>CAJQZJ010032054.1:3526232-3544090 GCA_907164525.1 Lophiomys imhausi | reverse complement strand
TGTGTGTGTGTGTGTGTGTGTGTGTGTGTGTGTGTGTGTGTGTGTGTAGATCACAGGTAAAATTGATTAAGTTCTCTACTTCCACCATATGGTTCCCAGAAAATCAAACTCGGGTCATTAGAATTGGCAGCAAGGACCTTTACCTAAGCTAATACCCAATTGTTATTTTTACCCTTAGCATATTATTTTGAAAAGCTTAAGATATTCAGTGAATTTGAGAGGATCTTATAGGAAAATAGGGAAATGCCCATATACCTAGTACCTCGGTTCTACCACTAGCATTTTATTGTTACTTTCACATCTGTCTGCTGCTAGATCTTTCTGATGTTTTTGCTTGCTTTTTTTGGTGGATGTGAGGTTGATTTTGGAGTAATACTGTTGTTTTGAGACAGAATCTCAGGATAGCCCAGGCTGACCTCAAATTTTCTTATATAGTTAAAGATGACTTTTTCTTTTTTTTAATGTATCTGTTTGCGTATCATATATGCTACGTGTGTGCAGGTACCCTTAGAGGCCAGAAGAGAGAGGGAGTTACATCCCTTAGAGTTGGATTGTTAACAACAAGTGGTTGTTAGCCCACTGACATGGTGCTGGTAACTAAATTGGCATCCTCTGGAAGAGCAGCAAGCACTTGTAAATGCTGAGCCATCTCTCCAGACATGATGATTTTGAATTTCTGATCCCCCTGCTTTTATATCCCAAGTATTAGGACTACAGGCATGTACCATCATGGCAAGTTTGTGCAATGATAGGCATCAAACCTAAGGCAGGCTTCCTGCATGCTAGTGAACAGTCTGCCAACATCCCCAGCTCAGTTTTTTTATTTCTGCTTGTGATGAGCAGACACTTCCCTGGTAGTGGGAACTTCTCAAGTTTTGTCTACTCATTTTTTTGTTGTTTTGTTTTGTTGAGAGGGTTTCTCTATGTAACAGAGCCCTGACTGTCCTGAACTCACTTTTGTCTACTCCTATTTAAAATTTGTATTTTTGCTAGCTTATATTAATTGGCAAAATAATGAGTTTTATGATACATCCATGCATATGATGTAGTTTGATGTATTTATACACACAGAGAGATCTTTTGTTTATGTCTGACAGCCTCGTGTTCCTTCTCTTTGACTGCTTCTTGGGCTATTTTAGTGCCTGCATCTTGCTACTTTGATGGCATTGAACTTGAAACTTGCCACCCTTTACATAGACCTTGACACTCAAACCCTGTTCTTGTTTCTTAAGGCATTTTAACAGTAGGTTACACTTCGTAAGTCAAGTGCTTGTTTGAGGGTCTCAAGTTGGTGATAACTGAGTCTTTACATGAAGGAGAGGAGATAGTTACCATATTATTTGGGTACAATTGTTTCAGGTAAAGTATAGCCAGTACAGAAAGAAGTTCCAAGGTGGCAGAGCAACATTGGGACCATTTTGGTGGTTTGAGATGAGTGGGAAAGAGAACTGAGCCGAATGACACTGGGGAGCCAGATTGGGTAGGACCGTCTAGGCCATTGAAAGATGTGAGTGAGGAGGAGCTAGAGATGCTCATGTGGTAATGTTCTTGCTCTGCAAGTGTAAGGACCTGAGTTTGCAACCCTGGCATACACGTAAAAAGCTAGGCATAGTAGTTACCCGTGCCAGCAGTCTGTCTTCATGCTTACTGGGGCAGGCACAGGAGAATCCATGGGTGTTGATGGCTTGACAGTCTAGCCAAATCACAGAGCTTCCAGGTTCAGTGAGAGACCCTGTCTCAAAAAGTAAAAATGGAGCCGGGCGGTGGTGGCGCACGCCTTTAATCCCAGCACTTGGGAGGCAGAGGCAGGCGGATCTTTGTGAGTTCGAGGCCAGCCTGGTCTACAAAGTGAGTCCAGGACAGCCAAGGATACACAGAGAAACCCTGTCTCGAAAAACCAAAAAAAAAAAAAAAAAGTAAAAATGGAAAGCTACTGAGGAAGATATAGATGCAAATTATTTTGTGAACTTGACATAAGCTTAGGTTATCTGGGAAGAGGGAACCCCAACTGAGAAAATGCCTCCATCAGATTGGCCTGTAGGCAAGTCTATAGGGACTTCTTTTTTTTAATTAATGATTGATGTGGGAGAGCCCAGCCCACTGTGAGTGGTATCAATCCTGGACTGCATAAAGAAGAAAGCTGATCCAGGTGTTGGTGAGGCACACCTTTAATCCCAGCACTCGGGAGGCAGAGGCAGGTGGATCTCTGAGTTTGAGGATAGTCTCAAAGAGAGACTGTTCCAGGACAGTCAGGGCTGTTACACAGAGAAACCCTGTCTCAAAAAAACAAAACAAAACGAAGAAGCTGAATGAACTACAGATAGCAACCCAGTAAGCCGCATTCCTTTGTGTGCTATGGTTCCTGTCCTGACTTCCCTCTGTGATGGTCCATGTGATCTGGGAAGCATAGGTCACATAAACCCTTTACTCCCCAGTTGCTCTAAGTTAAGATTTTATCACAGCAATAGGAAACAAAGTAGGAAAATACCTAATGTCACTTCTGCATTACACATACACACATGTGTGTGCACATGTATATGTGCACATGCTAACATAAGAGCATGAATGAAGCCAGGTGTGGTGGTGCACGCCTTTAACCCCAGCACTCGGGAGGCAGAGGCAGGAGGATCTCTGTGAGTTCAAGACCGACCTGTTCTACAAAGTGAGTCCAGGACAGCCAGGGCTACACAGAGAAACCCTGTCTCTGGGGGAAAAAAAAAAAAAAAAAAGAGTATGAATGAAATAAGAATTGATTAGGTTTTGAGCATAGAATTGACTCAAGGTGAGTCACATTTTATTGAAATCGCTGGCTGCTTCAGGTGTAGTTAAACATAGACTCCTGAGCCGGGCGGTGGTGGCGCACGCCTTTAATCCCAGCACTTGGGAGGCAGAGGCAGGCGGATCTTTGCGAGTTCAAGGCCAGCCTGGTCTACAAAGTGAGTCCAGGACAGCCAGGGCTACACAGAGAAACCTTGTCTCGAAAAACCAAAAAAAAAAACATAGACTCCTGGCTGGGCATGGTGGTGCACGCCTTTAATCCTAGCACTAGGGAGGAAAAGCAAGTGGATCTCTGTGAGTTCAAGGCCAGCCTGGTCTACAGAGTGAGTTCCAGGGCAGCCAGGGCTGTTACACAGAGAAACCCTGTCTCGAAAAACCAAAAAAAAAAAGAGAAATGCTTAAAAATCCCACCATGGATCTCTGTGATGCCTATACTTGTGAAGCTTTCAAGTGTGACTCTGCTAGAGTCCACAGTCTCCTTTTGTCATTAAATTTTATTTATTTATTTTTGGGGTGCAGGATTTCTCTGTGTAGCCCTGACTGTCCTGGAGCTCACTCTGTAGACCAGGCTGGCCTTCAACTCATAGAGATACACCTGCCTTTGCCTCCTGAGTGCTAGGATTAAAGTTGTGCACCACCATGCCTGGCCTTTTTTGGTTTGTTTGGTTGGTTTTGGTTTTTTTAAATTCACTTTTATTTTTTAAAAACTTTAAAATTTCTTTTATGTGTGAGTGTTTTGCCTGCATGAATATATGCATAACACTTGTGTACCTGATGCCCAAAGATGTCAGGAGAAGGTATCAGATCCCCTGGAACTATAGTTACAGATGCTTGTGAACCAACATGTGGCTGTTGGGAATTGAATGTAGAACCTCTCCAAGAGAAAGTAATGCTCTTAAGTGCTGAGCCATCCCTCCAGCTTTTTGAGAAACGTGCTTGATGGTTGTCATAGTTAGGGTTTCTGTTGCTATAAAGAAACACCATGACCATAGCAACTCTTATGAAGGAAAACATTTAATTGGGGCTGGCTTATAGTTTAGAGGTTCAGTCTATTATCACGGCAGGAAGCATGGCAGCACACAGGCAGACATGGTGCTGGAGATATCGTTGAGAGTTCTACATCTGGATTGACAGGCAGCAGGAAGAGAGAGTGACATTGGGCCTGGCTTGAGCTCTGAACCTCAAAGCCCACCCTCAGTGACTCACTTCCTCCAACAAGGCCACACCTCCTAGTAGTGCCACTCCCTATGGGCCTATGGGGCTATTTTCATTCAAAGCACCATGATGGTAAAACTCCTAAACATTTTCTTTTGTTGTACAGCCCACAGAATTTAATTGCCCAGTCTCAATCTGGTACTGGAAAAACAGCTGCCTTTGTGTTGGCCATGCTCAGCCAAGTAGAGCCTGCAAACAACTATCCCCAGGTAAGCACTTTGGGAATTTGGGTTTACTACTAACATATAGCCTAGAGGGGATAATACTATTCCTGGACGAAAAGCCAGATTGTACAGTCTAGGTTATTACATTTGTAATCCCATTAAACAGTAGGCAGACAAAGAGGAGGTGCTATGAGTTTGAAGATAGCCTGTCCTATGTAGTGAGTTACAGACTGGCTCGGGCTAGGGTGTGAGACCCTATGTTTTCTTCTTTTTCAAATGGTCAGCTCGGAAATGTATATGTACAAGTAACAGGGCTGAGCAGGTTGTATTTATATATTTAGAAACATACACACCTACATTTAACAAGAGTTAAAGAAAAAAAGAAGCAATGAATTTGAAAGAAAGCTGGGGTAGGGAAAGTTTGGAGGGAGAAAACAACAGGAAAAAGGATGTAATTATAATCTCAAAATATATATATATTTTTTATTTATTTTTGGTTTTTCGAGACAGAGTTTGTCTGTGTCCCCCTGGCTGTCTGGGACTCACTCTGTAGACAAGGCTGGCTTCGAACTCACAGAGATCCACCTGCCTCTGCTTCCCAAGTACTGGGATTAAAGACATGCGCCACCACGCCCGGCTAAAAAAAACTTTATTGAAAGAACTTTAGATAAAAAATATTATGCATTGAGATTAGCCAAACCCAAAGTCTACATTTAAATGAATTTCTACACAGTCAGTAAAATCATTGTTTTTTTTTTTTTTTTAGGATTTGTTTTTTCCTTTGGTTTTTCAAGACAGGGTTTCTCTGTGTGACAGAGACCAGGCTGGCCTTGAACTCAGAGAGATCCATGGAGCCCTCTATTGGATTTATTTTCTTTTAATTTTATGTTACCTGTATATAGTATATTTTTGTGCATCTGGTGTGTGCATGTTGCCTGCAGACGCCAGCAGAAGACCTCACTACCTTGGAACTGGAGCTAGAGATGGTTATGAGCTGTAATGTGGGTGCTGGGGATAAACCCAGTCCTTAGTACTTTCACTATCAGATTTTGTTGTCGTTGTTGTTGTTTCTTTTATTTTCTTTTTGAAGCAGGATCTCTCTATTATGTAGCCCTGACTGTCCTGAAACATTTTATGTAGACCATGTTGGTCTTGAACTCGCAGTTATATTTTCATGCCCTTATCTACCACACACACGCACAATCCATGACAGAATTAAAACTAGAAAGACAATTAGTGTTAAATCCTCTCTCATGGCTTATGTGTCCTGTACTTGGTTTCTATCCTTCCGTTATCCAATACTTACCTTTCTTGTTCTCCTTTCTACATGTTGTCCGATATCCACATATACATTTGTTTACATATACACATTATAGACTAGGATCCCTACCTGAAACAGAATGTGTGTTTTTTTCCTTTGATACTATGTTAACTTCCTTAATACAGTCTAAGTGCATCCATTTTCCTGCAAATTTTTAATAGTATTAAATTTTCATTATTTGTCTTAAACCAAAAAATTTTTATCATTTTTTGAAAAGGTCTCCTTCCTCCTCCTCCTCTTTTAAGGCCTCACTCTAGTTCAAACTGTACTGAAACTTACTGTTTAATTCAGGCTGGTCATGAACACACAGCAATCCTCTGAGCCTCCTACATGCTGGGATTATAAGCATGAGACATCACATCTGGCTTGATTCCTTTTTATATAATTCAGAACTCAAGGTGAACCCCAGTGGATGGCTAATCTTTCAGTGGTAATGAAAAGTTTATTCCGTATCCCATTATGTGCAAGCCGTACAGTCCTGCTATTAAGCTTGGCGCTTTTACTTGTAGGAAAAACTTCATCTATAATTCTCATAGATTAGTAAGTTCTGACAACTGCCAGGCATGGTGGCACATGTGTATAACCCCAGAATTTGAGAGGTCAAGACAAACTGAGCTTGAATTTAAGGCTAACCTGGGCTGTATGGCCATCTTGAGTCCAGCTTGGTCTATGTATGTAGCAAGACCTTGTCTCAAAATGACAAGAGGAAGAAAGAGAAGATAAAGTTCTTAGAATTTTCTAAGTGAAAAATAAGCTAATCTTCAGTTGGGCAGTGCTGGCACACACCTTTAATCCTACATGCTTGGGAGGCAGAGGTAGTCAGATCTCTGAGTTGTGAGGCCTTCCTGGACTACAGATCAAATTCCAGGACAGCCACGGCTGTTACACAGACAAACCCTATCTCAAAAACCAAACCCAAAAAAAAAAGGAGCTATTGTTAAACTGAAATTTCAGAACCTTGATGAGATTTAAAATCTCCTGGGATGTCTGCATGCCTCTCAGTGAGTCTATAAGGATGTTTCCAAGTGAGTTTAGTTGAGGAAAGGAAACCAACCTTGAATGGCATCATCCCAGGCTGAATTAGAAGCTGGGACTGGGGGTTATGGGGAGAAAAGGAGACACTAGCACTTGTCTTTCTGCTTCCTGACTGCAAATGCAGTATGACCAGATACTTCATACTTTTACCCTGTCCACTCAAAACACAACCTTTCATTTCTGAAGTCATAGATGGTGCCGTAGAAACAAAACATGTAACTAGTACAGTTGCTCATGGGTAGGTTTTTGTGCTCTTGTGGCCAACTTCTCTTTTCTTCCTTCCTTCCTTCCTTCCTCCCTCCCTTCCTTCCTTCCTTTCTTTTCAGTTTCTCTATGTAGCCTTGGCTGTCTTGGACTCTTATTTCTAGACCAGGTTCACCTCAAACTCATAAAGATCCACCTGCCTCTTTCTCCTAAGTGGAATTAAAGGTGTGGGCCACCACGCTCAGCTCCCCTTCCTTCCTTTATTGAGACTGGTTCTAATTATGTAACCTTAGCTGTTCTGGAACTCCTTATGTGAAACTGTCTGGCATTGAACTCAAGTGATCCACCTGCCTTTGCCTCCTGAATGCTGGGATTAAAAGTGTTTGCTACTGTGCCTGACTGGCAGTCACTGTTTTCAAGTGTCTTTGTCTAGCTATAGTCTGACACCTAATAATTCTGTGTATGATCCAGCGGTTTAAAAGTGAAGTGGTGTGGTTGGAGAGATGACTCAACAGTTAAGAGCACTTACTGACTGTTCTTCCAGAGGACCTGGGTTCAGCATCCAGCACTCACATGGCGGCTCACAACTATTTGTGACTTTAGCCCAAGGGAAGCCTCTTGGGGCTCTGTATATACTTGGTGCACAGACTTACATGTGGGCAAAATACCCAAACACATACAAATTTTAGAAATTTTAATGAGAAATTTTGTATGCTACATATATTCCTTTCCTTTGGCCTGAGATGGATAAATAGGTTCTAATGGGGATTTCCATCGGACAACAGATTTTTGTCAAGAACTCTCATTCTGTATTCCTTTTCTCTCCAGTGTTTGTGCCTCTCTCCAACCTATGAGCTGGCTCTTCAAACAGGAAAAGTGATTGAGCAAATGGGCAAGTTTTACCCTGAACTGAAGCTAGCTTATGCTGTTCGAGGCAATAAATGTAAGTATAAGTATGTGGGCCTAGATCATGAATAAATCTAATAACTTCTTTTAATTTTGAATGTTTCAAAACATACCCCAGGAGTTAAAACAGTTCAAAGAACTATGTATACTCACTACCCAGATTCAGAAACTTAATATTTATCACATTTTCTTTATTGATAGTTTGTATATTTTTGTTTAATGTTTGAAAGTGAATTATCTTCTTGTAATTCATTCTTTCTGAGTCTCTTGGTTGTATCCTTGTTACAACCAAGAAAATTAACAGTTCCCAGCTGAGCATGGTGGTGCATGCCTTTAATCCCAGCACTTGGGAGGCAGAGACAGGCGGATCTCTGTGAGTTTGAGGCCAGCCTGGTCTACAAAGCGAGTCCAGGACAACCAGAGAAACCATGTCTCAAAAAAAACCAATAAAAAAGTTCCCTAGAAAACTAATATCTACTTCCCTTGCCCTTCTGTACTCAAAATTTGGTTTGCTGAAGTCTAGGTTGATCTTGCCCTCCCAGTCCTGTTTCAGCCTCCTGTGTACTGGGACTATAGACATCCACTACCATTTCTGGGTCTTTGTTTTGTTTTGTTTTGTTTTTTGTTTTCCAAAACAGCGTTTCTCTCTGTATCCCTGGCTGTCCTGGACTCGCTTTGTAGACCAGGCTGGCCTTGAACTTACAAGGATCCTCCTGCCTCTGCCTCCCAAGTGCTGGGATTAAAAGCGTGCATTACCATGTCTGTTTTATTTTATTATTTTTATCATATTTTGTTACTTCCTTGATATATAATTTCATTTATGAAATTTGATTAACTATGTGCCCATTAGATATTATAGTGGCATCCTATTAACATTCTGTTAAAATATTAACAGGAATTCATTAGTGTTAAATACAAAGTAGCTTCAAAATATCTCAGAATGGACAGCTGGCCTTCCTTGCCTTTGGAATACCTGAAGAAAACATGTCTTTTCCACAGTGGAAAGAGGTCAGAAGGTCAGTGAGCAGATTGTCATCGGCACCCCGGGAACCGTCCTGGACTGGTGCTCCAAGCTGAAGTTCATTGACCCCAAGAAGATCAAAGTGTTTGTTCTGGACGAGGCTGACGTTATGATAGCAACTCAGGGCCACCAAGACCAGAGCATCCGCATCCAGAGGTAGGAACTAGAGCCAGGAGGATCTTGCCAAGGCCTCCGCTTGCATCCTTGGGTTCTCTGCTCTGCTCTGCTCTGCGCAGCAGCATTTGTCTGACGGCCATTTGCACAACAGCTCTCACCATGCTCCCAGCATGGCTTGAGAAGAGAGACCTGGGACCCTCACTTGGTCCAGTAGCACGCTGGGTCTGCTCCTGCCTCCCCAGGATGCTCTGTATCTAACTCAGCCTGCTGGGCTACAGCCCGTCCAGGCTGGGGAGGCCATGTTTGTGTTCCTTCTGGCCAAAACCTCGGAGTCGTGCAAAGTGCCTGGGCCTCCACTTGCAGGATGCTGCCCAGAAACTGCCAGATGCTGCTCTTCTCTGCCACCTTTGAAGACTCAGTGTGGAAGTTTGCCCAGAAGGTGGTCCCAGACCCCAACATCATCAAACTGAAGCGTGAAGAGGAGACTTTGGACACCATCAAACAGTATTATGTCCTTTGCAATAACAGAGAGGAGAAGTTCCAGGCCCTGTGCAACCTGTATGGGGCCATCACCATCGCCCAGGCCATGATCTTCTGCCACGTGAGTAGCTGCTGCAGGATGGCAGGGGTGCACTGCCCCTCCCTCATATGCCCCCACTTCCTTTACGTAAATGGACCCAATTCTCTGTAGCAAGGAGCTGGCTTGTGGGAATGGAGATTTTTTTTTTGGTTTTTTTTTTTTTTTTTTTTAAGCGTTTGTGTTCTCTGGGTTCATAGCTTTAGCACAACATTTCCAGAACAGTACCTATGGTAGGAGATATGTTACTGGAGAAAAGGTTGCTGGTGATTTGTAGGAAAAAGAAGAAATTTAACAAGCTGATTTTTTGTCACGGGAAGCACTTGAAAATAGTGTTAGGAGACAAAAGAATAGACATCTTCTGTTAGTACAAGACTTTCTGCTGTGATTTTGTTCTTGTTGTTGGTTTGGTTTTTCCAGAGTTTCTCTGTGTAGTTGGGGCTGGCCTTGAACTTAGAGATCCACCTGCTTCTACCTCCTGAGCACTAGGTTTACAGTTGCCGTATGTTTTTAAGTCCTGAACTCTAGCCCTTTATTGCTTTATCTTATGTCACACCTGAGCCAATAAGTGTTTCCTTATTGCACATAGTAGTCTTGTCTCTTGAGACCCCCTTTCCCAGGAACATCCCTTCATGTCTCTGACATGGCATGTCTGAAATGTCTTAATATTTCTTAAATGTTTTGTTTTTTTCCAGACCCGCAAAACAGCTAGCTGGCTGGCAGCAGAGCTCTCAAAAGATGGCCACCAGGTGGCGCTGCTGAATGGAGAGATGATGGTGGAGCAGAGGGCTGCAGTGATCGAGCGCTTCAGAGAAGGCAAAGAGAAGGTTCTGGTGACCACCAACGTGTGTGCCCGGGGTGAGCAGGGACTGGCCCCATTCACCAGGCTTGAGTTCCAGCCGCTCCCTGTGAGCAAGAAGAGCAGTTATGTCTGTGGTCTCATGGAGGTGGGAGGGTTTTAGGACATCTCCCTCCTAGAGAGGCCGATTCTCCTTGGGCAGCAGGAACCTCTTTAGAGAAGCCAGCAGTCCTGCCTTGGTGGGAAGAAGCTCAGGCTTCCAGACAGTTGCCCTCTGACCTCCAACGTTCTGATCTTCTGCCTCGGCTACAGTCCTCTTTAGTGGGGTCCTCTTTAGTTCCCATATCCCGCCCTGATCTGCCCAGGCCATGTCTCTGGTGGAAGTGGGTGTGTGTGGCTGATGGTGGCCCCTTTTGTCTCCTGTCTTACCCCTTTGTCCCTCCAACCTTTGTGCAGGCATTGATGTTGAGCAAGTGTCTGTTGTCATCAATTTTGACCTTCCTGTGGACAAGGACGGGAACCCAGACAATGAGACGTACTTGCACCGCATTGGGCGCACAGGCCGCTTTGGCAAGAGGGGTCTGGCAGTAAACATGATTGACAGCAAGCACAGCATGGATATCCTCCACAGAATCCAGGAGCATTTTAGTGAGTCCCTGGGTTGGCTATGCCTGGAGCATTTTTAGGGGGACCCCTGGGAGAAGGGAAGTTTCCTTTGTCCCTGAGGTGGGCTCTTTCCCTGCAGTGTTGTCAGGGAGTGCATGCACGCATTCATGGCTCAGAGACTGGAGTATCAGTGCCCTGGGGCCAGCTGCTGAGGCTCAGGAAATCTGCCTTGGGCCTAGAGGGAGCATCACTGTCCCACATGGACGTGCCTCCTCAGTCTGCTGTGCTGTTCAGGTGACTTCTGTTGCATTTCCGTGAGAGTCCATGGTGGTCTTCCCATCTTTTTTTCCCTCAGATAAGAAGATAGAAAGATTGGATACAGATGATTTGGATGAAATTGAGAAAATAGCCAACTGAGAAGCTTCTGCAGCGACTGGTGTCACCCTCAGCACTGTCCCTGCCTGGGAGCCTAGTGCTTTCATGGCATAGGCCTTGACAGGCACCTCTGAAACCAAGGCCTGAGTGGAGACTACCTACCTCATTCAGAATTACGTTTGGACTTGACAAATTTGTGCAAATGATGAGGGATGGTAGAAAATTTGTTTACACAACTTTGGAAGATTAGGCATGAATATACAGAAATTTACCTTTTAGAAGTTCCGTCATTTTTTCGGGGGGCAGTATATCCCCATCATTACACTAATTTAGATAATATGCCCAGGGTGCCTTGTTGCAAACTAGCTGTTCTTTGACTTGGAATGTGCAGGCTAGCCTGTACAGGAGAAAAGAGGGCACACAGAAGTGGAGTGCCCAAGTAGGGCAGGCTTATAAGCCAGTCTTAGTGTCAGGATGGCATGAGGTAGTGGAGATGGCCTGTGAGCTGCTGCTTAAGACTCGATGTGCAATCAAGTCTAAGCTCTGCTTAGCCGGGGCTAAGCTGGATATTACCAGACCCCTGCTAACACTTTCCAGGAAGAGATTTGGTATTTTGGACCAAAATGCCTTTGGGTCCTCTCTATTCAGCTTTGTGCCTCAGGAGCACAAAACTGACCTGTTCTTTTCAGTGGATAGCAGTCTGTGTGCAGTACAAATCTGGTTATTGGTGGGTTCTTGGCTCATAAATCAGCAAGATCTGTGGAGAAGTCGTCATGGAGAATTAGTGGTAGCTCTAGCTTACCAAGAAACCTGTGTCTTGGATACTTAAACCATCGTTTTTTTACCTCTAACATTTTGACCCTCAGTAGTCCCAGGCAAATAAAAGGGTACCTGAGATTTGGATACTTAATGAATACTGTAGCTTCAAATTTCTGATAGGCAGCCTCGATCCAAGCAGGTCTAGACATGGTCATTGGTCATCAAAAGTTCTTGCTTTGCTTGCAGTTCCCAAAAGACTAGTCCTGTCAGAGATAGAGAGTGATTCAGACATTGGACATCTTGATTCTAAAGGGGTTCTGGTCATTCACTGTGCATACAAATGAGTGTGATGACGCACGAGATGGACCACAACCAGTCCAAGGTGAGAGTAATCGCCAAGCATTTGCTCCTTTCTTACTTAGTGCCTAAGAGTAGAAAAATAAAAGCAACCACTAGAAATGGAGAACTCCTCACACCTGTCCAGGCTGTAGGTGCCCACAGAGTGACAGCAAAGATGAAATGAGCCAGAAGGAGTCCTCTTAGTTCTTTGAGTTGAACATGGAGTGATTCCTCATCTCAGGAGAGTGTGTGTGCGTGTGTTGTGCTGGAGCTCAAGCCCATAGCCCTTTCTTATGCTAGGTAAGCACTTTACACTGAACTAGTATTCCCAGCCATGAAAGAGGAATTTTGTGATGAGATGTATGTTATCTATGTTTCCTGTATCTTGGAGGTCAGCTCCATCACTTGGGAAAGGAGAGTGCCACTGCCAGCCACCAGGTGGTCTGCTTAATGTCACAGAAACCAACAGACTGCCAGTTCACCACTTCCTCTAGTTATATTGACTCAATAGAATTCTCTGAATGCTCCTGGTCTACTTTGATCTATCTTAGGAGTCTTCAAAGGAGAGAATAAACCTTTTTGTTCTCCCAAAATACTGTGGACCAAATCAGAAATACCTAAAAACAAGGACGACTATGATTGAAGAAGTATGTAGACTCTTCTCTAATCTGAAAAGGAAAGTGGGGGAAGGTATGTGGCTTCTTGTGAAGGTGCAGATCAGCCGCTCTTTAGCCTGGTGTCTTGGACCTCTGAGAATTCACTGGATGGGTTTCATGGTGTCTCTGAAGTATATGCATTAGTTTGTGTTTAAATAATTTCTTGGAGCCGGGCGGTGGTGGCGCACGCCTTTAATCCCAGCACTCGGGAGGCAGAGGCAGGTGGATCTTTGTGAGTTCGAGGCCAGCCTGGTCTACAAAGTGAGTCCAGGACAGCCAGAGATACACAGAGAAACCCTGTCTCGAAAAAAAAAAAAAATTTCTTGGGAGGAGTCCTAAAGGATTACACACCTTTAAAAAAAGGTGAGATCCACAATTGTGAATGGTTCTGGCATGTCACTATGGACCATATTCCTTCACAGTCCACACTCATACCTGCCACCGCCTATCCCCCAGGGCCAGCTTAGCACTGTCTTAAGAATGTATTGAACTTGCCAAGCCTTGGTCCCAGGGATCCTTTGACTGATTTCAATAAATTTATGTATCTTTGAAATGATAAACTGAACCCTAGAACAAAGAAACTCAGGGAAAGAAGAGAGAAGCTCAGGGAAAGAAATGTTTTTGTCTAATGAAAAGTTTTGTGATGTTCATTATCCACAAATGATAGATTTTATTGGGTTTTGTTCTTTGACTTCAAACTTAAATTCCTGCCTCAGTTTCCCGAGTGCTAGAATTACAGGTATGTACCATCATGCCAGACTGAGGTATTTTATTCTGAGTATCCATTTATTGGTTGTATGCATAAAATCTAATCAAATTGTTAATACATAGTCTTTTTCGGGGGGGGTTGTTTGTTTGGTTTTGAGACAGGGTTTTTCTGTGGAGCCCTGCCTGTCTGTGCCTGCCCTGGAACTTACACTGTAGTAGACCAGGCTTGCTTTTAACTCCAAGCTGCCTCTGCCTCCTAGGGCTGGGATTAACTGTGTACACCACCACACATACTATTTGCGGTTGTTATCTATGAAGTGTTCATGTTACCAAGACATTAATGATTATAAGAAGGAAATAGCATCTTGTGGTTTTTGGTATTAAGTGAAGTCATGTGTTATGCCTTACGCTAGTTATAACCTATTAATCTATGTCAATTGGTACTGTTCTAACATGAGCAACTGGAAAATCTCCATAGACCCAGGACTCTGCTCACTTGCCAGAGGGATACACAGGCATCCACACACATGCACCCCACCTCACTGTAGTAAAACAGGATTAGGCTAACTACCCATAAAAAGGTTACTGCCAGGAAAGGCAGTCTGTGGATACATCCTCATAGTCTTAGGAAAAGAAAAAGAATATAATAGGGCTTAGAGATCAAGAGTGGCATTTATCAATCCCAGCATTAGTAAGAGTGATGGTCTGTACCTATAAATCCCAGCATTAGCAAAGCTGAGGTAAGAGGAATTCAAGTTTGAGTTCAGCCTGGGCTGCATAGGTCCTGTCACCCAAACAAAACAAAACAAAGGCTGAGGATGGTAGTTCATGCCACCAATACTGGCTTTTGTGATATGAAAGCACGTTCAAGAATTCACAGCCAGCCTGGGCTACAATAGGCTGGCTGGGTCAGGGCATTCCACATATCCATAGTTCTTTCCCCTTTATTATTGAATCAGTGTCCAGGACTGGTATGAAGATTTCCAGAGGCTAGAGAAAGTTTCATAAAGGAGTGGAGTTTGTATATGAGAAAGCAGTCTTGTGACAAAAGCCCCAGGCTGGGGCGGAATGTTAGAGTGGTGGGACATGCCTTCAACCTTAACACTTAAGTAGCACGGAGACCAGGAGTGCAAGGTCATTAGCTACAAAGAGAATTTGAGGCCAGCCTGGCCTACATGGTGCTTTGCCCAGAAAGCAAGAGAGTACTAGGAATAGTGGTGCATGTTTATAATCCCAGCATTCAGAAAGCTAAGGCAGGAGAGGTGGTGAGTTCAAAGCAGCCAGGGTTACATAGAAATAGGCCAGCTTTAGCTATATTTGTATATTTTGAGACCTCGTCTCAAAAGTCAAGTTGACAAGGCTAAAAGAGATGTACCGGGAGGACAAAGCTTAGCTTGGCCATGCAGGAGAGGAAAGTCAAGATTCACAGGACAAAATGGTTTTTTTTGTTCAGTTTTTGTCATGTTTGAGATAGTCTCACTATTTAACACAGGCTGGCCTGGAAATCAAAGCAATTCTGCCTCAGCCTGCTGAGTGCTTGGATTTTAGGTAGGAGCTACCAAGACCCAGTGACTAGATTTTGACTCTCATAGTCCACTGTCCTGCTGTAAGAGAATAGCCAGGGCTGGGTAAACTCTGAGGACAGATGCAGCCTGCAGAACTGGAGGCCAAGATTTCAACATCAGATCACTAGCAGCAGAGTCAGAAATTCTGAACTCACAGTGTAAATGAAATCGGCTTTCTGTTATTGGGGGAGGGAACTGGACCAACTGCCTCCTCCTTCCACACCACCCGAGGTGATGAAGATTTCAGACCCTCATCAATTTCCTCTTGGTCCTCATTAGAGACACCAGATTCTTGAGAACTTCTTGCAATTTTACATGACTTTGCTTCTCTTCCTGACAATAAATATTCTGTATTCTGTTGCCCGGCTATTGCAGTATCTCTGTAAAGGAGCCTGGGACACTAAATTAACCCAAGAAACTAAGTACTGAGGCACTCATGCGCTGCTTTTCTTATCCTTAGAACAACCTTGAGATCCTAATGTGAAGATGTTGTCACACCACTAGCCCATGCTTTTCTTGGCCTCCCAACTGTCCTGGCTTTAGATTCCAGAGGGTTAGGGAGGTGGCTGCTCTGTAGTATCAGTTATAAAACAAGGACTTGGAATAGAAGGTGGAAGCTGGATGTTAGATGAGAAGCTGGATGTGGTGGCACACATCTGTAACCTCAACACTGGCAGGGGCTGATATTTGAAAGTCTTGAGTACTGTTGGGTCTACAACAATCTGGACTAGGTAATGAGATCATGTATCATCAAAATTAAAAGGTTGGTGAAGCTTGACAGTGATATCTGACATGTCTGCTGTCCACATGAAACACATATCCCCTCTGCTTTAGCTGTAGCTAATGGGCAGAAGAGGGACGTGAGAGCATGACTTTTTGTGTCCTTTTAGCCTGGGACTATGGCTAGGTTTTGCCAAGGTAAGAGATCGCTTTCCCTAGTAGATTGCTCTTGTTTTAAGTCTTTACTATTTTCTTACATCCTTACTGGTGTTTTCAGCATTCCAATTCTTTGACTTAAGAACCCTACTAAATTTAGGTTATTATAAAACCTCCCCATTTACACTTGAAAGGACAAGTATGTGACCAAGTAAGCCTGTGTGTGTGTTATTCATTTTGCTATCTGACAGCAGTAGCTACAAAATATGCATAGAAATTAAGATCTGGCTAGTGAGATGACTCAGTGGGTAAAAGTACTTCATTCCAGAACCAGCTTCTAAAGGTAGGAGAAAGCCAGCCTCAGGAAGTTGTCCTTAGACCTCATTAGTGGGGTTATGGTGTATACCCACACACAAACTTTATTTTTTAAGATTTACTTGTCTTTTTAAATAAATATATTTTTAAAATATGTATGGGTGTTTTGTTTTTGATTTTTTTGGTTTTTCGACAGGTTTTCCCTGTATAACAGTCCTGGCTATTCCTGAACTAGATTTGTAGACCAGGGTGGCCTTGAACTCAGAGATCTGCCTGCCTCTGCCCCCTCCCCCAGCACTGGTGTGCACCACCATGTCTAGCATGGGTGGGTGTTTTGTCTGCATGAATGTTTGTGCAGTGCCTGTGGAAGCCAGCAGAGGACATTTGATCCCTAGAATGATGCTGGCAATTGTAAACCACCATATGGAGCTGGGAACCAAACCCAGGTCCTCTGCAAGAGCAGTATGTGCTCTTAATGACAGCCATCTCCTATTTTTTGAGACAAGGTCAGGCTGGCTTTAGACTCACAGCATCCCTCTGCCTGCTAAGTGCTGATAAGTATACAGCACCAGATCCAACTCCAGCATTTGTGCTTTCTGACCAAAGGTTTACAGGAGTTTAATGCATTGATTTCCAGTCCTCACCCCTCTGTTCTGCTCCACACAGCTCTCCTGAGAAAGTGTCCTTTGCCAAAGACACTGATAGCCTGTGCAAGCGTAATCTAGAACACACTTCCTATGCATGTTTGATTTCTCAGCAGTACTACTTCTTGTAGGAGTTAGAGTCACTCTAATGTTTACCATTGGGCCACACTCTTTTTCAGTCTTTTCTGACCGTGTTTCAGGCTCCTTGAAGCTTTTATTCAACCCCTCATGCCTCTCATTTCTTGGCCATTTCCTCTTTTCTGCAGCTTTGTTCAATCCCATGGTTCTATCCGCTGGAAACCCCGCAAATCTATCCCAAGACCTGATTATTGAATTCTGGGGTAGGAGAAACAACTGTTTGTACTGAGATGTTTTCTAGTTATGTTTCTAGAAAACACCACTAACCCAAACCCTGAGACCTGCTCTGAGTTTCTCCTCCAACTTGAACACACAAAATGGGACCACAGTTACCTATTGTTCAAGATAGTAACCTGCGAGGAATTAAAAAAACAAACCTGGGGGCTGGAGAGATGGCTCAGAGGTTAAGAACACCGGCTGTTCTTCCAAAGGTCCTGAGTTCAATTCCCAGCAACCGCATGGTGGCTCACAGCCATCTACAAAATGAGATCTGGTGCCCTCTTCTGGAGTGAATGTAAACATGCAGGCAGAACACTGTATACACAATAAATAAATAAAAATCTTTTTTTTTTTTTTTTTTTTTTGGTTTTTCGAGACAGGGTTTCTCTGTGTAGCCCTGGCTGTCCTGGACTCACTTTGTAGAAATAAATAAAAATCTTTAAAAAAAAAAACAAGCTGGGCGGTGGTGGCGCACGCCTTTAATCCCAGCACTTGGGAGGCAGAGGCAGGCGGATCTTTGA
>CAJQZJ010032054.1:3449146-3466232 GCA_907164525.1 Lophiomys imhausi | reverse complement strand
GTTGACTAAGCTAGCCTTGAACTCAAGAGATCGGCCTGCCTCTGCCTTCCGAGCTCTGGGTTTAAAGGCATGTGCCACTACGACTGGCAGTTAGCTGTGAACTGTCATGTGGGTGCTGGGATTTGACTTGGGTCCTTTGAAGAACAGCCAGGTCTTAACTGCTGAGCCATCTTTCCAGCCCACTTATAGGGGTTTTAAAATTTTAGTTCAAAGATCCATATTAGACCAATTTTTTGAGTGATTAAAGTTACAGACCCAACATTTTCCCCAGTCTTCCAGTTACCCTACTGAAATTTCATCATTTTTTCTTCAGTGACAGGCAGAGGCACCATCTGCCTCCAGCAGCTCTCCCACAGAACTGTTCTGTACACAGCACTCCAGTTCAGTGGAAGCAAAGATGTGGTCCTCATCTATAATGGTTGGAGTCACTGGTAAAAGTCAAAGAGCGAGTTAGCAAGAACTCTTGTCACAGGGAAAGGACAGCTTTATGGATGCTAGGATGAACCAACACCAGCCTCTAATAAATGCCCTGCTTTACAAAAGGGCATTTCGATGAGCCAGGAATTCTTCAAAAGAGAGGGCAATGAACTGGTTTTTGCTCACTTTTACCCCCTTTGAGAAAGTGTTTCATGTAGCCCATCGTGGTTCCAATTGCCATAGAGCTGAGGCTAGCCTTTATTTTCCTGCCTCAGCCTCCCAACTACTGGGATTCAAGGCACAGGTCACCATGCTGGCACAATGAATTGATTTTAAAACCATAATACTTAGAGAGCAGAGCCCATGAACAAGGTCCTTCCCTCATGGGTAAGAAGGTACCAGAGCTGTTTGTTCTCCCAGACGTCCTTACCTCCTAAGACACACCTATGGTGGTACAGTTCAGAACAGACAAGTGGCTCTGGGTTTGTCCTTTTTAATTCAGAAAAAGGGAAGGAAAAATGTGATTGTTTAAATAACTATAGAAAAAATATCTGGGTGTTGGGACCTACCTCTTCTAGAATGAGGATTAATCGTTTAAACAAAGCGAAGAAGGGGAAAGAAATAAATTATTCTTCTCAATACTGTTTGGCATAATTGCATTGTCTTTCCACTTGTCATTGCTGCAGCTTCTTGAGGGAGCAGAGATGAGACATGCAAGAACGTAATGACTGCTGCCCTGACGCACAATGGTTAGAGCCCTGAGAGGTTCTCCTGTACTCCCACTCAGTGTACCCTTTTTTCCACCCTGGGAACAGACTCAAGCAAAGTTTTCCATGTATTATTTTTCAAGTGTACTTGCCTCATCCCCACCCTCTAATACTCTCCCTTCTGGGTGACTGTCCCCCAACCAGGAGGCTGCTTGGTAATGTCAGCTCATTAAGAATGGGAAATAATTGATGTGGATACTGCAGAGGGGTGTGCTTTCTGTGGCCTGGGACATTCACTGAGGCCCTTTCTCCCAATAAACCTCAACTTCGACCTGGGTCAAATCATGCAAGTAGCTTCCAGGTTGACTCACCAGCCCCCAGGAGCTAGAAAGCGGGTTAGAACGGGCGAATACAAAGGGTAAAGGTGCGGACAGGAGGACACATGCATGGCAGCCAACAATCTGCTCCTTCCCAGCAAAGCTCTGAGCCATCTGCAAGTCCTGCAAAAAATTGTCACGCAATCTTGGTTGGGCAGCCACCCCTGGCAGCTTAGGGTAACTAAAGTATGAGTCCAAAGCAAATCCTATCCCCAAGCAAGAGGCTGCCTGCTCTTCTTTGGGGTGACAAAGAAAAAGGTACATGCACAGGCAGCTGGGATCTCCTTTCCAGGCTGCTCTCACGTTAGGGCTAAAGACATGGGCTGTGTCACTGTGCGAGCAGCAGGGTCTCGGTGGTCTCATTTTGTCTCCAGGGCGACAGGTGAGCGGGAGAAAAGGCCCAGGGCCGAAGGACAGGCGCTGAGGTGGTGGGGACAGTAGGAGTGAGGGCACACGTGAGAGAAGCACCTTGCATGTGACCCTGACCCGCTGGAGCTTCCTAGCCCTTCCTGACACTAGGGAGGTCCACCCAACTGGGGGTGAATACAATCCCCTACTACCTGGTGGGCTACGGAGTGCCCTGGAGAGGGTCTCACCGTGTCCACATATCTTTGGCGGGCTTCATTCACCCATCCGGAGCAGTCCAAGGCGCCCAGCCCCAGACCGGCCTCTTAAAAGGCAGAAAAGAAACTCTTATCAAAGCAGAGTTGGGGGAAGGGGGTCGAGGTCCGCCGCCTCCCAAGGCCATGAGTTGTGAGGACGGGCGGCACCGATGTTCTTGAGTCGCATGATTGGCTAAGAAGCTCCGCCCAACTGCAGCACTGATTGGCTGCTAGGGACAGCTCAGTCTGATTGGCGGACGGCAGTGGACGCTTGCCTGACCAAGGAATGACTGGTCCTGATGGTGCCCTGCCTGGACTGGTCAGTTCCCTCGGTAGACTTCGATTTTGTTGGCCTTGGCCAGCATGTCAATGATGTGGGCTTCGAAATCGGCATCGTGCACGCCTGTCTTCCGGAACTCGCCCGCATACCGGTTGTTCTCCCAGTAGTGGTGCCAGTTGCCTCGGCTGTCGGCCCCGAACCCATACACGTTCACCTGTGAGGAGGGCGGCACGGGGTCACTGGGAGTCAGGGATCGCGGTGGGGGACACCCAGTCCTGCATAAGGACACTGACTCAGAGGGGATCTTCTGTCTTTCTCATTTGTGTGTTGCTTTTCTACAACACGGTCTTATGTTGCCCAGGTTGGCCTCGGATGGTCCTCCTGTCTCAGCCTCTCTATAGCTGATTGCAGGTGCCACCATGACCCAGCTATAAATTTTCCTGTGTTGTTTTGAATATGCATTGGTGTTTTGCTGGCACATATATCTGTGTGAGGATGTTGGATCCTGGAACTGGAATTACAGACAGTTGTGAGCTGCCATTTGGGCACTAGGAATTGAAGCTGGATCCTTTGGAAGAACAGCTCTTAACCACTGAGCCATCGCTCCACCCCCTAAATTTGCCTTGTTGATGAAGTAATTTTATTAGTAAAGCTTAAAAGGTAATAAAGATTGGGATATGAAAATCTTTTGTTTACAGTACAGATATGAAAAAACCTAATCCTCATAATTTCTGTCTACAAAAGCTTCCTTGGGGCTGCTGCTAAGATGGAGAAGGCTGTTTCCTGTTTATGGACTCTGCTCCTTCCACTCTAGACTAGTGCCTACGGCTTACCTCATCACACACATGGAGCGCAAAGAAAAGCACCAGCATTCCTGTGGAAGGGTATCGTCCATGATGCTCTGTCCACCTGTCATGGATGTATTTGAAGAAGGCTGGGTTGTAAATCTGGACCTGCAAGGAGAATAAGAGAATAAGAGTCATGGGAAGGGTTTAGAAGCCTACAGAGTTGAGCCAGGCTCTGACAGGTTCTAGCAATTCCTAAGTAGTGCTACACATGGGTTTTCCTAGGTTCCTATGCTCAGTTGTGGAGTCAGGCTTTCCAGCAGATACATATTTTGATGGTCTCAGAAAGGTCCTACGCCACTCCTGAGACACAGAACTAGACACACCTTGAGTAAGCCAGCATTATTTCCATGATGGTGAGGTCAAATGTGTTGGATAGGGAATTTACCTTTTCTTTGTCCACTCGAAGGAAGGACTTCACTGGAGCATAGGTGCTGTATGTAAGAAGGCAAAAACAAAAACAAACAAACCTTCAGATGGCTCACAGGACCTGGCAACACATCTGCTCCTTATGACCAAATGGTGATACCCTCACGATTTCTAGACTGATCTTTTTCCACTGCGCATTCACCACTGCAGGACTTTGATCAGAAACCTTCATTGACTTTCATAATAAAATTAGGATATTTTAGTCAAGCCTAGGAACTTCCAATCTCAACCTTTCTTCCCCAAGATGTCTGCTAGGTAACTCTACATTTGGATTGTCTGATCATCTCAAACTCATCATGTGTGCTGGCTGCTTTTCATGCCAGCTTGACACAGCTTGACACAATCTAAGAGGAGCAAACCTCAATTGAGAAAATGCATCCATAAGATCGGGCTGTAGGCAAACCTGTATGGCATTTTCTTAGTGATTGATGTTAGGAGGGCCCAGCCCATTGTGGGTGGAGCCATTCCTGGGCTGGTGGTCCTGGGTTCTATAAGAAAGCAGGCTTGCTGGGTGTGGTGGCGCACACCATTAATCCCAGCATTTGGGAGGCAGAGGCAGGCGGATCATTGTGAGTTCGAGGCCAGCCTGGTCTACAAAGTGAGTCCAGGATAGCCAGAGCTGTTACACAGAGAAACCCTGTCTCGAAAAACTTAAAAAAAACAAAAAAGAAAGAAAGAAAGCAGGCTGAGCACGCCATAAGGAGCAAGCCAGTGCTAAACCGTCTTCAGCCTTCCTACTATTAAAAAACCAGAGCCAGCCGGGCGGTGGTGGCGCATGCCTTTAATCCCAGCACTTGGGAGGCAGAGGCAGGCGGATCTTTGTGAGTTCGAGGCCAGCCTGGTCTACAAAGTGAGTCCAGGACAGCCAAGGATACACAGAGAAACCCTGTCTCGAAAAACCAAAAAAAAAAAAAAAAAAAAAAAAAAACGGCCACAGCCCGGCCTAAAAACCAAAGTTTTTTTTTTTTTTTGGTTTTTCGAGACAGGGTTTCTCTGTATAACAGCTCTGGCTGTCCTGGACTCGCTTTGTAGACCAGGCTGGCCTCGAACTCACAGAGATCCGCCTGCCTCTGCCTCCCAAGTGCTGGGATTAAAGGCGTGCGCCACCACAGCCCGGCCTAAAAACCAAAGTTTTATTTTAATGTGTATGTCTACATATATGTATGTACACCAGCGGTTAACTACTTACTTGCCTAACATATTCAAGGTCCTGGGTTTGATCCCAAGCACCACAAATATATAAAGTGTCATATGACTAAAGAAAAAAAAGAAATGGTGACAACAGGCAATAAGTGAAAAGAATCCACATATCCATAGTGATAGGTAGAAAAACAAAACATGGTGCATGCAACACAACAATGGAGTACATTCAGTCTCAATGGAAGGATGAAGTTCTGTCATGGATAAACCTGGAAGTCTCTGTGCTAAGGGAAGCTAGACACGAAGGGCAACTACAGTGGGATTTCACTTTTATGAGGTGCCTAGAGGAGTAGACCATCCAGACAACAGAGCACAGGTGAGCAGGAGCACATGGAGACAGAGTGATGTGTAATCGATACAGCTTCTTTTTGTGATGATGCATGTTACAAAGGGTTAAAAGCAGTTTTTATAATTTTTTTTTTTGGTTTTTCGAGATAGGGTTTCTCTGTGTAGCCCTGGCTGTTTTGGACTCACTTTGTAGACCAGGCTGGCCTTGAACTCACAGAGATCTGCCTGCCTCTGCCTCCCGAGTGGTGGGATTAAAGGCGTGCGCCACCACGCCCATCAATTACAGCCAGCTGTGAACTGCCACGTGGGTGCTGGGATTTGAACCCACCCCTGCCATATGGCGTCTTTTGGAAGAACAGCCAGTGGTCTTAACCGCTGAACCATCTCTCCAGCCCTGGTTTTTATATTAAACCACATATAAAAGTACAAAGTGAGGCAGGGTAGACCAAGTGATTATTTAGGAATGAATGGGGATGGGGTAAGATAATTGGGTTACTGGAGGTAATTGGGGGCATTATTATATCAAAGACTTTTTTTTCCCTCTGAGAAGGGTTAGTACTGACAGGAATAGTCCCTTTGTAGACCAGGCTGGCCTCAAACTCATAGAGATCCGCCTGCTTCTGCCTTCTGAGTGCTGGGTTTACGTGTGCCACCATACCCAGCCTGATCAAAGACTTTTAGAACGGAAAGACATTCTAAAATTAATTGTCATGTTTACAGCATTCTGAATTCATCAAAATGCCATTGGTTTGTATATTTTTTAAGTTTTTATTACATTTATTTATTTGTGTGTTTGGGGGTGCACAGATGCCATAACATGCATGTTAGAGGAGAACGTGCAAGAATGGGTTCTCTCCTACCATGTGGGTCCTGGGGACTGAACTCAGGTGTCATATTCATACTACTTCTGACTTACTCAGGCACACATGTAGTATATCACACAAACACACACACACACGAAACATTCATACATTTAAAATAAATTCACCTTTTTTTTTCTCTTTTTTAAGATTTGGTATAGTGGCATATACCTGTCTCCAAAGAATTGTAGAGGTGGAGGCAGGAGAATTGCTTCAAACTAGCCTTGACTAAGTGAGACACATCACACACACACACACACAAAACAAACAAACAAAACAGAAAAAGCATGGGGCTCCTCACATTTGAGGAGAGATGGCTCAGTGGTTAAAGGCATTTGCTGCTCTTGCTGAGGAACCAAGTTTAGTTTTAACACCCCCATGGCAGCTTATAACCACCTGTAACTCCAGTTCCAGGAAATCTGAGGTCCTCTCCCACCCTCCTTGGGCTTCTGCATGTGTGTGGTGCACATAATATACACTCACTTACATACACATATAAATTAAAAAATTAAAACAAACCCACCAAACCTTGATAAGACAGGCCTTGTGACATAGACCTGTAATTCCAGCTACTAGGGAAGCTGAGGCAGGAGGATCACAAATTCAAGGCCTGCTTTAGCTGAAGAGCAAGTTTAAGGCCAGTTTTAGCAGCCTATCAAGAGCTTGTCTCAAGCCAGGCGTGGTGGCGCACGCCTTTAATCCCAGCACTCAGGAGGCAGAGGCAGGCGGATCACTGTGAGTTCGAGGCCAGCATGGTCTACAAAGCGAGTCCAGGGCAGCCAGAACTGTTACACAGAGAAACCCTGTCTTGAAAAACTGAAAAAAAAAAAATTAAAAAAAAGAGCTTGTCTCAAAAGTTAAAAACAAACAAAAACACCGTAATAACAACAATAACAAATCAACAGTGAAATGTATTGCCCAAGATTCCCAGCTGTGATGGAATTATGATCCCAAAGATAGTTATCAGAGAAAAGAGCCCCACAGTCCAGAGCTGCCTCCTGGAGAGGCCAGTTCAAACTGGGCAATCAAGTATTTGCCAATATTATAACAAGTAGGAAGAGACATAGAAAAGCTACGCCCTCAGCTAACCCACCATTTTGGGGTCTCCCTTCTCACTAATTCAATTAGAGAATATTTTGAACTCAGAGAAGAGTCCTCCCATGGAACTCCTGTCACCCATATTCTACTCAGCCAGCAAGAGGCTCACAATCGGATCTGTCCTGTGGACAGGGCGCTGGCAATCCACATTAGGTCCAGGGCCTTGAAGGGTACCAACACGAAGCTGACATTAGCAGGCAGGTTCTTGGCACTCTCGGGGTACATGAAATGGTGGGTTGTTCGGCTGCCAACATCCTTCTCAAAGCCCACAGTTGGTGCCTGATTCATCCTGAAGAAAAAAAGAGGGTGATATGAGAAGGAACCACCATAGAAAGTGGTACATGTGTTTTAGAGGATAATTTGGCACTTGCCAAAAAATGAGAATGGAAGCTGGATGTGATGGCTCATGCCTATAGTTCTAGCGTTCGAAAAGCTGAGGCAGGAGGATTGCCACACATTTGAGGCCATCCTGAGCTACAGAATGACACCTGTCTCAAAAAAGTAAAATGAAAAAAGAAGTATACAACGAAGTACACTTTGACCCAGCAATGGTTGTTTAAGATAAGACTACTCCATTAGGGCTGGAGAGATGGCTCAGCGGTTAAGAGCACTGGCTGCTCTTCCAGAGGTCATGAGTTCAATTCCCAGCAACCACATGGTGGCTCACAACCATCCATAATGAAATCTGGTGCCCTCTTCTGGCCTGCAGATATACCTGCAGACAGAACACTGTATACATAATAAATAAATCTTTAAAAAACAAAAAAAGACTACTCCATTAATCAAGAACTGATGGGTACAATTTGTATATTCATCAACTGAATACCATTTAAGTATCAGAATGGAATAAATTTTACATGCTGGTAACAAACCCAACACTGTTCAGTGAAACATCCAAGAGGTGTTAAGTACCCAAATTCCTTTGTTCTTTTTAGAGACAGGATCTCATACAGCCCAAACTGACCTTAAATTTTCTAATGTACTGGAAGCTGGCCTTGAACTCCTGACCTCCCACTTCTACTTCCCAAGAGCTGGGATTACAGATGTGTACTGTGTCAAGGCAAGCCTCCCATTTTGGTAAATATCTTACATCAGAGGTGAAATGGCTAAAGCACGTTTTCTGCTGTTTATGAGGGCATTTCTGTCCCCTGAGGATGGATCACCTTACAGCATCATTACTACCCCAGTAGGGTGACCATAAGTTCATGGCACAGGGACTGAGGAGGGACAACCGATCTCCATGTGCCTCCCACGCTTTCATGCCAGCTCTATGAAACCAGTACAAATGTCTCTTGTCAGAGTGGCTAGCACCATTATCTGAGCTGAGTGTATACTTCCTGAGTGTATACTTCTGCTGTTTTCCTCCTGCTCCTCTCCTAACAGTAGAAGTGTTAGAGAAGGTAGGGGAACATCTATCTCAGTTGCCTGTGGATGGAAAAGGCAATAAGGACATGGAAGAATTGGGCTGGTGATACTAGGCTGGATCAATGCTGAAATCCAGATTTACACTCACGAGGACCTAAGAAGCAAACTTCACCTTCTGCTGTTGTTTCTGTTCTGTCTTAAATTTATTTACCTTTATATATGTGCACTGGTGTTTTGGCTGCATATATATGAGACAGTGTCAGATCTTGAAGTCAAACAGTTGTGAACTGCCATATGGGTGCTGGGATTTGAATCCAGGTCCTCAGGAAGAGCAATAGGTGCCCCTAACCACTGAGATATCTCTCAAGACAGGGTTTCTCTGCATAGCCCTGGCTGCCGTGGAACTCACTCTGTAGACCAGGCTGGCCTCAAACTCAGAGATCTGCCTATTTCTGCCTCCCGAGTGCTGAGATTAAAGGTGTGCGCCACCACCGCCCAGCTGCAGACTCCATTGTATCAGAAACTGACAGACCAAGCCCTGAAGATGAAAGGGCTGTGACTATCCAATTTTAGAAAAAAAGGCATGAAAGAAGGACTCTTTGAGAGGAGGAAGCAGATAACTGGGAGAAAAGAAGGACAAGAGAAGGTAATGGTAAGTGATTATGATCAAAACAAATTATATATACATGAAAATATCATAATGAAACCAATTATGATACTGCCCCAGGATAGCTTCTACAGGCTGAGTGCCTGCTTTCTCCACCATCCAGTAGCCAGAGTCTACTGAGAGCCAAAAAGTCTCTCCTAAGACCTAGCGGTGGGACTGTCTGCTTCCTAAGACCTAGCGGTGGGACTGTCTGCTTCCTTCATTCCTCTTCTACCCACTCCAGGCTGCCAGCAGCAAGTGGCTGGGAATGAAGGTCTAAAATTAAGTCCAAGATGATGTTTCACAGCCTCCACAGGAACAGGAAGAAACATGGCATTCTTTTGGAAGCTCTGACTCATTCTAGATAAGCCAAGTCCTGGAAAGGGGCCAGAGGATGACATAGATCTGTGGGATGTGGAGCCACGCATTCCAGAGACCTGTCTGTTCCTAGCTGCCTTCAGCAGCCAAAGAAATGCTGGGCAGGGTGGATTACACTTTACTTGGGGCACAGTGTCTGGTTGTCTCATTCCTTCTGTTCATGTTTTCATCATGCCTTCCATCACCAAACAGTGCTAGGAGCTGGGTGTTTCTGCTAGCTAGAGGAGGCACAAAAAGAAAAAAAGAGAGAGAGAGAGAGAAAGACAAAAAGAAAAGCTCAGTTCCAATCAGGGTCTTCAGCTGACTGATCAGAGAATTTACAGGAGACACGTGGAGGTGAAAGGACAGAGAGGAAGGTAGAGCTGTATTTCACTACTCTCCTGATCTGGGATGGAAGACTTCCCTTCTGGTTCCAAATCACAGAGGCCCGTAAGCAACTTCCAATACTGCCATCTGGCCCTTCACATAGACCACAGACAGTCAGTCACCCACTATTTGGATCATGCTCTCTACAAAGCCCACCCCAAACACCATATCTTGATTGTGCCTCATGTGAAAGAGACGGTGCGGATGTTTGTGCAGGTAAGACACCCATGTGTCAGAAGCAGCCACAGCTTTTGGATCCGCAGGCTTTGACTCTCAGCGCTTCCCAATCATCACCAAGGAACCTAATGATAGAGTTGCCAGAGAAGCATCTCAGGCATCTCAGGCAGCTGGGAGTTTCTTTGGACTTTCCAAGAGCCAGGGGCTGAAGGGAAGAAATGGAAGCCCCACTCCATCATCTCAGTAGAGTTCCTTCACAGGACAGCTTCCTTCCCTTGAAAGTACCAGCAACTGGAAGATCCAGGTGGCTCTGGAGTTCTGGGTGGAACTCAGTATTCTACCTCTCCATCCTTCACCACTGCTCATCATGAAGAAGATCTTGCAAAAATTATGGGAAGCCTCAGGGACATATTGCTGTGTTGGCGTTGCTATGGAGACAGCAACAGTTTCTAAGACAAAGGTCTTCTGTCTCCCGAGAAATCTAGTCTTTCTACAATGCTCATCTTAGGACGTGTTAAGTAAAAACCTGGCATTTCCAGTTATTTTATTTACTCCTTCTTTCCTTCATTTAATAGTGTGTGTGTGTGTGTGTGTGTGTGTGTGTGTGTGGTCACTTCTGCATGTAGAGTCTAAAGGTGGACAGTGGGAGTCTTCCTCTCCTGCCTTCCACTTTATTTGTGTGTTGGTGCCCACATGCCATGGCACACGTGTGGAGGTCAGAGAACAGAGTCTGGATGTCAGTCTTCACCTTTCTACTTTGAGACAGGGTCTTCCTGCCTCTGTGTAGGCCAGGGTAATGGGTGCTCAAGCTTATGGAGAACCTCCTGGCCCTGCTTCTCAAGACCTATAGGGGAGCGCTGGAATTAAAGAAGCCTGTGCGCTACAGCATCTAGCTTTTATATGGGCTCTGAGAATCCAAACTCAGGTTGTCAGGGTTGCTCAACAAGGGCCTTTATTGGGCTGAAGAGATGGCTCAGGGGTTAACAACACTGGCTGCTCTTCCAGGGGTCCTGAGTTCAATTCCCAGCAACCACATGGTGGTTCATAACTATCTATATTGGCATCTGGTGTCAGCTTCTGGCCTGTAGGCACACATACAGGCAGAACACCGTATACATAATAAATAAATAAAAATATAAAAAAATAAAAACAAGTGCCTTTATCTACTGAGCCAGACCCCACCCATTTTATTTATTTATTTTTTTAAAGATTTATTTATTATGTATACAGTGTTCTGTCTGCAGGTATATCTGAAGGCCAGAAGAGGGCACCAGATTTCATTATGGATGGTTGTGAGCCACCATGTGGTTTCTGGGAATTGAACTCATGACCTCTGTAAGAGCAGCCAGTGCTCTTAACCGCTGAGCCATCTCTCCAGCCCCACCCATTTTATTTTTAAATAAGTTCTTCGAGACAGGGATTCTGTGTAGACCAGGCTGGCCTCGAACTCAGAGAACCTCCTGCCTCTACCTCGAAAGTGCTGGGATTAAAGGCATGCACCACCAGGCCCAGCACCTCACTCTCTTTTAAGAGGATATCTTGATTTAGTGTGCTGCAAGGACAGTAGAATGGTCAGAAACAGGAACACCTCCTGCCGCCAGGTGGTGGTGTTTCACACCTTTACTCCCAGCACTTGGGAAGCAGAAGCAGGTGGATCTCTGAGTTCAAGGCCAGCCTGTTCTACAGTGTGAGTTCCAGGACAGCCTGGGCGACACAGAGAAACCCTGTCTTGGGAGGGGGGAGGAATACCTACTGCCAGTAACATTGTTCTTTTAAAAATATTTATTTTTGTTTTAGCACTCCAGAGGCAGAGGCAGGTGGATCTCTGTGAGTTCAATGCCAGCCTGGTCTACATAGCAAATCCAGGACAGCCAGGGCTTGGTACACAGAGAAACCCTGTCTCAAAAAGCCAAAAAAAAATGTAGTGTTTTAAATTTATACACACACACACACACACCCCATATATATATTGGTGTAGGTGTGTGGGTGTGAGTACAGACACCTATGGAAGCCTGAGGCATCAAATCCCCGGGTGTTGAAATTACTGGCAGTTGTGAGTCACAGGACATGGATGCCAGGAACTGAACTTGGGTCCTTTGTGAGAGCAACCTGTATCTTTAACCACTTAGTTATCTCTCCAGTCCCAGTAAATTTATAACTTTATTAAGCTTCTTCTAACACCAGGAAGAGAGGTAGGAGTATGCCACTGGTCCTGGTTTGTGCAGTGTTCAGGACTTAACCCAGGGTTTTATGCATTCCAGGAAACTGAACTACATACATCTCTACCCTCCCAAATTTTTATTTTGAGGGTTTAAAAAAGATTTATTTTTTCCAGGCTGTGGTGGCCTTTAATCCCAGCAGAGGCAGGAGAATCTTTGAGTTCGATGGCAGCCTGACAACAGAGCCAGTTCCAGGACAGCCAGGGCTACACAGAGAAACTCTGTGTCTATAAAAATATATTTTGTATTTTATATGTGTTTATATGTATTATTATTTATATGTAAATGTTTTGCTTGCATGTATGTTTATATAACAACTATGTCCCGTACCGATGGGGGTCAGAAGAGACTATCAGATCCCCTGGAACGGGAGTCATATGACTCTGAGTGGCCATGTAGATGTTGGGAACCAGACTCTGGTCCCTGTAAGGACACCAAGTGCACACAGTAAGTGCTTTTAACCACTGAACTACCTCTCCAGCTCCCAAACTTTATATTTTGAGCACTTTCTTCACACCCAACCTCAAAACACTGGGGACAGACCAAGACTATCAACTGAAGCCTCTGGGTGCTGCATCCCTTAGCACACTGGGCAATAGGTATTTGTGCCCTAGCAAAGATGACTGGCTGGCAAGATGGTTCAGAGGGTAAAAGAGATTGTCAATAAGCCTGAAAATCTGAGTTTGCTTGTAGGACCCATTTAGTGTGGGGACTCCTACAAGCTGTCCTCTGATATCCCCAAACTAAATAATGCTAAAAAACAAAACGAAAACAAACAAGAAACAGACAGACAAGGATGCTTTGTGGATTGTTTTCTATGTCCACCTGCCTGGTTCCGTGGGAGCTCACCTCATGATAAAGTTGTGGCCATCCACTTCTTGCCCATAGCCAGAGCCTCGAAGGTTGCCCGAGTTCCCTACCACAGCACAGCGCCGGCATTGATGGGGGTCCCGGAAGCGGTAGGGGTTCTCGCCAGGCACAATCTGGAACAGTTTCTCCAGCACCTCCTTGGTGTTGTGTGACTTGAACTGGGGTTGCAGCATCTGGGCAGGGGAGGTGGCTGTGAGGATGGAGAGTCTTTCACCCCTTAAAACCTCCCCTCCAGCCAGAGCCACACAGACCTCCTTGCTCAGGGCTGTCAGGGAGCCCCTCCCCAAACACTGGGGAAGGCCTCCTCTCTTCACAGTGGCAAAGTCTTGATTCCCAGTCAGTCTCACTATTGAGAGATCAGTGCCCAGTACTGTTCCTCAAATGCTCCAGAGAGACGGATGGGGGTGTTAAAGTGTTATTTGAGGCACTGGGATCTTTACAGTCCGTCTCCAGGGTGCCACCTGTGGTACTTGCCTATAGGCATACTGAAACTCTGGGAACCACAGGGAAGTACATGAGTTCTTACAAAGCCAGATGGCTGCAATAAAACTGGTTCCCTCTGCCCCTTATAAAGAGCTGGAATCTAAACTGCTAATGACCCACAAAGACTCCATGTAGCTGAGGTTAGTTAGCCTTGAACGCATAATCCCTGTTTAAACTCCTAAGTATTGGGTTTTGTTACAGTCAGTTTCAGTATGTAGTCCAGGCTGGTTTTGAGCTTGCTATGTAAATATACTGGCTGGCCCTGAACATGCAGTGTTCTTCCTGCCTCAACTCCTGACTGCTGGGATTGCAGATGTATACCATCATACCCTGAAACAGTTCAATGCTCAGTTGGGCCATGGAGGTGACACACAGAAACAAAGGAGGTGGGTGCGTAGCAAACAAAAGATCACATGCCTACCAAAAGGGGGGGGGGGGATCCATGAGCCAATGAGATGTCTCAGGAAGTAAAGGCACTTGCGGCCATGCCTGATGACTAACATTCAAGTCCTAGGACCCATACAGTTGAGGGAAGATTGACCTCACACATGAGATGTGACATGCACATCCGTATACAGAGAAAGAGACAGAGACAGAGAGACAGAAATAAGTTTTTAAAAGAGGGCTGGAGAGATGGCTCAGCAGTTAAGAGCACTGGCTGCTCCTCCAAAAGTCCTGAGTTCAATTCCCAGCAACCACACGTTGGCTGACAACCATCTGTAATGGGATCTGATGCCCTCTTATGTCATGAAGACATACATGCAAACAGAGTACTCATGCAGATAAAATAAATAAATACATCTTTTTAAAAAACTTTAGGGCTGGAGAGATGGCTCAGCGGTTAAGAGCACTGGCTGTTCTTCCAAAGGTCCTGAGTTCAATTCCCAGCAACCACATGGTGGCTCACAACCATCCACAACGTGATCTGATGCCCTCTTCTGGTTACATCTGTTCATACAGATAAAGCGCCCATACATAAAATAAATAAATAAATCTTTAAAAAAAAAAAAAATAAAATAAATAAAAAACTTTAAAAAGAAAAATCAGCCAACTGTTGCCACACAGGAAAATTTCCAGGAAAAACTAAAAATATGGATTTCACATGAAATCCTCTGAATTTTAAATATTGGTAATATAAACTTTTTTTTTTTTTTTTGAGACAGGGTTTCTCTGTGTAGCTCTGGCTGTCCTGGACTTGCTTTGTAGACCAGGCTGGCCTCGAACTCACAGAGATCCGCCTTCCTCTGCCTCCCAAGTGCTGGGATTAAAGGCGTGCGCCACCACCGCCCGGCAGTAATATAAGCTTTTTAAAACACTGGGCTGAGTCAGGTGGTGGTGGCTCACGCCTTTAATTCCAGTACTCCAGAGGCAGAGGCAGGCAGATGTCTGTGAGTTCAAGGCCAGCCTAGTCTACAAAGTGAGTTCCAGGACAGACAGGGCTACAAAGAAAAATCCTGTCTCAAAAACAAACAACTAAAAGAAAGAAAAGCTGGGACCAGGGGCAGAGAATAAGCTCTGGAATGGAATACTTGCCTTGTAAGCCCCTGGAGTGGCTTTGACACTCAGCAATAACAGTGTTGCTGTAGACTAAGCCACAGCCCATGGGGCTTTGGACAAGCAGGAGCTGCTCAGGGAATCAGAGACCTTCCTGGAACAGAAACCTGGCTCTGAGACAAGAATTCTAAGCTTTGTGGCAAAGGGGGTGCGTGTGGGGAACAGGAAGAGTGTAGGTTGAGGAACATAGTGCCTAAGCAGCCTCTGAGTTCCATGCCTGTGATCCCAGGCCTGTCTTGTCCCCTGGGAATCCACCCCTGCTTGGAGCGCTGGTCTAGCTCTCAGGCCACTGCTGAGACTGTGCCAGCAGGCAGATGCTGAGCACTTTCTGAACCTTGATTTTTTTTTTTTTTTTTTTTTTTTTTTTTTTTTTTTTTTTTTTTTTTTGGTTTTTCGAGACAGGGTTTCTCTGTGTATCCTTGGCTGTCCTGGACTCACTTTGTAGACCAGGCTGGCCTCGAACTCACAAAGATCCGCCTGCCTCTGCCTCCCAAGTGCTGGGATTAAAGGCGTGCGCCACCACCGCCCGGCTTGAACCTTGATTTTTCTCCATAACACAAAGATTGTACAGGACTCTGCTGTAAGAAGGGACAGTATTGGGCTCCTCTGGATCCCTCCTCCACAGACACTAGTCTTGGAGGACTTTAACAATCTGGGCCAATAAATGGGTTCTGGACATCTGTCTGTCCGTCTGTTTGTTTTTCTATACAGGGTTTCTCTGTGTATCCCTGGCTGTCCTGGACCCTTTTCAGACCAGGCTGGCCTCAAACTCAGAGATCCACCTGCCTCTGCCTCCTGAATGCTGGGATTAAAGGCATGAAATACCACACCCAGCATGGGCAGCTAGCTGTCTTGATAAATGTGTATACCCTTACATTCATGAAAAATGAGAGGAGAGTCATCTTGCTCCCATGCTGGTTACGGGAATAGGGACCAGGAACTGCCTTTCCATGCCAGGGAAAGCAGGCACCCTACAGGCTGTGTTCTTGGCCAGGGAGGCAGCCAGATGGCCCTGAGAACCTAGGAATTGATGCTCCAGAGATGATGGGGGCAGGGTGGAGGATATGAAAAGCAAAAAGGCCTTGGGACTAGGGACACAGGGATATACCTGTTCTAGAGCTCTGAGGCTCCTCTGCTCATCCTCTCTTGGCAGTTGAGGTTTACAATGCATCCTCCCAAGCCACAGAAATCTTTCCCAGCAACCATAAAGAACAAAGGAGGGCTTTTAGTTTTGTTTTTTGTTTTTTTTAGTTAGTTAGTTTGTTTTTTCAAGACAGGTTTCTGTGGTTAGTCCTGCTCTCTTGAACTCAGTTTGTAGACCAGGTTGGCCTTGAACTCAGAGATCCACCCACCTCTGCCTCCCGAGTGCTGGGATTAAAGGTGTGCAACACCTCATCCATATGGGTGCTGGAATTTGAACCTGGGTCCTTTGGAAGAACAGCCAGTGCTCTTAACCACTGAGCCATCTCTCCAGCCCAGGAAGGACTCTCATTTATAATTAAAATGAGCCAACATTTACCAATTAGAATATTCAATCTTAAAATCCATTATTTCTGGGCTAGGGAAATGCTCAGTAAAAAGTGGCTGTCATGCAAGCAATGAGCACCTGAATTCAGAACCCCAGCACTTATGTAAAAACTAGATGGGGCTTGCATCTCTGTAACCTGGTACCAGTGGTATATTGATAGACAGATGTCTGGAATTTCACTGGTCAGCCAGCTTAGCCAAACGCTGGAACTCTACATTCAGTAAGACCCTATGCCAAAAAAATAAGGTGGAATGGCCAGTGGAATTTAAAAAAAAGAAAGACCCACAACAAAAATAAGGTAGACAGCAATTGAGTCGGACACTCACAACCTGTGGCTTCGTAAACATAATTCTGCATGCCCACACACACATAAAACATACAGGGAATAGAGATGATT
>CAJQZJ010032054.1:3424543-3445212 GCA_907164525.1 Lophiomys imhausi | reverse complement strand
AAAAAAAAAAAAAAAAAAAAAAAAAAAAAAAAAAAAAAAAAAAGAAAGAAAAAAATAAATAAATCTTGAAAAAAGAAGACAAAACCCCCTGCCTCCTCAGTTTGTGAGAGCTCAAATTTCCTCAGTGCAGCTAAAGCCCCAGAGCCATCGAGGACCAGTATTAGCACAATACAGCAGGAAAGACATTATTCTAGAGCAGGAAAACGGTGCTTATAGATATGAAAGCCGTGAGCTTTGAGACCTGGTGTGATTCCAAAGCCTGAAAAAAAGCCAGAGTGCTTTAAAAAAAAAAAAAAAAAAAAAAGCCTGTGAGCCACTGTGGCTGCACAAGGCTCAGGGGAGCAAGGGAAAGGCCAAGGTGCTGAGATGGCTCAGAAGTAAAGGAACTTTCTGCCATGCCTGCTGACCTGAATTCAATCCCTAGAATCCTCACAGTAGAAGAAAAGACTACCTAAGACTGACTCCTGAGCTGGGCTTGGTGGAGCAAGCCTTTAATCCCAGCACTCAGGAGGCAGAGTCAGACTCTGTGAGTTCCAGACCAGCCTGGCCTACAGAGGGAGTTCCAGGATGGGCAAGGCTACACAGAGAGACCCTGTCTCAAAAAACCAACAGAGGGAGGGAGGGAGGGACTGAGGGAGCCTCCAAAACAAAGCCAGGTGTGATGGCACACACTTTCTATCCCAGCACACAGGCAGCAGAGACAATCGGATCTCTGTGAGATTGCGGCCACCATGGTCTACGATAGTAAGTCCTTGCCAGCCTAGGCAACATAGCAAGATCCTGTCTAAAAAAAATAAATAAATAAAACAATTTCAATTGCTAAAAAGCCCCCCTCACAGCCAACACACCAAAGGGAACAGGGACACAGACTTTGTCACCTGTCATGAGACACTTTGCCCTAGTGGTGCTGCCTTGTCGGCCCGCAGTGTGTGAGGAAGCTCTTGGCCCTCATATGACTGCTGAACTGGGGCGGGGAGTGATATGTAGGGACACTCCACTCAGGAGGAGTGGGTTGGAAGGGATGGGGGTAGGATGGCAGGACTGGGAGGGGTAGAAAGAGGGCACTGTGATGGAGATGTAACCTGAAGTAATAAACAAACATTTAAAAAAAAGAGGGAAAGAAACTAAATCCACAAAACTTTTATTGAAACAAACAAACAAACAAAAAAACAGCCCCTGGTCTCTACCCTTCCTTCTAGGAAACCGAAGCTTCTCCAAGGAGTCTATACCATAGGCTTCAATCGACCATCCAAGATCCAGGAGAATGGGCTGCCCGTGATGCTCGCTGAACCGTGAGTACAGACCCAACTGTACCTCTTCATAGTTGGTTTGACTAAGTGCTTCATGAATGGCTTTAGGTGTTTTCAGGCACAAAATGGGCTGTGTGGGACAACCTGCTTTCTCAGGAAGAGAGTTTCAGAAGTGAAGGAGAATTACGTGGGTTTGAATGCAGTTTTCTTCTTTCCCACTTAACAGTAAAAGCTGATGTGGTTCAGCTAGGTGCGGTGGTTCATACCTGTGACCCCAACACTAAAAGAGTGCAAGGCCAGGCTGGGCTACAAGATATTTGCACACTGGGCAAGTAAATGGCTGAACAGGTAAAGGTGTTTACACCAAGCCTGACCATTGGTGTTGAGGGACCACATGGTAGCCTCTGAGAATCAACTTCCCATAAGTCACTCTCTGACCTCTACCAGTGTGTGTGCACCCCATCCCACATACAAATAAACAAATGGGGGGTTAAATGTATACTTCAGATGGGTGAGTTACATATGGGGGTGTGTATGTGAGGACACCCATCCTCCTAACCAATGACAATGTCTCACTATGTAGTTCTGGCTGGCCTAGAACTTGTAGCAATCTTCTTGCCTCAGGTTTGAGACCACAAATTTTGTTAATTTGGGAAGACTGTAATAATAATCACTCCATGAGACCTAACCAATCTCAGACTGCTAAGACTAAACAGAGAGAGTAGCCCCCAGGAGGCTGAGGCAGGAAGTCAGGCCCTGTACAGTGGGTGGATCTGCTTTATCTCTTTCCTCTGGGTTTTTTGATACACATGGAAACACATGGTCAGAGAAAGCTCGCAGAGAACAAACTAAAAATGAAAGCCCAAGGGAGGTCCTTGCCAGCACAGTGGTAAATGGAGCAAAGGGTGCCAAGAAGAGGAACAGCAGGGACTATACTGTAGGCTACAGTGTCTTCAGAGCCCATCTCGGTCAGATCCCAGGAGACCAGGCACAGAAATAACCTAAAGAAACACGGGCGAACACAGCCTCCAATCAGCACAGCTGAACACACCCTGCAACCTTCTTGGCAGGCATAGACAAGAAATGCCAAAGTAAGGCACAGAGGATGGGGCGGGGAGAGGTGGGGAGAGAAAAGGCAGAGGGCTATCCGTCTACTCTCACATTGCCTGAGGGTGTGTGTCCTAAAACCCCCTGAAGACAGCAAATCATAGGCTATTATTGAAACATGTCAGGATGCATTATGAACCCCAGGCACAACTGAGGGTGGCTTCTCATTTTACTATACCTGATCAAGAATCCCAGGACTAGCTGACCAGGTCAGCCAGACAGAAGTAAACACGCCAAGACCACTGCTTCTTCCAAAAACCTTCCAAACAGGCTTTTTCTACCAACTAGAGTACACCACCAAAAGTTCTCTATTCTATCGATTCCTACCAACACACTATAGGGGCCAACTCCTGCCTTCTGGGTGAGGCAACAGTCAAACTTGACAAAAAGTGCCCTAGGAACTCAGTCGTTTCTTGAGTAAGAGACCCAGAGCACAACAGGACAAGGACAACAGGGGGTGGAGAGATGGCTCAGTGGCAAGAACACTGACTGCTCTTCCAAAGAACCAGGGTTCAATTCCCACCACCCACAGGGCAGCTCACAACTGTCTGTAACTTCAAAAACCCTCACACAGATATACATGCAGGCAAAACACCAATGCATATAAAATAAAATAAAAAATAAAAACAAATAACTAAAATGAGGATGTTTAGGTGTCCGTTCTTTTAGGCAATGTGGATCCTAAGAATTGAACTCAGGTCCTCAGGATTAAAGGCAAGTGCTTTAATCCACGGAGGCATCGTGTTGGCCCATGCTTTGGTTTTGTTCTAAATTATGTTACTTATTTATATGTGTGCCACAGCACAAGTGTGAAGGACAGAGAACTTGCAAAGAGTTGTAGTTCTTCTTGCTCTTTGTGTGTCCAGAAGATGAAATTCAGGTCATCAAAGCTCTTTTACCTGCTGACCCATCTCACCAACACCCATTGTTGGTTTAGTTTATTTTACCTGTGAGTGTTTTGCCTGCATGCATTGCCTGGAGTCTGTGGAGGCCAGAAGAGGGCATCAGCTTCCCTGAAACTGGAGTTACAGATAGCTGTGAGCTGCCATGGAGGTCTTGGGAACTGAAACCAGATCTCCTTCAAGAGCAACAAGTAGTCATAATTGCTGAGCCATCTCTCCAGCAACTTGCTCATGTTTCTACTTCTCTTTTTTTGGATTTTTTTCTTTTTTGTTTTTGTTTTTTCGAGACAGGGTTTCTCTAACAGCCCTGGCTGTCCTGGACTCTCTTTATAGACCAGGCTGGCCTTGAACTCACAGAGATCCTCCTGCCTCTGCCTTATTTTTTGGATTTTTCAAAACAAGGTTTCTCTGTGTAGTCCTGGCTGTCCTGGAACTTGCTCTGTAAACCAGGCTGGCCTCAAATTCAGAGATTTGTCTGTGCCTGCCTGGGATTTAGGGCATGTACCATCGGCTGTCTGGCTTCCCTGAGCCTTCTTATGGCACCATATTCTACTGTGTCTATTTTCATTTTTTAAAATATTTTTATTATTTGTGTGTATGTGTACATGTATGTGGCTAGGTGCACAAGCACGCAGGTGCCCAGGATGTCAGGAAAAGGAGTCAGATCCCCTGGAGCTGGAGTTACTACAGATGGTTGTGAGCGACCAGATGTGATCTCTGGGAACCAAACTCAGGTCCTCTGGGTTATCAGCAATTGCTCTCAGCGTTAAGCCAGTTCTTGAGGTCCTTGTTTTCATTTTCTGAGACAGGGTCTTGCTATGTAGCCTGTGCTGTCCTCAAATATGCAGAAATCTTTCCACCTCACCTCCCAAAAACTGGGGTTACAGGTGTGTACCACCTCACTTCCCAAAAACGGGCTACAAGTGTGTACCACCATACCTGGGTGGTTTACTTTTTCTCCCATCATCCATTGTATTTATATATTTGCTCATGTGTTATCTTACTTTGTGCTTTCTCTTTTTCTTTAGTTTTCTTTTCTCAATTTTCAGTGAAGTGACATGATCCCCTTTTTACTTTTTACTTTCCTGGTTTAAAAACTACATTTCTAGCCGGGCGGTGGTGGCGCACGCCTTTAATCCCAGCACTTGGGAGGCAGAGGCAGGTGGATCTTTGTGAGTTCGAGGCCAGCCTGGTCTACAAAGTGAGTCCAGGACAGCCAAGGATACTCAGAGAAACCCTGTCTCGAAAAAAAAAAACAAAAAACAAAAAACAAAAACTACATTTCTATCTTAACAGTTATCTTAAATTGCTAGCATGCCTGCATTTTCCTGCTGAAACCTAGCTCCCCCCCCCCATTAATTTATATGTTCGTTTTACATCGGAATTGAAGCCTGACTCCCTCCTCTCCTCCCACCCACTTCCCCCAATTCTCCCTGCACCACCACCCTAAACCTAGCTTTTTTATTTTTTTTTTGGTTTTTCGAGACAGGGTTTCTCTGTATATCTCTGGCTGTCCTGGACTCACTTTGTAGACCAGGCTGGCCTCAAACTCACAGAAATCCGCCTGCCTCTGCCTCCCAAGTGCTGGGATTAAGGCGTGCGCCACCACCACCCGGCATCCTAGCTTTTTAATGGTGTGATTTTCTTGAAAATGACAGAAACTTGGTGTGGCTTAACATTAAATTCCATACCTTATTTTACTCTATTCCTTTTTTATTAACTCACTTAACAATTCTGGCTTTCCTTTTTTCATATATATATAAATGAAAAATCCAATTTGGAGTCTGAGAAGGCAGCTCCATCAGTAACTGTCTCCCATGCAGGGATGAGGACCGGAGCTTTATCTCTAGAACCCACATTTAAAAACCCTGGTGTGGGGGCAGATGCTTGTAATCCCAACGCTGGGGAAGACTGGGCCCTGAGCCTCTTTTGAGACCCTGTCTCAAAGACAAAGCAGATGGTTCCTAAGGAGCTCCTATGAGGTTTTCCTCTGACCCTGTTTCCTCTCTCAGCTCTGGCTTGTGTGTTTTGCCCTCTGTGGCAAACACTGCAGGGTGCTCATTGACAGTGGCTCTTTTCCCACCAACAGAATCCTGGACCTGTTTAGGAAGCTAAGGCCTAGACTCGAGAAATGAAGCAAGAATGACCAAAGCCAACTGTAGCCAGCCTCTTTTATTCTTTCTTTAAAACCAGGCACTGATAGAAATATAGACCAATATAAGTAAAAAAAACGAAGGAAATATCTCTTAGGGGTGTCTGGGGAACTGAACTCCAGTCCTCCGCAAGAAGAGTGCACTGTCTGAATCAGTGAGCCATCTCTTCAGCCCCCACAAGCATCTCTTAGAGTCCCCATTCCTTCCAAGCATGCTGGTCACAGTAGGCTTGCCTTCTTGCCTTTATTTATTTAGGGTGGGGGCAGGGTCTTGCTATGTATCCAGGCTGGCTTTGGACTCCGTGTCCTCCTATTTAGTCTCCAAGAGCTAACATTACAGGTACACATACTGGGATTTGCTGTTCTTTTCAAGCACATTAAAAAGTCAGACTGGCCGGGCGTGGCTGCACACACCTTCAATTTCAGCACTTGGGAGGCAGAGGCAGGTAGATCTCTTTGATTTCGAGGCCAGTCTGGTCTACAAAGCCACTCTAGGACAGCCAGAGTGTTATACAGAGAAACCCTGTCTCGTAAAAGAACAACAAAAATAAGAAAGTCAGACTGAACCTCAGCAGACAAGTTACAGGCTTGAAAGAGCCGAGTTGGCCTTTCTTCAAAAGCAACCGTATGTCCAATGAGCATTTCTCACTGACCAGGCAAAAAGTTGAAATTGTCAAGTGCTTTGAAAGTTGCTCTTCGAAGTGAGTTGTTCCTTTGTTTTGTTTTTTTTGTTTTTTTGGTTTTTTTTTTTTTGAGACAGGGTTTCTCTGTGTAGCCCTGGCTGTCCTAGACTCACTTTGTAGACCAGGCTGGCCTTGAACTCAAAAAGATCCGGCTGCCTCTGCCTCCCAAGTGCTGTGTTTTGTTTTTTTCAAGACAGGGTTTCTCTGTGTAATAGCCTGGCTGTCCTGGACTCATTCTGTAGACCAGGCTAGCCTCGAACTCACAGAAATTTACCTGCCTCTGCCCTGGAGTGCTGGGATAAAAGGCGTGCACCCAATGAGTTCTTACCTTGTTACCTTGTTCAGTTCTTATCTGAACGATCCCATTTGTCATAGCAGCATACCCTGCCTCTATCTGCTGTGAACTGGACTAAAGGTGAAGATGAGAATAGGAGAGCAGTATTAACTGGTACTTGCCATCTGCTCGTCCCAGGATGTGTCAGTCTGTTTCCTTCAGTTTGTTGGCTAGAGGTCCATCTTGTTAGAGATGGTTTGATAGTTTTTCCCAAGAGACAAGTATTGGCAGGGATCCCTAATTCCCCAATATGAATACTTCAATCCTTAATGCATTCCATCAAGACGGCACTGTAAATCTATACTCTAAACACAACAGTCATACATAAAAGGATAAAATTCTAAAAGCAGTAACCACTGCCACCCCCCACCACAATCACAATGGCTAAGCAGTACATGGGTAAGAACTGGTCAGGAACACAGAAAAGAAAGCAGGGTTGAAGCCCATAGACCTGCAGCTCTGAGCCTGGAGGCAGAACCTTGGGGCCAACTATACAAACTTAGGGCCTAGAAAAGCAAGCGGATGAAGAGTTGCTACTTGCTGGGCGTGGTGGCACACACCTTTAATCCCAGCACTCCAGAGTTAAAAGCAGGCAAATCTCTGAGTTCAAGGCCAGCCTGGTCCACAGATGAAGTTTCAGAACAGCCAGGGCTACACAGGAAAAACCCTGCCTCAAAAAACAAAAACATTGCTACTATTGTTTTTAACATAATTTTTTTTTTTTTTTGGTTTTTCGAGACAGGGTTTCTCTGTGTATCCTTGGCTGTCCTGGACTCACTTTGTAGACCAGGCTGGCCTCGAACTCACAAAGATCCGCCTGCCTCTGCCTCCCAAGTGCTGGGATTAAAGGCGTGCGCCACCACCGCCCGGCGCTACTATTGTTTTTAAGTGGCTGATTTTCAGGATGCTTACTTAGGTGACATAAGCTTAGAGCCTGGACTTAAGATGAAATGCTGCAACAAGATATACTCCAAGCCAGACAAGAAGATTACAGATCACATCTGTAATACCAGCACTTAGGCTGAGGCAGGAAGATCACTGCAAATTCAAGACCAGCCTGGGCTACATAGTGAGAGTTCGTCTCAAGAGGAGAATAAGAAAGAAGAAAGGAGGAGGAAGAGGAGGGATGGAAGGAAGGAAGAACAGAATTGAACAATAAAAGTAAACTAGGCAGTGGTGGTGCATGCCTTTAATCCCAGCATTCAGGAGGCAGAGGCAGGTGGATCTCTGTGAGTTCGAGTCCAGCCTGGTCTACAGAGTGAGTTCCAGGACAGCCAGAGATACACAAAGAAACCCTGTCTCGAAAAAAATGAACAACAAAAAACAAACAAACAAAAAAACTAAAGAAAGAAATAAGTAATCTGTAGAGGAAGGAAGAGGGTGCTAACGCCAACAGTTAGTATAGAAATGGGTGCACTGGGCTGATGATAGCTCTGCAGATAAAGGTGTTTGCTGCCAAGTCTGACAGCCTGAGGTGGATGCCCAGAACCCACAGGTGGAAAGAGAGAATCAATTCCCAAAAGTTGGCCTCTAATCTCCATATATCTACTTCAGCTTCCAATTCAGCTTAAGTCCAGAACACCCCAAGCCATGCATTATGGAAAGTTCCAGCTGTTTGGAAGTGAGAAAGCTGCTTGCACCTACACATGTGAGGTGGTCTTGGGTAATACAGAGAAAGGGGGTGGGGACAGAGAGAGATTGAGATTTTGATAATGGTTATATAACTATAGTGGTGGCTGGGGTTGTGGCTTAGTGGCAGGAAGCCTACTTAGTGTGTCTGATGACCTGGTTTCAATCCTGAGCCTGTATACACATAGAACTGAATTAGATGATAACGAGAAGTATAGAAACATAAATCTGGGGTCATTTTGGGAATCCAGTATCAATACGGACAGTCCATCTTTTCTTCTCTGCCATCTTCAGAGTATAGGATGTTTTTTTCACCCTATAGTTATGAAAAGGCTGCTATGCTCCAGACAGTGTACCATTTCAAGTAGAAGAATATCAAGAGAGCAAAGGATGCTTTTTTTTCACATGTTCTCTGCTGGTAGCTCACAAGCAATTTTAACTCCAGCTTCCAGGATCTGACTTTTTCCTCTGGACTATGCAGACACTGTGTGCACATTGCACACCCACACAGAGACACACACACAATTTTTAAAGTAAGGGTTTTAAAATAGTCTTTTTTTGGTTTTTTCTTCAAAGATGTATTTATTTATTTTATGTATATGAGTGCTCTAACTACATGTACACCTGCAGAAGAAGGCATCAGATCACACGATAGATGGTTGTGAGCCACCATGTGGTTGCCAGGAATTGAATTCAGTACCTTTGGAAGAGCAGTCACGCTAAGCCATCTCTCCAGCCCCTTTTTTGTTTTGTTTTTGTTTTTTGTTTTTTCAGAGACAGAGTTTCTCTATGTATTCTTGGCTGTCCTGGACTCACTCTGCTGACCAGGCTGGCCTTGAACTCACAAAGATCCACCTGCCTCTGCCTCCCGAGTGTTGGGATTAAAGGTGTGCACCACCATGCCCAGCAATTAGAGGCAGCTGTGAACTGCCATGTGGATGCTTGGATTTGAACTCAGAACCCCTTTGGAAGACCAGCCCGTGCTCTTAACCGATGAGCCATCTCTCCAATCCCAAAGGGTAGTCTTTTTTTTAAATATTTATTTATTTATTTTACATATACGAGAGCTCTAACTGCATGTACCCTTACATGCCAGAAGACTGCATCAGATTCCAGTATAGATGGCTGTGAGCCACCATGTGGTTGCTGGGAATTGAACTCTAGACCTCTGGAAGAGCAGACAGTGCTCCTAACCGCTGAGCCATCTCTCCAATCCCAAAGGGTAGTCTTTTTTAAAAAGGGGAGAAACACCTGTGTCCTTTACTTTGGTGATCAGATTATTGAAACAAGGTACCTCAAGGGTTGGAATTATCCTCCAGGAATCTCCTAAAGGGAGAAAGAAGAAACCAGCTTGAAGCCTGGTGCTAGTCATAGTGGAAAGCTGTCTCCCAGAAAGAGATTCCCCACAATACTGACAACTTGTCAGACCACCTGGCTGAAGGGACTGCTCAGCCAGTAGTGGGCAGCAACCTGACTGGGCTTCATAGCTGGGCATAACTATGGCCCTCTACTCAAATGTAAACCTCACAACAGGAACCCAAGACAAACTTGCAGGGAGAGATCACTGGATCTCTTTGTCTTTTCCCAAATGACCCCACACCACATTGAATGAATCGCCTTTCTTTGCTTTTTTTTTTTTTTTTCCCTTTTCCCAGACAAGGGTTTCTCTGTGTAATAGAGCCTGGCTGTCCTGGACTCACTCTGTAGACCAGGCTGGCCTCGAACTCACAGAGATCCACCTGCCTCTGCCTCCTGAGTGCTGGGATTAAAGGCGTGTGCTACCATACCCATCCCTTTTTCTCTGCTTTTAACTGGCTACAGAGGATGCCAGGCTGGGCTTGGCTGCAGGGTTTCCAGGCCCTAGAAAGCATACTTTCTAGTCTCTCTGGACCTCTCTATTTCCTTCTCCTTTTCCCCGTTCTCTCCATATATTCCAAAGTGTCCACCTTTAGTCCTTTCTGCTTCTGTGCACCACGCCTTTTCCAGGCCAAGAGCCCGCATTCCTGGCATGTCTACATAACACTTCAGATTTTACTATTCATCTTTTGCATGAGGTCAGGGTCAGACTCATGACTGTAAACAGCATTCAGAGATCTCAAACTGGGCTTATTTCCAATCATACCTTACCCTCTCGGGATATGAACTCATTTGAATCACAAGCAATATCTAGCCCAGATTTATTAAGAATCTACACTGGGACTAAAACAAACAAAACCCCCCAAACAAAAATATAAACGTGTTTACCTCTCTCACTTAAAATATAAAATCTATAGCCTGAACTGTAGTCAGTCCTAGGCTACCTTGGACTATAGTGAGACCCTTTCTCGAAATTAAATATTAGTTAATTTCGAGGCATAGTAACTGTGCTATTTAACCCAGCACCTCTGCCCTACCATATGACCCAGGGTAGTCCTATATAGAATAGGCATTAAGGGGCCTAGAGAGCTAGGAAACTGGTTAAGAGCACCGACTGCTCTTTCAGAGGACTTAGGTTCCATTTCCAGGACCCAGAGAGCAGCTTACAACCCTCCGTAACTCCAGTTCCAGGAGATCTGGTGTCCTTTTATGTTCTCAGCACAACACACATGTGTACACAGACAGACATACAGGCAAAACACACATACACGGAAAACTATTAGAATAGGAACCAATAAATGTTTGCCCAACTATCACCTCTGTATAAATAACCTTAAGCTCTAAGAATCAGAAAAATAGTGGCTACGAAAATTATTTTCAAGCCTTTGGTGGAGATAGGGTTTCATGTCCCCCAGGTGATCTTGACCTGGCTATGTCACCAAGGATGCTCCGGACTTCTGAGTCTCCTGTCTCCACTTCCCAAGTGTTGGGACTACACGACGCACTAAGACACCTGGGTCTTTATACATGCTAAACAAGTCCTCTATCATTTAGGAATACCCCAATCACACCCTCCCTTTTTGTTGTTGAAACAAAGTCTCATGTTGTCTTGGAACTCTCTATGTAGCTAAAGATAATCATGAAATCCTGGGATCATGGGCATGTGCCAGCAGGTCCAGCTGAAATACTTCTGTAAGTATACAGATAGAGATGGGAATTACCTTCTGCCCCACACTCATTTGTCCCCAAAATACAGAAGGAAGAATTTTCTCTCATTTTTTTTAGCCACTTGGTATTAGGGAGTTACAAATGCTCAGGCGCTTTACCACTATAATCACCAGCTTTATTCCTGTATGCTTTCAAAAAAATTAAGACTAAGTTGCCTAGGAACTCTCCTCAAACTCACGCTCTTTGGCCTCAGTCTCTTGAGTAGCTGGAAGTAAAAAAGATCACTCCTTTGTCCACTTAAGCTCAAAGTCTCCCAAAATGAGTAAGTACCTAGCAAAATCTGGATTCACATTCTGCCTTGCTACTAGTCACCTATTAACCACCTGACCTCTCTGATCTCTGAGAAGCGATTATAAGGTGAGACTGTTATCCTTTCAAAGGAGTCCTGAAAAGATGAGAAGCAAAAGGCTCCCTGGACATCAGCTCTCATCCTGGGTGGAGCAAAATGAGGACCACAGCTCATCCAACTTCCATTCAATTTGGGTAATTCCTGGCCTACAGCCCCACAACCCTGAACAGCTTCCTGAGGCGTAAACTCTGCATATAACACCCTGACCCTGGGTCTATCGGCTCTCCCACCCTGAGAACAATCTCCCCCAGGGGCAACAGTCTTGCTCCCCAACCCCCTCTGACCAATCACAGACACTACTACCTGACACAGTGACATGTACCAGCTTCTGAGACACAGAGGTCTCAGACCCAGATATGCCTTGGTTGGCCCTTACACTAAACAAAAGCATTGTGCTCACCATGTGGCAGTTGTCACCTCTTAACTCAGTTTGCCACTTCATCCAACCACACAGAACAGAGATTCTAAATAGCTCCCTAAGACCTATCCCACATCCCATACCTGTGGCTCTCTAGTCGTAAGTCAACAGGAGTCTAGGAAAAAAAAAAAAAAAACAGGAGGATTTCCCTTGAGGTCTCAGCCGTGAGGAGAAGCAGAGGAAGCACAGAAACCCTAAAGGCAGGAGGGAGGAAGAAAAACCAGATGAGACAGGACACATTCAGGGTATGGCTATATAGTGAGGGAGAGAAATCCAAGGCTCTTTGGAGGAAGTGCAAATTAGGAGGGAGAAATGCAGGCCAAAGGCAAACCAGACAGGAGCTTGCATGGCTCAGACTAGAGGCTTTCAGCTCCCACCTGAGCTCTTTTAATACCTTCAAGGGACAATAATACCTGAGTACAGCCTCTTCAAGACAAGACACTAGGGCACTTTCTAGTTTTCATCTTAGACAGGGTTTGAAGCACTAGGTGCTATGACTGACCTTAGCCACACCATGGATGCCGAGTGAAGAGGCACAGAAGAGCACCAGGGCGCTCTTCCCTACCATCCAGAGACTGCTCTGACTCACAGGAAAAATAAGCAGAGAGTGCAATCACTCAAGAAGTATTTATTTGGTTCCACAGCAAGGACTGGCAGCCAGCCTGCCCTAGCATGTCCCTTCCTGTTAAGTCATATCACTACTCCCTCCACAAAGCTCTGTGGCTCCTCTCTGACAACAATGAGGTCAGTGCATGAGGTCCTGGACCAGAGCAGTGAATTTCCCGTTTTTTAGGACTCTTTATCTGTTACTAGCCAGGCTTCCTTCAGGAGGGCAGCCTTTCCACAGGCTGACCAAGGGACAACCCATCTTTTTTTTTTTTTTTTTTTTTTTTTTTTTTTTTTTTTCGTGACGGTTTTTTTTTTTTTAACAGCTCTGGCTGTCCTGGACTCGCTTTGTAGACCAGGCTGGCCTTGAACTCGCAAAGATCCGCCTGCCTCTGCCTCCCAAGTGCTGGGATTAAAAGCGTGCGCCACCACTGCCTGGGGACAACCCATCTTTAAGACTGGCACTCGGATTTCATTCTCTTTATGGAGCTGTTGATGTGTTCCCACAGCTCATTCCAAAGAAATAAACGCTTGTGGAACACCGATGCAGAGGGCGGAACTGGGCCTCAAGAAGTGAAGGCTGTCCTGGGGCGGGGGTGGTGGAGGTGGGGGTGGGGGTGGGGGGAGGGCCATGCCTTATCTCCATCAGAAAAACCCTCCCGGCTCTGCTCAGCAGCTAGACAGGCCAACGTTCCTTGACCCTTCCCTTCCCAAATACAAACAGACTCTTTCTCCTGGTTTTGGACAATTAAAAGAAGGTTAAAAGTTAGGTGTGGGCCGGGAGGTGGTGGCGCACGCCTTTAATCCCAGCACTTGGGAGGCAGAGGCAGGCGGATCTCTGTGAGTTCGAGGCCAGCCTGGTCTACAAAGCGAGTCCAGGACAGCCAGAGATACACAGAGAAACCCTGTCTCGAAAAAAAAAAAAAAAAAGTTAGGTGTGGTTAGCCGGGCGGTGGTGGCGCACGCCTTTAATCCCAGCACTTGGGAGGCAGAGGCAGGCAGATCTTTGTGAGTTCGAGGCCAGCCTGGTCTACAAAGTGAGTCCAGGACAGCCAAGGATACACAGAGAAACCCTGTCTCGAAAAACCAAAAAAAAAAAAGTTAGGTGTGGTGATATAAGCCTCAAATCCCAGTGCTCAGGAGGCAGAGGCAAGAGGACTGTTGGCCAGCACAGATAACGCAGTAATGTAACAGTAAATTCTTATTTATCACACATATATTTATTAATGCTTAACAACTACCTAGCATTTGTCTATAAAATTTCTAAATCCTAAACCCAAACCGTAACTCTGAAACCTAGCACCTAAAACTTATTAGTACCTATAATACAAGCATTTAACATTAACCTAAGGTTTCTCAAAAGGATATTTTTCTCTGAGTGTGGGTCCTGATGGATGGCTGGTCTTCATACAATTTTTCAGTCTTTTTTTTTTTTTTCCGAGACAGGGTTTCTCTGTGTAACAGCTCTGACTGTCCTGGACTCGCTTTTGTAGACCAGGCTGGCCTGGAACTCACAATAATCCCCCTGCCTCTGCCTCCCAAGTGCTGGGATTAAAGGTGTGCGCTACCATGCCCGGCAATTTTTCAGTCTTAAAGTCTCTTAAAGTCTCTGAATTTCGTTCGTCAGATCCCAAGACAGTTTATCAAGCAAGAATCGCCTCTGTGGTCTTAAGACCAATTAACACATGAAAGTTTCCCAGGCGGGTCACCTATTCAGATGCCTGAAGTCCTGGAGCTCTGTGTCTAAGCGCTCCAGGGAGAATCCGCTTCTCTTGGATGAGGAAAATGCTATTGAGTCAGGAACAGGAGAGAGTGCCTTGGTCCACATGAATCCTACCTTAAATATATTCACCTGTTGGCAGAAGCATGTTGGAGTCATGCCTCCAGATGCTTTTCGCAGAGGGCTGTGAAATGATGGGAGACCTCCAGAGGGTGGGCACCTTAGGGGGTATGTCCTGCCCCTAGCCCTAAGATCAAAGAGGTCTTGCTCCTTGCCAAGTTCCCAAGGACATGTCACTTTGGAAGTAAGTCATTTATCTTAAAGTCCAGGCTTTTGCTATCCCTATACTATTATATGCTAACACTAAACCTACCACACAGTAAGACCCTCTAACTGGGAAGGTTGTTTTTCAGCTGGTTACCTGGCTGTTCTCCAGCCACAAGCCCACAGGTCCTGCGGCATCAGATAGTTACAAGGCTTACCACACCACCACAATTCTCAGCAAGAACATGAAGCCAAGGAAGGAAGAGCCAGCAGGTAGGGCCACAAGGCAACTGTTCTCTTAAATTAGCCCAATCCAGCTAGGATGATTCATGAAAAATGGTGGCTGGGGCAGGGAGAAAGCGCTTCCTGGTTTTCAACCCTTGGCTAGCAATACTAAAGGATTCTTAACCACCAGGTATGGTGGTGAATGCAGAGATGGAATCAGGCAGATCCCTTTGAGTTCTAGGACAGTCATGGCTACAAAGACAGAACCTGTCTCAAACAACAATCTAGGAAGTGCTTATGATAGTACCTGAGGAAGCCAAAAGAGGGTGTCATATCTCTTGGAACTGGAGTTACAGGCGGTTGCTAAGTTGGCCTCTAAACTGCTGAGCCATCTCTCCAGCTCCTGGTTTTGTTTTTTTGGCACAGGTTGACCTCTAACTCACTATGCAGCCAAAGATAATCCTGAACTCCTGCTCCTCCCACCCCTATCTCTCAAGCACTAGTATTACAAATGTGTGCTACCAGCAAGTACTGGAAAGGCTCAGACCTGCTTGACCCCATCCAGAGCTGATAGCAAAGTGCTGAGCATACATACATACAACTATGGTCAATATGTATCTGGGAAGGAGAACCTATGCTCTTCTCGAAATGCTATAGAACAATTTCCATAGCTCAAACATCTAGGCAGACTTCAGCCCAGGCCTGAAGTTGAAGTATACAACGTATAAAATCAACTTCTATCCCCACATTCTCTATGGAATACAAAACTAGGAAACCAACCCAAAGGCCAACACTGTCAGCCTGTAAGACACAGGCCCAGGAAGCCTATAGACAGACAGCTTAAGTGGAAAAGAAAGCTATGAGGGCGGCTCTATGTGTCAACAGGATCCCAGGCCCCTTTGGGACACACTGGACAAACTGCACCCCTTGAGATTATTAAAAGACCTCTTAGGAGCTGGGTGTGGGTGGTGCACACCTTTAATCCCAGCCCTTGGGAGGAAGAAGCAGGTGGATCTCTGTGAGTTCAAGGCCAGCCTGGTCTACAAAGTGAGTCCAGGACAGCCAGAGATACAGAGAAACCCTGTCTCGAAAAACCAAAAAAAGGAAAAAGCTAAAAATAAATAAATAGATAAACAAACAAACAAATAAATAAAAAGAGCTCCTGGGACACAGGGCCCAAGCCTCAGGGTGTAGTACCTTTAGCCCAGTGGCTGAAGGTCAGGAGTAGTCTAGCTAGTTCCAGGGTCACACTCTAGAGACAAAAGGAGACACTTCTAATACCAGCACTCAGGATTACTGGAGGCTTGCCAAGAGTTCAAAGCCGGCTTGGACTACAGAGCAAATAGCAAGCCAGCAAGGACTATAAAGACGGGGGAACACAAAACATGTGAGAGATGGATTCTGTGTCATTAGCCCTGGTAATGTGGCACACCTCTGCTGGGTTAGTATAGCTTCTTTTATATGGCACTTTCCATATTCAAGACCAAGCCACGCTACTCAGGTAGACTGTCTTTAGTGGGATACACTGTGTCTGAGACCAGGTAGATTCAGCTGGTAGTCTAAACCAAGCATGTAACCCCAGTGCTCAGAAGGCAGAGGAAGGAGGATCAGTTATGCTCAGCTAGTTTGAAGTCTGCCTGGGCTACTGGAGACTCTGTCTCCAAATGCCAATAAAGGGACTGGCAAGATGACTCCATGGGTAAAAGGCCCTGCAGTGACAGCATGACAACAGGAGTTCAGGCTTCAGAACTGACATAAAGGTGGGAGGAGGTGGTGGCTCACGCCTTTAATCCCAGCACTTGGGAGGCAGAGGGAGGCAGATGTTGGGGTAGTGTTAAGCATTCTAAATGTTAATTAATTGGTCCTGTTTGCTGTCTGTAACTTATATTGACTCTGATTGGTTAAATAAAATGCTCAGGCCTGAGATTGGGCAAAGACAGAGAAAGGTGGGACTTCCTGAAATTAGAACAGGAAGCCTGCACTTTAGACAGAAGTAGGCATTCCAGCCAGGAGCAGGAAGAGGCACACGCCATGGTTTAAAGAACAGAACCTCATTCCACATGGCCAGGAACATCGGCATATAGTGGAGAATGGCAGTCCAAGGGGATGTATGTATATATGGGGTCATATTTGGGTAATAAAATTAAGAGCTAGCTTAGATGGGCTAGGATTGCTCAATTCAGGCCAAGGCTTGTTAAAATTCACGTGGTCTCTGTGTGCTCATTTATAAGGTCTGGATAAGAATTAACGGCTGCCAAGCCGGGCGGTGGTGGCGCACGCCTTTAATCCCAGCACTTGGGAGGCAGAGGCAGGCGGATCTTTGTGAGTTCGAGGCCAGCCTGGTCTACAAAGTGAGTCCAGGACAGCCAGAGATATTCAGAGAAACCCTGTCTCGAAAAACCAAAAAAAAAAAAAAAAAAAAGAATTAACGGCTGCCAAACCAATTAACAATAATCTAAATAGTGGTTAAATAGTTTAGTTAGCATTTTTTTTTACAGGCGGATCTCTGTGAGTTTGAGGCCAGAATGGTCTACAAAGTGAGTCCAGGACAGCCAGAGCTGTTACACAGAGAAACCCTGTCTCGAAAAAACAAAAACAAACAAACAAAAAAAAAGGTGGGAGGAGAGAACTGACTCCACAAAGTTCACAAACACACACACACAATAAATTAAAATTTCCTTTCAAACAAATTTTTAATATTCTTTATGAGTTATCATCAGTAAACGTTTGATTTGAATACCTACTTATGCCTATATAGAAATTCATAAAAACATATCAAGTGAAATAGGATTAGGAGTACAATGGATTTTGAAGACCTGTTCTGGGGCTGGAGAAATGGCCCAAGTTGGGTTCCCATTACCTACACAGCAGCTCACAACCTTCTGTAACTCCAGTTCCAGGGCAGTCAGGGTCCTCTTCCGGCCTCCTTGAGCCATGCATGCCAAAGGTACTCTTACAGACATGAAGACAAAGCATCCACACACATAAAGTAAACAAAATCCTCAATCAGCAACAGCAAGAGGAGGAAGGGGAAGAGCAGTGGCCAAAACAGTAGCAGCTGCAGCCCTAAGCAAGTGTGGCTGGCTGCTCGCGCCTTCTATCCCAGGAAAGAGGTAGGCAGATCCCTATGAGTTTGAAACCATTCTGGTCTATATAGCATGTTCCAGGCCAGCCAGAATTACATGGTAAGACCCTGTCTCAGAAGAGGGAGGAAGAGGGGGAGGGATGGAGAAAGCCCTAGTTTGAAGGGTTCTAATACCAGCATCAGGAGAGGACAACATTCTGCTCCTGTCAATGTAACATTTCCACTCCACCATACCTCTTTTTGCTGTACATTCTGAGTGTCCTCAAATTTGTGGTCCTCCTGCCTCAGACTCTCAAGTACAAGATTACAAATGTGCACATCTACACTCAACATTTCATCTCCTGTTTAAAAACCAATCCTGGAGCCAGGCATGGTGACGCACGCCTTTAATCCCAGTACTCGGGAGGCAGAGGTAGGTGAATCTCTGTGAGTTCAAGGCCAATCTGGTCTACAGAGTGGGTTCCAGGACAACCAGGGGCCACACAGAGAAACCCTGTCTTGAAAAACAAAACAAAAAGATTTAAAAATTAATCCTGTCCTCATATTGCCCTGAGGTAGTTTCTCTGGATTTCTTGTGACTCCATGTGAACATCTGGCTTGTAGTGGGGGTACCGTATGCTGTGGGCAGCATCTGGACTCTGGAAACCTGTCTGGCTCTTGGGCCCCATCCAACTGAAGGCAGGGAACAGTGCTGTATGCGGGCTGGAAGCTTAGCTTTGTGGTCAGACTCTTATGTACTTCCTTCATGAAGACCATATGACTTCAAAGTACATTCTTCTTCCCTCTAAATCTAAAAACTCCCTTCTGCCAGCCCACCTGGTATACTTCCATCAACCAAGCCAACTTCTTATCAGCTTCTATTCTTGCGGCCCAGTGGGAGGAAGGAGCCAGGTGGAGAGACTCCTACGATTCCTGCCAAGATCAGTTACTGGAGAAGCACCAGCCCTTTTGTTGGGCAGCTTGTGGGTTTATCCAGGGCTCAAGCACTGTGTCAAGAATAGGTATAGTGAAGGGCTAGTCAGCAGAAGACACACTGCCAAAGGGCACAGCCATGTAAATGCCAATACCCTGGTAGAGCAAGGAAGAAGGCACCCACACACACACAAAGCAAATGAGCCCTGGGTAGATATGAGGAGGTAGGGCAGAGGCAAAGGTGGTGCAGGTGACTGATGGTATCTAGACAGGGAGACAGACTGGTCCTAGGCCAGAGGATGAGTCCAACAGACATCCCTAGGTATGTTGGCCCCAGAGCTGACTGTCTCCGGCAGCAGTAAATCTGAACAGGGTCCAGATCCTTGGAACAAACTGGTAACTTATACTCTGTGGACCAGGCTGCCATATTCTCTGAGCACCCTATCTTTAGCTTTCTTTTGTTCTCTTTTTATATTTAGTAATGACTTTTGAAAAGGTCAGCCTGTGGTAGTTATGCTAATAGAAAGTCGAAGATGCCTGCATCCATGCTAGGACCTGAAGCTTTAAGAGAAGCAATGTCAACCCCTCCACACCCATGCCTCTCGGCAGCGGGGGCAGAAAGAACCTCAGAAAGGAACAAAAGACATTACAGTTGGGGCCCTTGCTAGGTCGCCATGTCATTTTGCCAGTAGAGACCTTCAAAGCTTTCTTTCTACAAAGTGTGATGGCACATGCCTGTAATCTCCATGCCTGAGAGCGAGTGACCACTGAAAATCCAAGGCCAGTGTGGTCTACACAGCAAGTTCCAGGCCAGCAGGGGCTACAGAACAAGGTCTTCCTTAGAAAGAGAACACTGGAGATGAACACTGAGAGCAAGGGAGAGTAAGCAAGCAACAGAACATAGACGTTTCCTTCTGAGTCCACGGGCAGCCTGGTACCATCTGGTAACTTCCTGCACCAAGCCTGCAAGTGTCTCTGTGAAGCCCCTCTGCCCTGTGCCCAGATTTTCCATATTAGTTCATCCCCAGGAAACAGGGTGGGGCAGAGGTCCAGTTCACATTTTCACTTCTTTCTGACTCTGGCAGTCTTCCTCTTCACTGAGAATATGCTATGACCTATTTCAGAAGACTCCTGGCTGCTAGGTTATCACTTTCCCAGTTCTGGAAAGCAGCAACATCAGGTGCTACGAGAAGGCATAAAGGGGACCTTCTCCCTGCTTCTGACTCTCACCTCAAAGTGAGAAAATCCAGGTTGGGGGGAGAAAGAGGCCCTCTCTGTCCCCACTGACCATCCTCAAGGGTCACCGATGTTCCTGGATCTGTCCTAAGTTGTGAACTCCTTGCCAAAATGATATCCATAATGACAGGGATTAATGCTGTCAACTGGTGTGGAGTGGGGACACAGACCTCAGTCCATTTACCACGGCTCCCAGAAAACAGACTTTATCATCTGGACTATGACAGGGTGCCATCAAAGACACATGTGACCTGAGACCAGTACAAAGTGGGGTCCAGAGTATGCTTTTGAGTCCTTTGCCTTCCCTTATAAGGGAGGTATATCATCACCTCAATACTTGCATGTGAGCAGTGGGTGTCCTCTACTGCTCTCCACCTTATACTTTGAGACAGGGTCACTCACTGACCCCATCACTTAGCAGCTCACTGGCAAGAATGGAAGCCAGCAAGCTCCAAGGATCTACCTGTCACACATTCTCTCTCTCTCTCTCTCACACACACACACAAAGTTTGAGATGGTGTGCAAAATTCCTGGTTTAAAAAAAAAAAAGGGAGCCGGGCGGTGGTGGCGCACGCCTTTAATCCCAGCACTTGGGAGGCAGAGGCAGGCGGATCTTTGCGAGTTCGAGGCCAGCCTGGTCTACAAAGCGAGTCCAGGACAGCCAGAGCTGTTAAACAGAGAAACCCTGTCTCGAAAAACCAAAAAAAAAAAAA
>CAJQZJ010032054.1:3400132-3424143 GCA_907164525.1 Lophiomys imhausi | reverse complement strand
TGAATAAACTGCAGGAGAAGAGCTTTTGTGAGTTGCGTCATTCCTTGTTGGACAAGGGGGGACGCGACATCTAACCACAGAAATAAATAACTTGTTGATTTTTCCTGCCAGAGCAGTTCCCTCTAGACCAATTAGCTATTTGCATTTGTTGCTGATTCTCCTCCTCTGAAGGCTGCTGACCTGCTAAGGCTGAGAGGCTGAGGCCTCTCCACAGGGCTAGGACTGCAACACCTGAAAGATTCAAGGCAAAAGAGGTAGGGCGGGCCGGGCAGTGGTGGCACACGCCTTTAATCCCAGCGCTTGGGAGGCAGAGGCAGGCGGATCTCTGTGAGTTCGAGGCCAGCCTGGTCTACAAAGCAAGTCCAGGACAGCCAGAGATATACAGAGAAACCCTGTCTCGAAAAACAAACAAACAAACAAAAAAAAAGAGGTGGGGCAGTGAGGGCTGCTTCTCGGGATCCCCAGGTTATGTCCCTTGAGCCTCACAACACAGCTCTTTCAGAAGCCAAGAAGCCTTTTCCTGAGGACAGCCTCACGCCTAACCACACAGCAGAAGGTGGCCTTCTGTAGCTTTCTGGCATATCCTCATTCTGATACCAATCAACTGACAAGCAAAGAAAAATTTAAAAAATGCTACTGCACATGATGGCATAGGAGACAGACACGGGGGACCATGGATTTGAAGCCAGGTGCATAGCATGTTGAGATGAGATCATGTCTCAGAGAGAAAACAAACAAACAAGCAAACAAATAATCCCCCAAAACCAAAAACAAACCAACAAACAAAAACAAAAAAGGATGCCAATGGGCTCAGCTCATATACACCAGGCCACAGGAGAACCAAGGCCTGCTGGGTAAAGAACAATGCCTCAGAGACAGAAGACCTAGGTCCTATTGTCCCTTCCCCCAACATCTCAGCAGGAATAACTTCCAATTCCAGGCCTTCTTATGCTAAGCCACCTGAAGGAAAAGGCCAGGCTGAGGACCCTCTTAAGCTTTTCAACATCTTTTTTTTGGTTTTTCGAGACAGGATTTCTCTGTATAACAACAGCTCTGGCTGTCCTGGACTCACTTTGTAGACCAGGCTGGCCTCGAACTCACAGAGATCCGCCTGCCTCTGCCTCCCTAGTGCTGGGATTAAAGGGGTGCGCCACCATAGCCAGGCTCAACATCTTTTTTGTTTGTTTGTTCCAGACATGGTTTCTCTGTGTAGCCCTGGTTGTCCTGGAACTCACTCTGTAGACCAGGCTGGCTTCAAACTTACAGATCCGCCTGCCTCTGCCTCCCAAGGGCTGGAATTAAAGGCGTGCGCCACCACCGCTCAGCAGCTTTTGATCTCACACCGGAACACTGTGTGATATGTTAATACTGGCGTTTTACAAATAAAATTTTAGCATCCATGGGCTGGAAATATGGCTCAGTGGTTAAGAATATCTTCTGGGGCTGGAGAGATGGCTCAGAGGTTAAGAACACTGGCTGTTCTTCCAAAGGTTCTGAGTTCAATTCCCAGCAACCACATGATGGCTCACAACCATCTACAATGAGATCTGGTGCCCTCTTCTGGAGTGAATGTATACATGCAGGCAGAACACTGTATACACAATAAATAAATCTTAAAAAAAAAAAAAGATATCTTCTGGTTTTACAGAGGACAAAAGTTCCATTCCCCAAACCCACGAACCCACGTTAGGCAGCTCAGAACTGACTGACACCAGCACCGGGAAGATTTGAAGCCACTTGGGCACTCACATGCACACACCCACACACAAACACACAAGCACCCACATAATTAAACACAATAAAACAAATCCTCAAATAACTTTAGCAACCATAGCAAAAGAAGCAAAAATTACATTTTCTCCTTCTCTCCCTCTCCCCACCACCTCTCTCAATTCTGTATTAAAAGTCAGGAAAATATCACAGAGATTTGAATTGATGGAAACTCACCACTTTGCTCCAGGAAAGACAGCCCTCCGCTCTGGGGATCTACAGTAACATAGCATTCTTCTGCATGTCACTTGAGTGGACCCTGTTCCTGCCCTCCTGTTTACTCCCACAGGAGGAACTTGCCCAGAGCTTAGCTAGAAATCTGGGGTGGCTCAAAGCCCAGCTGTGCCCTCGAGCCCTCGATGAGGTCTGTGATGGCAACATGAACGCTCGCCTGACAATATGTTGTAATTACAATAATGACTTATAAATAAGCAACAAGAAGTACTTGAGAACGGCTGGCCGGGGACACAAGCAGCTGTCCCTGGTGAGTCCCACATGGTGAAGGAAGAGTCAGGGTCTGCATTCTGTAGATGCCAACAAAGTGGAGATTCTTTCCTTGGAAAACACTACTTGGAGATTTCAGCCCTGATAGTTAAAGAGAAAGAAAATACAAGCCCCCAGAGAAATGGGCCAGGCCCTTTGATTGCTCAGGCCTCGGGTATGCAGGAACATGGGGTAGAACTCAAGGCTGATAGAAAGGGAGGCTGGGGTACAGAAACTGAGAGAAGCAAAGGGGAAGGAAGAGGACATGCCATCCTAAGCTAAGGAGAGCAGGAAAGATGCAATAGTGCTGCCACAAAGCCAGCTGGTCTCTGGTTACTACAGAGGGCCTCTAGGGTTTGTGGCACCAAACCTCGGACAGCCTGGGATGAGGAGTAAAAGTACTGATGGAGATGGGAGGTGTGCTGCTGGTAGCCACACACAGCTTCTGCAAAGTAGGACCTATTATCTCCTGAAAACCTTCCTCTTGGGTGGCCCCTTTCAGCTAAAGGAACCAACCCTCATCACTTAGGCATCAAAATGCCAAACTCTAGCGAATCAAGCAGTTTTCCAGGAGACAATACTGACTTTTCCCAACCTCTCTCAGTCCCCTCTTTTCCGTTCCTACTGCCAAGTTCAAGCCTTCATTACATCTTACTCTGGCCCTATCTTGTTTTCTGTATCGTCCCTCCTCTCCTTGTCACCTGATGACCAGCCATACCAGGTTGCCTATCAGTCTGCCCTTGGCTGGCTCAGAAGCCTGTCACACTAACCCCTTTGCCACCTGCCAACTTGAGTCCCTGCCCAGCACTTTTTGGGTCACTCTCTTACAGCATCTACTTCCTCATCCTCTAAGAGTCTGGGGGGACCACCTCACATCCAACCAGTCCTGCCCTCACCAGTGGGAGGCATGTGGCCCAGGCTGGGATGGGCACAGCTCAGATTTGCCCCGGAGACCATGGTAATCTCAAGAGGCCAGCATCTGGTTCTTGTTAAACCCACTCTGACACCCTGAAGGAGATGCCCCAAGTCACGCCTCTGACTGCCATCTCACAGCCTTCCAAGAGAGCCCCTCCTTAACAAAGGAATCCTCTGAAGTGAAGCTCTCAGAAGCAAACTTTCTTAAGCTTTCTCCTTTCTTCCTATCTCTTGCTCCTTTCTCCCTTCAAAGAAAGCCAAACAAAGAAAGAAACTATATGTTCCTTCCCCAAGGCACACCTTAGAGACGAGAACCCCTAAAATGAACAACAACAACAAGAAGAGTGCCTCTTTGCAAAAACAAGCTATAAGGCCTAAAATGTCACTCTCATCTTCCCCTGCCTAGCCACAGGCTACCTTTCTGACCTACCTGGTTTGACAGCAACATATCCAAAAATGAAAGCACCCTGCGCTATATCCAAAAAGAAGGAATGCAACCATAGGCTAAGAAGTGGCTAACAGGCATACCTTATCTATCTATCTATCTATCTATCTATCTATCTATCTATCTATCTGTGCATTAGTGTTTGGCCAGCATGTATGTCTGTGTGAGGGAGTCAGATCCATTGGAACTTGATTTACAGACAGTTGTAAGCTGCCTTGTTGGTGCTGGGAATTGAACCCGGGTCCTCTGGAAGGACAGTCAATGTGCTTAACCACTGAGCCATCTCTCCAGCCCCAGGCCAGCCTTTCTTGGTCCAATCTTATTTCTACACAGCTGTTTTAGCTTCTTCAACCCAAGGAAGAAATGGCTAGTTCACCCTAGGCCTTGCATGTAAAACTATAATTAAATAAAAACAAATTTGTTATACTTTTCCCCTGCTAACTTTTGTTGTTGTGGCTTCTTCACATAGGGTCTTGCCACAAAGCCCAGACAAACCCTGAACGCATGATTCTCCTACTTCAGGTCCCCAAATACTGGGATTACAGATATGCACTACCATGCCTGATTTTTGTTTTTTGTTTTGTTTTTATGAATTCATCTACATGTGTTGGTGCGTGTGCAGAACATTCACCTTTGAGGCAGGCCTCTTACTGGCCTGGAGATCACCAATTAGACTGCAGACTAAGCTGGGCGGTGGTGGCGCACGCCTTTAATCCCAGCACTTGGGAGGCAGAGGCAGGCGGATCTCTGTGAGTTCGAGGCCAGCCTGGTCTACAAAAGTGAGTCCAGGACAGCCAGGGCTGTTATACAGAGAAACCCTGTCTCGAAAAACCAAAAAAAAAAAAAAAAAAGACTGCAGACTATATGGCCAGCGAGCCCAAATCCTCTTGCCTCTTCACCCTGCACTGGGATCACAAGTATGCACCACTATGCTTGACTTTTTTTTTTTTAAAGATTTCTTTATTTTTACATATATAGGTATTCTGTCTGCATGTACACCTGCATTCCAGAAGAGGGCATCCAATCACATTATAGATGGTTGTGAGCCACCACGTGGTTGCTGGGAATTGAACTCAGGACCTCTGGAAGAGCAGTCAGCGCTCTTAACCGCTGAGCCATCTCTCCAGCCCGATATGCTTGACTTTTTAATGGGGTGCTGGGAATTTAACTCAGGTCCTCATGCTTACAAGGCAAGCTCTCTGCGAACCTTCAAGACCTTTCCCCAGCCCTGGATGTTTTGCTTTAAATTTCATATATGTGATAATGACAATGACACCATGTTGCTATGAGGATTCCCTACAGTACAAGGACGCTGTGCAGTTCGGGGCTAGCAGTGAGCACTCAATGAACGAGTTACTGAAGCTGTTAGAAGAACTACTCTAACACATGTGCTGGTATCAGCAATCCTGGGGCTGCTAGATGACCCACACTTTGTCTTTTTGTTCCTCACTAACCCTACCTGGATCTCTTATCTGCCTGTATTTATTTTTCTTATATATCTGTATTCTTATATAACTGTATTCTCACTGGCCTGTAAATAGACAGAAAATATTTGCACCACCCGGGAGGCAGAGGCAGACGGATCTCTGTGAGTTCGAGGCCAGCCTGGTCTACAAAGTGAATCCAGGACAGCCAGGGCTGTTACACAGAGAAACCCTGTCTAGAAGAAAACAAACAACGATGACAACAACAACAAATTTGCAAAACACTATGTGACTGCTCTGGCTTGTCTAAACTCCAGATTCCTAGGCATCTTGTACAGTGGGCAGCCATAACAGGACTTCACCTGGCAGGAACTAGCTAATCCTCTCAGTCTGGAAAATCTACATGAAACAGGCAAGGGTCTGTCCCAGTCACTGCTTGTCTGTATCCAGGCAGCCACCCTTTTCCAATGTCCTGGTTCCTAAACATCCTGTTTGGTCATGAGGCCTTCTTCCCAAGAACAATGGTGCGATGGTTATAGCGGGACTGAGAGCTCAGGCCCCACAAGGCAGGCCTCTCACTAACCTAGCCAACCCTGGGCAGCATCAGAATGAAAGAAAAAGGCCAAAACAGCACAGTGGCCAGAACAAGCTTTGGTGGGGAAACAAGGTGGAAGACAGTCTTTCTTAAGATCTTCCAACCTGTCTGGATTAGCTTACCATGCAGCTGTAATGGTTCAAGTCAGTGTCTTTCAAAATGTTAGCGCCCAGGAGCTGAGGACAGATACAAATTCAGACCAACTGAATCAAAAAGCCTCTAGCAACATGGAAGAGGTATCTGTGCCTTAGCCAACTCCCCAGGTGATTTCAAGACCTGGAAAGTACAAAGAACCCGGCCCTAAACCTTTAATCAGAAGCCTTCCTGCTTGGCCAGGCACAGGGGTATAAATCTGTAATCCCAGAAGTCAGGAGATTGAGATGGGAGGATCACTGAAAATTCCAAGCCAGCCTAGACTACACGGTTGGTTCAAGGCCAACCAGGGCTATGTAGTAAGATGCCATTTCAAAAATGAAAACAAAGGTAGGTGAGATGGCTTGTGGATAAAGAAGCTTGCCACCAAGCCTGGCCACCTGAGTACGATTCCCAGAACCCACAAGGTGGAAGGCATGAACTAACTCCTGCAAGTTCTCCTCTAACTTCCACACATAGGTCAGCGTGCGTGCACACACACACAATCTTCAAATTAATTACTTAAAAAAAAATGAGAACAAAGCCAGGCTGTCATAATGCACACCTTTAATACACCAGGCAGAAGCAGGCTATCTCCGGGCTTGAGGTCAGCCTCATCTACAGAGTCAGTTCCTGGACAGCCAGAGGTCCAGAGAGAAACTTTGTCTCAAAAAAACAAAATGGAGCCGGGCGTGGTGACACATGCCTTTAATCCGAGCACTCAGGAGGCAGAAGCAGGTGGATCTCTGAGTTCAAGGCCAACCTGGTCTACAAAGCGAGTCAAGGACAGCCAAGGATACACAGAGAAACCCTGTCTTGAACCCCCCCCCCAAAATATTTAAAACAAAACAAAACAAGGGCTGGAAAGATGGCTCAGTGATGAAGAGCACTGGCTGTTCTTCCAAAGGACCTGGGTTCAAATCCCAGAACACACGTGGCAGTTAAAACTGTCTGTAATGGCCAGGCATGGTGGCACACGCCTTTAATCCCAGCACTTGGGAGGCAGAGGCAGGTGGATCTCTGTGAGTTCAAGCCCAGCCTGGTCTACAAAGTTAGTCCAGAACAGCAAGGAACAGTTACACAGAGAAACTCTATCTCAAAAAAAAAAACCTAAAAATCAAACGAAAACAAACAGCAACAACAAAACTTCTGCCTCAACTTTACTGAGCATGTACTGTGTGTCAAGGACTAAGCAGATGAAAGTATTTCAGAAATAAAAATGCACTTAAAGAATTTCCACAGAACCGGAGAGATGGCTCCAGAGGTTAAGAGCACTGGCTGCTATTCCAGAGGTCCTGAGTTCAATTCCCAGCAACCACATGGTGGCTCATAACCATCTATAATGTGATAAGATGCCCTCTTCTGGAATGCAGGTGTACACACAAACAGAACACCCATATACATAAAAATAAATAAGTCTTAAAAAAAAAAAAGAATTTCCACAAAGTCAAATACATAGGTCAGCCTCAGGGCACAGACCTATGATCTCAGAACTGCTGAAGTGAAAGCAAGAAAATCAGGTGTTCATCCATCTTCAGCTACATACCCAATCTGAAGACAGCCTAGACACATGTAAGATCTTGTCTCAAAAACAAAACAAAATGCAAATATCCAAAACCACTAGAAGGCAAATGAAATATACTACAGAATAACAGCATGCTTTTAATCCCAGCACAGGAGGCAGAGGCAGGCGGATCTCTGTGAGTTCGAGGCCAGCCTGGTCTACAAATCAAGTTCCAGGACAGTCAGTACTGTTACACAGAGAAACCCTGTCTCGAAAGACCGAAAAGAAAAAAAAAGAACTCAAGCTAAGGAAGGAACTAAGCTGGCTTCCTTCCCACGCACCTTGAACAAGAAAAATAATCCTCATCCTGAGGCTGGGCTTATGGGGAGAACTCAAATGGGGCCACATATAATGGTTGTGTTTTGCTCTTTAAAACTGTGTGTGGGGCTGTGTGCGCGATATGTGGGTGTGCGTGCCAGGACTTGTGTGTGGAGGTCAAAGGACAACTTTTATGGAGTCGGCTCTCTCTCTCCAATTTATTTGGGTTTCAGGGATTGAACTTGGGTCACCAATCTTGTTTGGCAAGCACCTTTACCTGGGAGCCATCCCACACACTCCTTTTATAGGTTTCTAAGACAAGATCTCATTATATAGCCTAGGGTCCCTGGAACGGCAGCATAACAGGTGTGTGCCACTTTGCCTGACTCAGGGTGACTCTTTTTTGTTGTTGTTGTTGTTTGAGACAGGGTTTCTCTGTATATCTCTGGCTGTCCTGGACTCACTTTGTAGACCAGGCTGGCCTCGAACTCACAGAGATCCGCCTGCCTCTACCTCCCGAGTGCTGGGATTAAAGGCGTGCGTCACCACTGCCCAGCCTCAGGGTGACTCTCATGGTCTTCAAAACTAGTTCTATCTTTTGGGCTCTAAAAGTGACTAGGGCCTTATCAGACCCCACAGACCTCTACAGTGGTCTCCGGGGCACAGACACTCCCACAAGCCCCTGGCAAGCTTGCAGAGTGTGCAGATGTAGACATAAACATTCACACAGACAGTTGGCCCCCTGGCCTCCCTTCTCCATTCTCAAGTTACAAGGTTAAAAGCATCCAATTCACAGCCAAGAGGGGAGGGAGAATGAGAGGGATCTTGTGGAAGCAGAGAACCATCTGGTTCAGATCAAGGCTGCTCACTCCTGACCCTAACAAACTTTCAAAGTATCCCCTCCCTCCCTCTCTTCCCCACTTTCTACTGGGAGAGGAGAGATAGGGGAGGAAAAGTGTGACCCAATGGAAAATCGAGATGTCAAACAAACAAAATCTGAATTACACAGGCAAGTCTGTACCCTCCCCACCTCTTTCCTTCTTCAACTCAGAAGCAGCAGGACAAAATTTGAGATCACCGCCTACAGGCACAGTGCCTTCCTCCACAAAGCACCCAAGCACACCCCAGGCATCCCTCCCAGAAGGGGCAACCCCTCCAAAGTTAGTAGCAGGTGCCAGATCAGCTTAGAATGCTGACCAGAGTCCCCAGTGCCAACATCCCCAGAAAGGTAAGTGGTCCCTTCTAACCTACAGTTAGTTCTGAGCCCAGCAAGCATGAGGAAGGGATGGCCAGACAGTTTCTAGATGATTGTAGACAGGGTGGGAGTATGGGTTAATGGCTAGGGATGACTACTTCCCAGGAGCCCCAGGGTGCCCTGAATCCTTCTCAGTGTACAGATGGAAAACAAGAGGCAAAAATGGGAGGAGATGGATGCAGTCCGCAAGAGAGAAACAGAAAGGCTAAATTGAACAAGCAGAAAAGAGACGAAGACTCCTCTCCAGGTGGAGAGCTATGCAAAGGAGGCAACATAACTAATAGAAAAACCAAATAGGGGGGGACTGATGTGAGCTCAGCCCAGAGCTGCGTATGGGGCTGAGAACTTTGGTCCAGTCACGGGGTCATGATTGGAGGGAAATAACGTGTCTTACATGGCAAAGGATGGAAGGAACAGAAGGGACAGGGATCAGGCCAGCGTCCAGAGAGGGCACACTAACTCAGTTTCTCCAAAGTAGGAAGGAGGTCAAGCTGTCAGATCTTATTAGAGAGAACTAGGCCACAGCGAATGGCCAGGGGGCAGTGCCAGGCGGGGAAAAGGCCGAAGGGTCGAGAGGAAAAGTGCGGATGGTGCAGCCAGCTTGTGACCAAGAGAAGTGGGGCAGGGGTTTCCGGATGGAGCAGGTTCCCAAGCGCCGGAGGCTGGAGGTACCAACACCTGGGGTGTGGAAGTGCGGACTAGGACAGAGAACTCAAGGGCTGGGGCTAGGGGCTGCCAACAAGGAGAGTCACAGGAGCGCCTGGAAGACTGGGAGCGGCTAGATGTGCATGAGCAGAAGGCGGGGATCCGGATCGAGGCCAAGGCAATCGGACCCCCGCCCACACGGCGTCCAGACCCGGGGGAAGTTGTTGGGCTGAACCCGATGGGTCTGGGCCTCTGGGCCAAGACCGCTGCCCGCTCATAGGAGGGTTGGGGCAGCGCCGGGCCCGGGAAGCCCCTCATCCCGCCCTCTCATCCCGCCCGCGCACCTCAGTCTGCGCTGGGCGCCGCGCGGGCCATGCCTGCCGCTCCTGCCGCCGCCTCCGACCGTGCAGAAAGCTGCCGCCGCCGCTGTCGCCGCCGCCTCCCGCGCCCGGACCCGTTAGCTTCACCTCCCTCCAGTTCGCCTGCCGCGGGCCAGTCCCGCCCTTGCCTGGCCCTGCCCTCCCGGAGCGCAGCGGCTGCAGCCTCAGCCCGTCCCCCCCCCCCCCCCCCCCCCCGCTAAAGGGAAGGATGGGGGAAGGGGGCGGTTGCCCCCTCCCCATTCACATCCTCCGGGGCTCTCCCCTCCCTCCTGTACCCCCCGCTCGCTCAAGCATCTTGGGATATGTAGTCCAACCTAGCGGGACCCGCCAGTAGCGCTCTGCATTCGGGACTATCACTCCCAGGAAGCAATGCACTCCCATATATGGGATCATGGTCCTTGTAGTTCTGCCCGGATTTGGGTGAACCTAAGGCTCAGCATTAAGGGGCGTCTTTTTCTGTTTCCCAGCCACGAGGCTCTGGGCAGCTGAAACCTGAGCGATGCACTCTGTGGCGCCCCAGCCAGGCTTTGGTACCTGGTTTATCAAAGGATGCGAATAAACTGAGGATGCCTCTCACACAAGGCTGTGATCAGCTGCGGCCGAGCCCAGCTGAAGGGGACTGTTTGTACTTGCTCTTGCCAAGAGCCACGACCTGAGCCAGCTGGGTTCATGCCCTGGCCCTGCAAGTTGCAGCTGCAGTAAGGCCGCTAGGTCCAGGCTGTTGGAAAGAGGGGCACCAGCCATAAGACTGTATACCCAACATGCAAAGTGTCTTGTAAGCACCCTACAGCCCTCATATATTAGGCCATCTCCTCACTTCAGATTTCTGTCTCTTAGATGCCTTTACCTTCCTGCTCTCTAGGATAAGGTGCACACATTTTAAGTATTCATCCATGTCAGTCTTAGCCAGTCCTTTCCCAAACTTTCAATCCTATCTCCATACGATTAGTAAGTTCCTAATTTATGACACATCCACTCTCCAAACGTCTCTCACTGGCCAGTGGTTCTTAAACTGTTGTGTACTGGATCCCCCTAAACAGCCTGGTCAAACATAGACTTCTGATACTAGCCGGAAGTTTCTAGTTCATTAGCTTTGGACCCCTAGATCTTTCAGGCTGGAGGTGGCCCTAAATTCACTTTGTAATTCAGGCCTGCCTGGAGTCTATGATGGATCCTCCTGCCTTAGCCCCCTCAGGGTTGGGATTATAGACATGAGTCACCACATCCTACAATGTACTTTGAAATTTTTTTCATTTATTTATTTTATGTGTCTGGTGCTTTGACTGCATGTATGTCTGTGTGACACCTAATGTGACTGGTGCCAGAGGCAGCACTGAATTTGCTGGGACTGGAGTTCCAGACAGCTGTGAGCTGCCGTGTGGGTGCTGGGAAACGAACCTGGGTCCTCTGAAAAAGCAGGAAGTTCTCTAGACCTCTGAGCCACCTCTCCAGCCTCTACTTGTTCTCCTTATTTGTTTTTGTTTGTTATGTGCATTGGTGTTTTGCCTGATTTATCTGTATAAAGATGTCAGATCTTGGAGTTATATAGTTGTGAGGTACCATGTAGTTGCTGGGATTCGAGCCCAGGTCCTCTGGAAGAGCAGTCAGTGCTCTTAACCCCTGAACCAGCTCTTCAGCCCCCTGTTTGTTTTCCAAGACAGGGTTTCTCTCTGTCCTGGAACTTACTTTGTAGACCAGGCTGGCCTCAAACTCACTGAGATCCCCTGCCTCTGCCTCTTGAGTGCTGGGATTAAAGGCGTGCACAGCACCACCAAGTCTACTGTTTTTTGTTTTGTTTTGTTTTGTTTTTTTCTCAGTGGTTAAGAGCACTTGTTTTTGCAGAGGACCCTTCCCTAGTTAAGAGCATTTGCTATTCTCAGACAGGACAGGATTTGGTTCCCAGCACCCACATGACAGCTAACAAGTAATTGCCTGAAACTCCAGTTCCAGGGGAACCTAGGCCCTCTTCTGGCTTCCATGGGCACCTACATTCACATGAGCACGGGTACCCATATGCACATCTCCCCTTTCTTGGAGATTTTTACCAAAAATGGTTAATAATTGTGACTCCTATTTTTTTTTTTAGATGTATACGATATTTAAGTCTCCTAAAACTCAGGAGAATCTCAAAGACCAAAAATCCACATATTTACAATGCAATCGTCAGGAAGAATAGGCATTCTGTCTCTCAGTCTCTGAGGGAGGCTAGAACTCTAACTTCATTAATTGTCAGCTAATAGACACCAGGCAGCCCAACTAGACACATCCTCCTTCCTCCTCCTGCCTCCTCCTTCCTCCTCCTTCCAAAGCACCTCTGCACAAATCCAAGCTGAGTTATTTTCTTCCTAAATTCTCATTCCAGTGGTTTGTTACTGATTAAAATCCACCCTTACCGCTTTAACTAGTCTCTAACTTCATTTTTGAAAAAATGAATAAATATCTGCTTTGGGTTCAGGGAGGAAGCCGAGAAAACTCACTTCAGAGAAGGAAGATTTACAGTGCAAGCTTTCTTGAGAGGCAGAGGCAGGCGGATCTCTGTGAGTTCAAGGCTAGCCTGGTCTACAAAGTGAGTCCAGGATAGCCAAGGATACACAGAGAAACTTTGTCTTGAACTCCATGCCTCCCCCAAAAAAGCAAGCTTTATTTTCTACTCCATGGTCAACTAGGGGGAACTGAACTGAGTTCCTCAGGGGAAGCTGTATTTCCTATTTAAAAGTTGAAAACCACAAGGCAAGGGAGGCTTTGGTGAGTGCAGGAATCATCCAATCAAATTTTGAGGGGGTTTTTTTGTTTTTGTTTTTTAGTTTTTCAAGAGAGGGTTTCTGGGGCTGGAGAGATGGCTCAGCGGTTAAGAGCACTGGCTGCTCTTCCAGAGGTCATGAGTTCAATTCCCAGCAACCACATGGTGGCTCACAACCATCCATAATGAAATCTGGTGCCCTCTTCTGGCCTGTAGATATACCTGCAGACAGAACACTGTATACATAATAAATAAATCTTTAAAAAAAAAAAAAAAGCCGGGCGGTGGTGGCGCACGCCTTTAATCCCAGCACTTGGGAGGCAGAGGCAGGCGGATCTTTGTGAGTTCGAGGCCAGCCTGGTCTACAAAGCGAGTCCAGGACAGCCAGAGATATTCAGAGAAACCCTGTCTCAAAAAACCAAAAAAAAAAAAAAAAAAAAAAATGTGTAAAAAAAAAAAAAAAAAAGAAGTTTCTTCAAAAAAAAAAAAAAAAGAGAGGGTTTCTGTGTGTATCCCTGACTGACCTGGAACTCACTCTGAAGACCAGGCTGATCTTGAACTCACAGATCCACCCGCCTCTGTCTCCCAAGTGCTGGAGTTAGAGGTGTGCACCACCACGCCTGGCCATCCAATCAAATTTTAACATTATGGATTAAGCAAGGGAGTGTCTTCTGGAAACTGGGCCCGATCCAGGACATCTGGCCTCAAAGCCCTTAATTCTTTCCCTAGACATTATTTCACATTGGCCCCACCAGAATTCAAGGTCCTTAATTCATCCTCCTAACATTAGGTCAGGAGCTTAAGGTGACAACAAAGACAAGAGTCATCTGTCTGTAGTTAGCACAGGCTTTGCAGGCAGTATAGTTTTACAACTTAGGCACCTTGGTTAAGACAACAGGAAGTTGTTTATTATTATTTTTTTTTATCAGTTAACAGACAATTAGGAAAATGTTTCAAAGGCCCAGGTAGGAAGGCCAAGCTTGGGAATGTGAACTTACTTTGATCCTGTTAGTAAAATGGGGAAGCAAAATTAAGAGTAGAAGGCTGATTCTGGTGGCTGCCTCCTTACACTTTGAGTCCTAAGGGTCAGTCTCTGGCCTCCTCCATCCCAACCTAATCCACTCCACTCACCCAGCAGCAAAGGGTAAGCTTGCCCTACATTGTGGCCAAGGAGCCAAGTGACTAACAGAAGCACTGAACCTTGACTAAAACTGACTCAGGAATGTTTTTCTGCTTTGTTTACATTCGTGTCTCTATCCCAGGCAATAGGGAGAGAGGGTAGTTGGGTGGATGGGAAGGGACTATAATCCCTGTGCAGCTCAACTCTGTCCATAAAACTCACAAGTAAGACTTTTTGCAAATGTTTTGCCTCTGCATTGCAGTAATTTGCAACAGCAATAACTCTCACAGGCAGATGATAAGGGTCTTCTTGCTTTTTTCACTCATCTCCCAGGTAAAAAACAAAATGATGCTGGAGTTGAACTCGGAGCCTTGTGCATGTTAACTATGTGCTCTGTCATTAAGAAGTACAATCCTCCTCCCAACCTGCTTTCTGTTAGCAGATTATTCAGGAAGAATCCAGTGTCCTTCCCTGGATGGGGCAGATAGCTGTTCTCTATCCTTTGGCTCCAGTGAGAACTCTCATGATCACTCTGACTACTTCCCAACTAGGGTCAAGTAAATTCTCCCTGGGTGTCTGATGTCCATTTGGGGTTTTTCTTGAAAAGGTTCTCTCCAGCAGTCTTAGCCTAGCTTTATTATTATTATTTGAGACAGGGTCATACTGTATAGCTCTAGCTATCCTAGAGCTCACTATGTAGACCAGGCTGACCTTGAACTCCACCTACAGATCCACCTGACTTTGCATCCCCAGTGTTGGGACTAAAGGCATGCACGTCTACGCCTGGCTAGACTTCTTTTTATTTAATTTTTTTTAATTTTCTGTTTTATGTAGTTTGCTATTGCTATGGTAAACACCATGAAAACTGTCACCCTTGGGATGGAGGGAGGGGACTGTGATGGAGATGTAACTTGAAGTAATAAATAAACATTAAAATGAAAAGAAAGCCGGGCGTTGGTGGCACACGCCTTTAATCCCAGCACTTGGGAGGCAGAGGCAGTCGGATCTCTGTGAGTTCGAGGCCAGCATGGTCTACAAAGTGAGTCCAGGACAGCCAGAGCTGTTACACAGAGAAACCCTGTCTCGAAAACCAAAAAAAATAAAAAAAAAACCAAAAAGAAAAGAAAACTGTCAGCTTGGAGAGGAAATGGTTTATTTCATTTTTCAGCTTATACTCCATCATGAAGGGAAGTTAGGGCAGAAACTCAAGGCGGGAACCAAGCAGAGGCCATAGAGGAACTCTGCTCACTGGCTTGTGCTTAACCTGCTTTCTCATAGAACCCAAGACCCCTGCCCAGGAGTTACACTGCCCGTAGTAGGCAGAGCCCTCTTACATCAATTAACAATTTAGAAAAGGTCCCAGACCCCAGCATGGTGGCACACACTTTTAATCACAGCACTTGGGAGGCAGAGGCAGGAAGATCACTGGGAGGTTAAGACCAGCCTGGTCTACAAAGTGAGTGCAGGACAGTCAGGGCTGTTACACAGAGAAAACTTGTCTGGAAAAAAAAAGAAAGAAAAGAAAATATGATTTCCCCCACTTTGGCAAAATCACATAGTGCTCTGTTGTTGTTATTCTTTTTGTGAGTGGCTTATTTTACTCAGTATAACATCGTCAGAGTTCATCCATACTGTAGCATGTGTCAGAATTTCCTTCCTTTTTAAAGCTGAATAATATCCTATTGTAGGCACAGGCCACATTTTCTCTATCCATTCACTAGTGATGAACTGCTTCCATCTCTTGGCTGTTGTAAGTAATGGTGTTATGAGCATGAGCATACAAAAACGTCTTTGAGTCCTTGCTCTCAATTCATTTATTATTTATTTGATTAGTTACTGTGTACATATGTGTGTACCACATGTGTGTATGGATGCTGAGTGTTTTTCAGTCACTGTGTATTTTAATTTTTACATTTATGTGTGTAGAAAAAATTAATTAAATTACATTGGCCACCATTTGTAGAAATAATCAATTAAATTGTTTACCAGTATTTATATTATCATTAATTGGTTGGCAGCTGTTAATTCTTTTTTTTTTTTTTTTTTGGTTTTTTGAGACAGGGTTTCTCTGAATATCTCTGGCTGTCCTGGACTCACTTTGTAGACCGGGCTGGCCTCGAACTCACAAAGATCCGCCTGCCTCTGCCTCCCAAGTGCTGGGATTAAAGGCGTGCGCCACCACCGCCCGGCTTAGCTGTTAATTCTTAACCAGCCATTATAAATGAGCACACAGACACCACTTGGATTTTAATAAGCCTTGGCCTGAATTGTGCAATCTTGGCCCATCTAAGCTAGCTCTTAATTCTATTACCCAAATATGACCCCATATATACATACGTCCCCTTGGACTGCCATTTTCCAATTAAATGAATAAAAATTTAACCTTATTTTGTATCAATATACAAAATTCTATACAATGTATCAAAAGATAACCTTACTTTAAAAATAACAATAGTTTTAAGTTTCAGAGCAGATTCAATAATCTATCCTTATATCTTATCATTTCTATATTATATATATATATTCCCCCTCTTTTTCTTTCAAGTCTTTTCCCCTTATATAAGAGAGAAAGAAGGATAGAGGAAAGAAAAAGAGATCTCCAAGTCTAACTTTCTATACCTTACTTAACACACGTGTGTGTGTGCTATGTGTATATATGCTTGTACATGGCATGTATATGGAAGTCAGAAGATGACTTATAGGAATCAGTTTTTTCCTTCTACCATGTGGGGCCTGGGAATCAAACTCAGGTAACCATGTTGACAGTAATTGCCTTTACCCTCTGAATGATTTTCTTAACCCTCTATCTTTTTTGTTTTGTTTTTGAGACAGGGTTTCTCTGTGTAATAGCCCTGACTGTCCTGGAACTAGCTCTGTAGACCAGGCTGGCCTCGAACTCAGAGATCTGCCTGCCTCTGCCTCCTAAGTGCTAGGATTAAAGATGTGTGCCATCACACCTGGCCCCTAACCCTCTATCTTATGTCTTGAGACAAAGCTTCTCACTCATTATGGAACTCTGATTCCTCCATACTGAGCCAGCAAATCCCAGAGATTTTGCAACCACCCCACCCTCACTCCTTGCTGCAACCCTAACCATGGCCAGAACTCAGGCTTGCAAGCTTTCTTGGCAAATACTTAATGGCTGAGCCACCTCCCTAGCCCTTTTTTGTAAATGCAATTTTTTTTTTTTGGTTTTTCGAGACAGGGTTTCTTTGTATAACAGCTCTGGCTGTCCTGGACTCACTTTGTAGACCAGGCTGGCCTCGAACTCACAAAGTCCGCCTGCCTCTGCCTCCCAAGTGCTGGGATTAAAGGCGTGCACCACCACTGCCCGGCATGTAAATGCATTTTTGAGACAAGGTCTGACTTTGTAACCCAGGCATGGCTTGAATGTAGGGCAATGCCTCTGGCTCATCACTCACAAAGTGCTAAGATTACAGGTGTGAACCACTGTACCCCTCAAGCCTCACTTCATCCAAACCCCTGCACTGTGGCCTCCAAGCTCAACTACATCTACTCTGCCCTTATCCTGCACCTTATCTCACTCATCAAAAGAGAAAGGGAAAAAGAGGGTAGGGATTCTTTTTTGTTGTTTTGTTTTGTTTTTTTTTTGAGACAGGGTTTCTCTGTGTAGCCCTGGCTGTCCTGGACTCCCTCTGTAGACCAGGCTGGCCTCAAACTCACAGAGATACCCCTGCCTCTGCCTCCTGAGTGCTAGGATTAAAGGTGTGCAACACCACACCCAGTCAAGGGTGGAGATTCTTAGAAACCTTTTGAGACCTAACTTAAGAGGTACCAAATGGTATATACAGTTAATGCTAAGAGAATTGATCTCCTTGGGCATGGTGACTGACCTGTCAAGGATAGGGTATTTAAGTGCAAGTTCAAGATACTGTTTTGCCAGGTGTGGTGGCGCACGCCTTAAATCCCAGCACTCGGGAGGCAGAGGCAGGCAGATCTCTGTGAGCTCGAGGTCAGCCTGGTCTACAAAGTGAGTCCAGGACAGCCAGGACTGTTCCACAGAGAAACCCCATCTCAAAAAAAAAAAAAACCCAACAACAACAACAAGAAGAAGACAATTGAGGGGATGGAGAAATAGCTCAGTAATTAAGAGCACTGCCTGATCTTCTAGAGGGCCCTGATTAGATTTCTAGCACCCACAGGGAAGATCATGTCAGTAGCTCCAGTTACTGGGATCCAACAGCCTCTTATGGCATCTGAGGGCACAGGCAAAATACTCTTATACACATAATAAATAAATAAATCTTTGTGGGGGGGATTGAGACAGAGTCTCACTGTGTGGTTCTAAGTGTCCTGGAACTCACTATGTAGACTAGGTGGGCCTGGAATTACAGAGATCCTCCAGACTCTGCCTCCCAAGTGCTGGAATTAAAGATATGCACCACCATTCTTGGCTTATAAATCTTAAAAAGTAATTTAAAATGCAATAAATAAATGATAAATTCTTGAGAAACTGGAAATGCTTATTACTCCGTGTGTGTGTACCTGTTCTGTATATTAAACCCAGGGTTTATTTACATGTACAAACATGAGTTGAGCTTTACACTGGCAGTCCGTACCCTAATTTGATCATTATATATTATATACACGTGTCAAATCATTTTACTAACTTTAATATATATGTACAAATATGTATTTATTTAAAACTACTTGCTGAGCCGGGCGGTGGTGGCGCACGCCTTTAATCCCAGCACTTGGGAGGCAGAGGCAGGCGGATCTTTGTGAGTTCGAGGCCAGCCTGGTCTACAAAGCGAGTCCAGGACAGCCAGAGATATTCAGAGAAACCCTGTCTCGAAAAACCAAAAAAAAAAAAAAAAAAAAAAAACTACTTGCTGAGAGGTTGGGGGACATTTTCCCTGAAAGCTGAGGACCAGATTTTAAATCAGAACCCACATAAAATCTGGTCAAATCCCAGTACCCAGCAGGAAGAAAGACAAGGGTTCCAGGAGCTGGGCTTTCTAGATAGCTAGATTAGCCAGAATAAGCCAGAAAGAACAAGCTGGGAGGCAGTATTCCTCCATGGTTTCTGCTTCAGTACCTACACTAACTCCCTTCAAAGAATTGTGGCCTTGAAGTGTAAGCGAAAGAAATCTTCCTTCCCAATGTTGCTTTTTTTTCTAGACAGGGTTTCTCTGTGTATCCCTGGCTGCCTGGAACTCATTTTGTAGACCAGGTTGGCCAGATCTCAACAGAGATCTGCCTGCCTCTGCCTCCCAAGTGCTGGGATTAAAGGTGTGCACCATCACCTGCCTGCTCCCAAAGTTGCATTTGATCAAAATATTTTATCACAGTAACAGAAAAACAAACTAGGACAATACCCACCTCAAAAAAAAAAAAATACTGTCTGAAAGCTAGCTCTTTCCCCCTCAAAGTGTCATGTACTTGAGGATGGTCTTAAAGTCTTGAACTATTGATCTTCCTATCTCCACCTCATAAATTCTGGGATTACAGGTATGCACTACTGTAGTGAGAATTTTAGAATTTTGGTTTCTTTAAAAAAACACAGAAATAGGGCTGGAGAGATGGCTCAGAGGTTAAGAGCACTGGCTGCTCTTCCAAAGGTCCTGAGTTCAATTCCCAGCAACCACATGGTGGCTCACAACCATCTACATTGAGATCTGTTGCCCGGGCATATATGTAGAGCAAATACTGTATACATAATAAATGAATAAATACGGGCGGTGGTGGCGCACGCCTTTAATCCCAGCACTTGGGAGGCAGAGGCAGGCGGATCTTTGTGAGTTCGAGGCCCGCCTGGTCTACAAAGCGAGTCCAGGACAGCCAGAGATATTCAGAGAAACCCTGTCTTGAAAAAAACAAAAAACAAATAAAAATAAATGAATAAATAAATGTTTAAAAAAATTAAAAAAAAACACAGAAATAACTGCCCCTAGAGGCATTGCAGATGTGGCTGCTGTGTCACACATGCATCACTAGGTGGCAGAGAAGAGAAAGGCTATGTCTACATTCAGTGTTCTGACCTACGAACATCTGAATGAATAGTAGTCTAACATTCCCTGAAGAAAGCAAGCCTGAGACCACCACCAGTTCAGTGCCAGGGGGCCTGTGACGACTACCATTCCAGTACCAAGCAAGCCCCAGATGGGCTCCCAGGACAGGAAGCAAGCCAGAGACTAGAAGAACCCTGCCTGGTACCATGGATCCCAGGCAGGTGGCCAGTCTGGAGAGCTGGGTAGGGGGCGAGTCCAAGACAACCCACCAGACTGGTACCATGGGACCTGGACAGGAAGCTAGCTTGAGATAAACACCAGTCTTGTGCCACACAGGCCTGGGGGTCAGATCATGCTGGAAATGATCTATGCCAGGTGCCATAATGTGCAATGCACAAGTGGGGCATAGCACTCCTGAGACCACTCCTGAGACAAGCCCAGACACTCAGAGACTGCAGGCACCACTAAGAGGAGCAAGTAAGAATTGGAGAAATGGAAAAGAAAGAGAAACAGAAGGATGCGGGCAAAACAAAGAGAGGCAGAACTGTAGAACTTGAAGGTAGTGAGGAACAACCTGATATGAGTAGTCCATCATACTACATGGGACTATGGTAGGGTCCTGACCTTTGCTGCTACCAGAGGCTATATCTAGGCCCATGGCCTGCAGCAGCAGGAGTCTGTTACCACTAAAAGCCAGGTGGTCTGGGCTTCCACTAAGAGACATGCTGATGTCTGAAGTTTGAGCAGAACTGGCCCACCCCTCACCTGGGCATCATGGGAGAACTGGCCATAGAAGCAGGAGAGCAGGAGAGCTACCCCTACCCCTAGCCAGCTGCAGTACTAAGGAGAGCAGGCCCTGCACATTTCAGGAGTTGCAAGTGAGCTGGCCCAAGGATGAGAGCTTGGGAGAGCTGTCCCAAGTAGAACTTGTCTCCCTGTGGTGACATGGATGAGGGAGAGATACCTTCTTTCCCTCATCACCCATAACAAGTAGGAGACCTGGCCCTGGGGTCATGAGAGCAGGAGACATGGCCCCATCCTTCACCAGCACTTGGGAAAGCAAACTCTACACCTCTCCTGAGCAGCACAGAACAGCTGGCCCTGGATATGAGGGTTGTGGATGAGCTGGTCCCAAAGGTGTGCGTGTAGGAGAGCCAACCCTGCCTTTTGTGTGTTTTGTGGTGGTATTGGCATGGGAGAGATCCTTTCCCTTCCTTTTTGCCCTCACCACCAGTGGCAGAGAGGAGATCAGGCCTTGCTGGGGTCACAAGAGCAGGAGAGCAGTCCCTGTCCCTCACATACTGCAGTGCTCAGGAGAGCAGTCCCTGGACCTCTTCTGGGTAGCACAGTAGAGCTAGCTGTAGTTGTGGGGGTTGCAGGTGAACCAGCTCAAGGATGTAAGCCCAGGAGGGCTGGTCCTGACTCCTGTCAACTGAGTGGTGGCATTAACAAAGGAGAAATCGCCTCCACTCTCTTATGCCCTCGCCAGAGGTAGCAGGTGAGAGAGTTGGCCTTGATGGGGTCATGAGAGCAGGAGAACTGTCCCAATCCCTTACCTGCTGCAGCACTTGGGAGAGCAGTCCCTGCACCTTACCTGGGCAGCACAGTAGAGCTGGCCCTGGAAGTGAGGGTTGCAGACCCAGAACCAGGGATTTGAATTGGCCCACCACAACATCTACTCGATGCATGAACTGCTAGAGTGCATGAAGAGACCAGTTCTACTGGCCCAAAATGACAGGAGCTCCATCACACAGGGCAAAGACAGGAGGATATTTGAGAGGAGTCCCAGTGAGGTTCCAGTACTGACAAAGTAGCAGAAGCCAGAGGCCTCATGCCAGACCAAGGAGTCATGTAGGGAGTTAGATTAATATAAATTAGATTTAGTAAATATCTAGGTTTCTGATACAGTCTCTTAATCCAGGGCATGAAGATCAACTTGGCTGTGAGCAATTAGCTTATCAGTTTATGGATGAAGTCACGTGAAACGAGGGGAGTCTCTTTGGACTGAAAAACAAGGTTGAAGCCAGATGAAACAAGGAAAGACTTTATGACCTGGCATTGTTTTCAGCTGCTAAATGGGCAGAGCCCAAATTAAACTGAAGCAGGTGGAACAAGGAGCAATCCTATACAAGGACAAGTGGATGGAGCCAAGGGGACACACTAGAAAGCCAGAGCTCAGATGCTAGGGAGTCCTCACGCTAGGAAGGACAACTAGTAGTTTGTATCCTCTGATAGAGAAAGTGCTGGTGAACTGATGGCCAGATCTCCCTGAGGCAGAAAGAAGCTGGTGAGCAGAGAAAGCCTCAGCAAGACAGCAAAAGGCCAAGGACTAAACCCTGTGGCTCAGCTTTTGCCTAGAGGGGTTTGACCTGTCTGAACAGTGGCCTGAATGGAACTGTGGCCAGCTTTAAAGACTGAGGCAGAGCCGCAGAGTTGCTGATAAAAAGGAAGTAAGTTGGCCTACAGAAGGCTGAGGTCTCCCAGAGAGAAGAAAGCCTCAAGCCTTATTTAAGGTGAAACCACCATAGCCAGTTTACCCTGACAAATCTACGTCTGAGATATCCCAGAAGAAAGACTGCTAAGTGCATTAAAGGGTCTACCCCAGAGACTGTTTTGGTGACTGAGGACCTGCCCCAGAGACTGTATCCTTCTGAAAGGTTATGAAAATAGTTGTAATAGTTATCAATAGGTTTAGTGGTTAGGTCTTAGGGGTTGTAGGAATTTATAGGAATAGTAAGTAAGTGTATTTGTTATAAGTGAATATAGTTATTAACAAACAAGTGTTTAATAATTAAAAAGTACAGTATCAGAGTCATTGTAACGAACATTTGCAAACAAAGTGTGGACAAGCTGGGTGTGTTGGCGCATGCCTTTAATCCCAGCACTTGGGAGGCAGAGACAGGTGGATCTCTGTGAGTTCAAGGCCAGCCTGGTCTATAAAGCGAGTACAGGACAACCAGGGCTATTACACAGAGAAATTCTGTCTTGAAAAAAAAAGTGTAGAGAAAAGGGAATATTATGGGACACACTGTGACACATTACAGATTCCACAATGAGATTTTTTTTTCTCTGTTGGGAGAGGTTGCAAGGGGGAGGTGGGAGATGAGTGGGATCAGAGTGCATGATGTGAAATTCACACACACACACACACACACACACACACACACACACAATAGAAAAAGAAAAAAAAACAAAAAAAAACCCCACAGAAGTATTATAAGAATGTTTTAATTTCAATCCCAGGTGTGGGAATATGAGCTGCTTCAAAGCACCTGATTATGATTTGCTTCATGCTCTAACAGTGATGTAATTTTTGTCAGCTGTAGATAGTTCCTGTGATTGTGTGACATTTGGAATTCTGGGAACTCTGAAAAGTTCCCAGAATTCCAAATACTACAGCCCAGTTGGTGTGGGTTGTCAGTTTGTTTGAGGGGGAGGGGGGTGGTTTCTTGTTTGGTTGTTGATTGCTGTTGGTTGATATTTGTTAAGTAGTCATGTGCAACGAAGAAATTAGATATCCTGACAGCAAAGTTCAAACTTGCCCCAAGGAAGTCAATGCCCCTAATCAGCAGGAAGTAGTCTAACCAAAACGTTATCCCCTTTCCTCTCTATTCTTTTTTCTCTCTTATCTAGTGTTAGGAGGTTGAAAAGGTGGAAGAAAAATGAACCCACAGGTTGGAAAGATGGCTCAGTGGTTAAGAGCATTGGCTGCTCTTAACCTTCCAAAAGACCTGGATTCAAATCCCAGCACCCACATGGCAGTTCATAGCTGTCTGGTGCACACCTTTAATCCCAGCACTGGGAAGGCAGAGGAAGGCAGATCTATGTGAATTCAAGGCCAGCCTGGTCTACAAAGTGATCTAGAACAGCCAAGGATACACAGAGAAACCGTGTTTCCAAAAAAATTTTAAAAATTAAAAAAGCAAAACACTGGCTACACACTACCATGCCCAGCTTAAGACAGGGCCCTGCCGGGCGTGGTGGCGCACGCCTTTAATCCCAGCACTTGGGAGGCAGAGGCAGGTGGATCACTGTGAGTTCAAGGCCAGCCTGGTCTCCAAAGTGAGTCCAGGACAGCCAGAGCTGTTAGACGGAGAAACCCTGTCTCAAAAAACCAAAAAAGCCGGGCGGTGGTGGCGCACGCCTTTAATCCCAGCACTTGGGAGGCAGAGGCAGGCGGATCTTTGTGAGTTCGAGGCCAGCCTGGTCTACAAAGCGAGTCCAGGACAGCCAGAGATATTCAGAGAAACCCTGTCTCGAAAAACCAAAAAAAAAAAAAAAAGTAACACTAATGGCATTCTCATGGACTACTG
>CAJQZJ010032054.1:3388531-3400032 GCA_907164525.1 Lophiomys imhausi | reverse complement strand
GAAACCCTGTCTCGAAAAACCAAAAAAAAAAAAAAAGAAAAAAAAGCCGGGTGTGGTGGTGCACGCCTTTAGTCCCAGCACTCGGGAGGCAGAGGCAGGCGGATCTCTGTGAGTTCGAGGCCAGCCTGGTCTACAAAGCGAGTCCAGGACAGCCAGAGATACACAGAGAAACCCTGTCTCGAAAAACCAAAAAAAAAGAAAAAAAAAAAAAGAGACAGGGCCCTGCTGTTCAGCCTTGGTTGCCCTGACTCACTATGTAAGCTAGACTGTCCTTGAACTCCCAGTGAGTCACCAGTTTCAGGATTACAGCATTGGACCATCAGGCCTAGCTTTGATTCTTTTCATTGTCCTTTCAGTTATGTCATTGGAGACTAGGGCCACTTTGTATAGATTCAGAAATATCAATCAATCTACTTACCCTTTCTTTCTGTGTATGTGTGTAGTGAACATGATGTGTGCACACGTGCAGCCAGGCATACATGCAGAGGTAAGAAGTCAATATCCAGTATCTTTTTTTTTTTTTTTTTTTTGGTTTTTCGAGACAGGGTTTCTCTGTGTAGCCCTGGCTGTCCTGGACTCACTTTGTTTGTAGACCAGGCTGGCCTCGAACTCGCAAAGATCCGCCTGCCTCTGCCTCCCAAGTGCTGGGATTAAAGGCGTGCACCACCACTGCCCGGCAATATCCAGTATCTTAATCTCTCTCCTCATCTTATTTATGTGTTATTGTGGTGTTTTTGCTTTTTCGTTTGTTTGGTTGGTTTTTTCAAGACAGGGTTTCTCTGTGTAGCCCCTGGCTGTCCTGGAACTCACTCTGTAGACCAGACTGGCCTCAAATTAAGATCCACCTGCCTCTGCCTCCCAAGCACTGGGATTAAAGGTGTGCTCCACCGCCAACTAGCTTTGTTTTTGTTTTTTGAGACAGGGTCTCACAATTCATCCCAGGCTGGTCTGGAACTCACTAGGTAGACCAAAGGAGCCTTGAACTTCTGATGATTCTTCTGCCCTCTGCCTCTCTGTTGCTGGTATTACAGGTATGTGCTACCACACTTGGTTTCTATTCCCCCCCCCCCCCCCCCAATAGGGTCTCCCATTGAACCTACAAGCAATTCATTTTATTTAGTTAGCCTGACTGGCCAATGAGTTCCAAGGATCTCCTGTTTCTGCTCTCCCAGGATGAAGACTTCAGATGTGTGCAACTATGACAAGATTTTATGTGGCTGCCAGGGATTCCCATTCAGATCCTCAGACCTGACTCTGAAGCTCTTTACTGACTGAGCCCCCAACCCTTTTTGAGACAGGATCTTGCTGGGCAGTAGTGGCACAAGCCTGTAATCCCAGTGCTTGGGAGGCATTGGCAGGCAAATCTCTGAGTTTGAGGTCAGTCTGGTCGACAGAGAAAGTTCTAGGACAGCCAGGGCTACACAGAGAAATGCTGTCTCAAACAAACAAACAAAGATAGAATCTCCTGTAACCCAAGCTAGCCTCAAACTCACTATGTCGTTGAGTTTGGCTTTGGACTCCTTTGGCCTAAGCCAGCAAGAATTTCCTTTTGTCAGATCCCATGGAACTGGATTTACACATGATTGCAGCTACTGTGTGTGCTGGGAATGGAACCTAGGTCCTCTGCAAAAGAAGCCAGTACTCTTAACCAGAGCCATCTCTCCAGCAGCCCAGCCCCCATTTGTTTTCTTTTTTGTTCTTTCTTTCTTCTTTTGAGACAAGGTTTCTCTGTGTAGCCATGGTTGTCCTGGAGCCTCAAATTCACAGAGATCCACCTGCCTCTGCCTCCCGTGTGCTGGAATTAACAGGGTGTACCACCATGCCTAGTCATTATGACAGTTTTGAACTGCTGTGTGGGTGCTGGGATTTGAACCTGGGGCCTTTGGAAGAGCAGCAGTGGGCTTAACGGCTGAGCCATCTCTCCAACCCCCTCCCATTTGTTTTCTTTTTTTTGGTTTTTTTCGAGACAGGGTTTCTCTGAATATCTCTGGCTGTCCTGGACTCGCTTTGTAGACCAGGCTGGCCTCGAACTCACAAAGATCCGCCTGCCACTGCCTCCCAAGTGCTGGGATTAAAGGCGTGCGCCACCACCGCCCGGCCCATTTGTTTTCTTAACACTCTTGAAAGATCTCTCTTTCTCTCAGAAGGATTGCTGTCATTTCAGGCACTCTTCCCTGATTTTGAAATATAATTATATTGAAATTCTTGACTTCAGCCAGAAGGAAATGTAAACTGTATCTTGTGGTGATGGTCTTCTTGTCTTTACCATGACCCTTTTGTTTTACTGGTACTGGAGAAACTGAGGCCTTGTATATGCTAGGCAAGGGCTGTTCCACCAAGATAACCCCTTGACCCAGTGTTTTTTCCCCATCACCTTTTAAAAAAAAGAATTTTATTATTTTTTTATTTTTTATTTTTTTTTTGGCTTTTTGAGACAGGGTTTCTCTGTGTAACAGCCCTGGCTGTCCTGGACTTGCTTTGTAGACCAGGCTGGCCTCGAACTCACAGAGATCCGCCTGCCTCTGCCTCCCAAGTGCTGGGATTAAAGGCATGCGCCACCATGCCCGGCAAGAATTTTATTTTTTATTTTTTATTTTTTATTTTTTTTTTCGAGACAAGGTTTCTCTGTGTAGCCCTGGCTGTCCTGGACTCCCTTTATAGACCAGGCTGGCCTCGAACTCACAAAGATCCGCCTGCCTCTGCCTCCCAAGTGCTGGGGTTAAAGGCGTGCGCCACCACCGCCCGGCTTTATTTTTTATTTTTATTTATGCATATGTGTTGTGGTGGTTTGAATGAGATTGCCTCCCCCCTTAGCTCATATAGTTGCATGCTTAGTTGATGACTGGGAAGAATCAGGAGGTGTAGCTTTGCTGGAGGAGATGTATCGCAGTGAGTGGGCTATGAGGTATCAAAAAGCTCTTGCTAGGCCAGGTATCTCTCTCTTTCTCTCTGTCAGCTGCCTGGGAGTCAGACTGTAAAGCTCTCAACTACTTAAGTCTCCAGCACTGTGTCTGCCTGGGTGCCACCATGCTCCCTGCTATGAACACTGAGGCATATGTGTATGTCTCTATGATTATATGCTACAAGTGTAAGGGTATCCAAGGAGGCCAGAAGAGGGTGTCAGATCTTTTGGAGCTGGAATTGTGACCAACTGATAAGGGTTTGAGAATTGAACTGCAGATCTGGAAGAGCCATCATTCCAGATCCACTTTTTTCCTTTAAAAATATTTTTAAATTAATTAAACTATTTTTTTGTGTTTTTTTTTTTTTTGAGACAAGATTTCTCTGTGTGACAGTCCCTGGACCTGCTTTGTAGTCCAGGCTGGTCTCAAACTCATAGAGATCCTCCTGCCTCTGCCTCCCAAGTGCTGGATTAAAGACGTGTGCCACCAAGCCCTGCCTTTTCTCACCTTTACCTGGGCTATGCAGGTGAGGATAAATTTGAATCCCTGATCAGTCACATCCTCCACGTGCTGGGATTACAGGCCTATGCCACCCCAACCAGCCTAACAAAACGTCTTGAAGGTAGTTTATTATTGTGCATGTATATCAGCCATATTCTAGTTTTGGCTAGCTTTGCTGCAAAGTTTTCACTGCAGAGTTGGAAGTTTCTTCCAGAAGGATCCACCTGAGAAAAACAGGGAAACACTACCCCAACGGCCAATCCAGTTCTAGCTCAACAACAGTGGTAAACTGTGTAAAAATTTTTGTTTCTTAAAAAACTCAGTTCTTTATGTGAATGTTTTTGTTATAATCCCAAGTGTGGGATATAGTCTGTTAAAGTTTGTCCACAGCTGTTAACTATAACTGTCTCCCGAGCTCTAGCAGGGTTATGTTGTTGTTGTTGTTGTTGTTGTTTTGGTTTTTTCGAGACAGGGTTTCTCTGTTTAACAGCTCTGGCTGTCCTGGACTCGCTTTGTAGACCAGGCTGGCCTCGAACTCGCAAAGATCCGCCTGCCTCTGCCTCCCAAGTGCTGGGATTAAAGGCGTGCGCCACCACCGCCCGGCTTCTAGCAGGGTTATGGTTTAGGCAGATTCAGGAAGTTTAATTCTGAGGACTCTGGAGAGGGGTATAAATCCCAGAGCCCAGAGTGTGGGAGCTGAAGATGGAAGAAGTTGCTGCCCTCTTTGCTGGTGTTCTCCCCCCACACTGTTGCTGGTTTGCTGGACTAATGGGTACCCTGATGACTGAGTTTGGTATTGCTCCAAAGAACCATAATCAAAAGGAAGTAGTTAAAAGAGACCTACGTCCCTCCCCCCTCTATCCTTCTTTCTCTCCTATCTAGTTTTGGGGGTTTGGAAGAAATAAGTGTTGGAAGGCAGGTAGAGGTTTAAGAACAGTAAAATAAAAGACTGGGCTAGAACAAAATAAAACACTACCTACTACAGTGAACCCCCTACTTCTTTATAGCTCTGGAAAAAAAAAAAACAGTGGCTTTGGATCCTGTCAGGACAAAGAAATAAAATTTTTTTTTTTTTTTGGTTTTTCGAGACAGGGTTTCTCTGTATAACAGCTCTGGCTGTCCTAGACTCACTTTGTAGACTAGGCTGGCCTCGAACTCACAGAGATCCGCCTACCTCTGCCTCCCAAGTGCTGGGATTAAAGGCGTACGCCACCAACGCCCGGCAGAAATAAAATTTTTAAAAGAGAAAGAGAAAGAAAAAAATCTGAAGCCGGGTGGTGGTGGTTCACACCTTTAATTCTAGCATTTGGAGGCAGAGGCAGGCAGACCTCTCAGAGTGAGTTCCAGGACAGCTAGGGGTACACAGAGAAAACAAAACAAAAAACCTGAAGAAAGGGGCTGGAGAGATGGCTCAGCTGTTAAGAGCACTGACTGCTCTTCCAGAGGTCCTGAGTTCAATTCCCAGCAACCACATGGTGGCTCACAACCATCTGTAATGGGGTCTGATGCCCTCTTCTGGTGTGTGTGAGAACAGAATACTCATATATATAATAAACAAATACATATTAAAAAAAAACCTGAAGAATATGGTGGTTAGTGCATATATTCCTAGAACTCTGGAGACTGAAGCAGAAGTTTGAGTTAGGGCTAGGAGACCACAGGATCTTTAGCTCTAGTTTCTGGAGATCCAACACCCTCTTCTGGCATACATGTGGTGCACAGACACACATGCAGGCAAAACATGCATGCACATAAAATGATGGTGATCATGGTAATAATGGTATTAATTTTGTAATTTATTTTTTATATGCATTGGTGCTTTGATTGCATGTATGTGTATGTGAAGGTATTGGATCCTGGAGTTAACAGACAGTTGTGAGTTACCATGTGGGTGCTTGGAATTGAACCCTGTTCCTCTGGAAGAGCAGTCAGTGCTCTTAACCATGGAGTTATTTCTCCACTCCCTAAAAAAAAATTTAAGGGCTGGAGAGATGGCTTAGCAGTTAAGAGCACTGTCTGTTCTTCCAAAGGACCCGGGTTCAAATCCCTGCATCATATGGCAGTTCGCAGTTGTCTGTAATGGCTGGCCGTGGTGGCACAGCCTTTAATCCCAGCACTTGGGAGGCAGAGGCAGGTGGATCTCTGTGAGTTCAAGTCCAACCTGGTCTACAAAGTGAGTCCAGGACAGCCAGGGCTACACAGAGAAACCCTGTCTTGAAAAAAAAAATAAAAAAAAGTCAAAATAACCCCGGGGTAGTGGTATCGCACACCATTAATTCCAGCACTCGGGAGGCAGAGATAGGGAGATCTCTGAGTTCACGGCCAGCTTGGTCTACAGAGAGTTCCAGGACAGCCAGGGCTATATAGATAAACCCTGTCTTGAAAAACAAAACAAAACCTACAAAAAGTAAAAAAAAATTACACCTTTACCCTGTACCCAGTCACAAAAAAACAGGCCTGTGTCTTTAAGCGCCCTGTTCTCTTTGGGGGTTGTAGTTCTGGAAGTTTGTGGAGCACTCCCTGGAAGTTTGAGAACTTTCTCCCTTTAGCAAGCTGGGGCTCTTCCACAGGCTTTGGCGACTCTGACGTGAGGCCGAATGAACTCCATTTCCCAGAGTGCGCCGCGCGGGACGCGCAGCCGCGTTAAAGAGCCGGCTCTGCAAGCGCCGAGTGAACGCAGGTATGTGAGTCCTGGGGGGTCTCAGGTTCCTCTCCGGTTTGGGGCGCCTTCTTGCGGGTCTCCCAGATCTCTGCTATCGCTCCAAGTGCTAGCTAGCTGCAGGGGACCTCTGCAGAGCAGCTTTCTCTTGATCGGGTTTTTCAGAGGGGTTTTCCGCGACTTGCGGATACCTGGCACACAGAGGGACATTCCCTTGAACCGGTGGAGCTCAAATCTGATTTTGATTTGAGTCGTTTTCCTGCCTCAGTTTACTCCACTAGATTCACATTTTATGAACATATTGTTTACAACCTGATTTTCCTTCCTGCCAACTTCTGTTTCTTGTTCTTCAGAAAGCCTTAAATTAGAGTCTTCCTGGGCCTGCCTGCCTGAGACACACACTCTCATTTAACTTTTAAAGTTTTAAAAATGCTGAAATGTGCATAGTCCCTGCCTGTTCCACCGTTTTTCAGTGAGCGTATATGAGCTGGCATAGTGACCCAGTCCTGTAAACGTACTATTGGGAAGTGGAGGTTGGAAAATGGAAAGTTTGAGGCCAGCTAAGGGCTGCATAGTGAGAACCTGGCTTAAAAATATGTACTTGGAGCCGGGCGGTGGTGGCGCACGCCTTTAATCCCAGCACTTGGGAGGCAGAGGCAGGCGGATCTTTGCGAGTTCGAGGCCAGCCTGGTCTACAAAGCGAGTCCAGAACAGCCAGAGATACACAGAGAAACCCTGTCTCGAAAAACCAAAAAAAAAAAAAAAGTACTTGGAGTGTGTGTGTGTGTATGAGGGGCCTTGTTATTTTATTGTCCCTGGATATGCTCACTATCCTATAATTTTGCTGAGGATTTCTAGCATTGGAAAGCAAACAAAACCCCAAAACTAACCAATAAAACAAAACAAAACAAAAAAACTTGACTAGGTGAGTTGGTACAAGCCTTTATTTACAGTACACAGGAGGTGGCAGGAGGCTCAGAAGTTTGAGGCCATGCTTGGCTATATGGTGAACTAGAGACCAATGTCATTCCATACAATCCTGTCTTAACTAAAAATAAATAACTAACTAAATAAATAAATAAAAAATAAATTAATTTTAAAAAGCCCCAACTCCCAAAAACTCCAACTTGGATTGGGTAAATGAAGTTCAGTTAAAAATGGGCAGAGTGAGCCGGGCGGTGGTGGCGCACGCCTTTAATCCCAGCACTTGGGAGGCAGAGGCAGGCGGATCTTTGCGAGTTCGAGGCCAGCCTGGTCTACAAAGCGAGTCCAGGACAGCCAGAGCTGTTAAACAGAGAAACCCTGTCTCGAAAAACCAAAAAAAAAAAAAAAATGGGCAGAGTGTTGCAGTAATTAATTTTCTGTATTCTAAGATCACTGTGCAAATGCCACGCATGGCCCTTCAGGAGTGTTCCTCATGGTGACCGGGAACACTGGGCCACACCCAGCTGCCTGTGCTAGCTCTACCTGACCTTAGGCAGTTTATGTACTCTTTGAGCCCAAGTTTCTTTATCTGTATGGTAGATAAGATCAGCTATTAGGGCTGGTGTGTGGCTGCTCTGAGCTGTCACTACAAAGCCTTTGGCTTGGTGCCTGAGAAACATTCCCCAAGTGTTAGCTACTCTCTTGGCTTATCTGGCTGTGCATACTCCTCAGCCTTACTTGATTTCTTAAGTCTTTCCCAGATTTCTTCCCCCTTATTATTCATGGTCGTCTTAAGTTTGCTTTTCTTTTACTGTGATAAAACTCTGCCAAAAGCAGCCTGGGGAGGAAAGGGAGGGTGTATTTGTCTTACACTTCCAGGGCAGGTACTTGGAGCAAGAACCATGGAGGAGTGCATGGGAATGCTGCTTGTTGGCTTGCTTTCCTGCTTGCTCTGCTAGCTTTCTTATATGACCCAGGTCCACCTGCCTAGGGATGGGGCCACACACATCCAGATAGGGTCTTCCACATCAGTCATCAGTCAGTACATTCTCAAGGACACACTGCCCAAGGGGATCTGATTTAAGCAGTTCTTCAATTGAGGTTCTTTATTCCCAGGTGACTATGTTATATCAAGTTGACAATTAAAACTAACCAGGACTAGGGCCTTCATTCCCTCGTGAACAGGGCTGAGCTAAAACTTCCTTATTCACCCTGGAAAGATCTGTCATCACTCAGCCACTGTCAGGTGCCACATACTGTTTTGGGGAGGAGGTCATTTAAAGTCATGAAAATTTCAGTGAACAAAGTTATGGATAAGGAGGGGGAGGAAAGATAGGTCAGTGGTTAAGAACACTTGCTTCAGCCGGGCGGTGGTGGCGCACGCCTTTAATCCCAGCACTTGGGAGGCAGAGGCAGGCGGATCTTTGCAAGTTCGAGGCCAGCCTGGTCTACAAAGCGAGTCCAGGACAGCCAGAGCTGTTAAATAGAGAAACTCTGTCTCGAAAAACCAAACCAAAAAAAAAAAAAAAAAAAAAAGAACACTTGCTTCAGCCGGGTGTGGTGGTGCACGCCTTTAATCCCAGCACTCGGGAGGCAGAGGCAGGCGGATCTCTGTGAGTTCGAGGCCAGCCTGGTCTACAAAGTCCAGGACAGCCAGACTGTTACACAGAGAAACCCTGTCTCGAAAAACCAAAAACAAAAAGACAAAAAAAACAAAAAGAACACTTGCTTCTAGCCGGGCATGGTGGCGCACGCCTTTAATCCCAGCACTTGGGAGGCAGAGGGCAGAGGCAGGTGGATCTCTGTGAGTTCGAGGCCAGCCTGGTTTACAAAGCAAGTCCAGGACAGCCAGGGCTGTTGTTATACAGAGAAACCCTGTCTCGAAAAACCAAAAAAAAAAAAAGAACACTTGCTTCTCTTGCAGAGGACATAAGCTTGATTTCCTGCACACACATGGCTCACAACCATCTGTAACTCCAGTCTCAGGGGAACTAATACCCTCCTCTGACTTCTGAGGACACTAGACACTGCATACAATACATACATGTAGGAAAAACACTTGTACACATAAAAATAATAGATTTTCTTTTTTTTAATTTTAGGTTTTTCAAGACAGTTTTTCTGTGTAACAGCCCTGGCTATGCTGGAACTCACTCTGTAGACCAGGCTGACCTTGAACTCACAGAGATCCACCTGCCTCTGCCTCCTGAGTTCTGGGATTAAAGGAGTGTGCCACCACCTCGGGCCATTACAGACAGTTTTGAATTGCCATGTGGGTGCTGGGATTTGAACCTGGGTCCTTTGGAAGAACAGTCAGTGCTCTTAACCACTGAGCCATCTCTCCAGCCCCATAAAATAATAAATTTTAAAAAGGATCTATACTTGTGTTAAAATTCATAAAACTGTATACCAGAAAGAGTTAATTTTAGTGTATGACCTTCAGAAATATTCACGTATAATTATACATTGTTACTTAGGAAGCCCTTTCATTTTGACCAGAATGGAGCAGCCAAGGGGGGTTGACTGGACAGTCATCATCCTGACATGCCAGTACAAGGACAGTGTCCAGGTCTTTCAGAGAGGTAGGTGACATGCCCTCCCATGTTTCCTTTAAACTAGAACTCTCCCTTACCAGACCCTTGCTGCACTGGGAGCCTGGTAGATCTGGGGTGAAGCGCAGACTCTGTTCCTAATCTTGTCACTTGATACAGATGCCAAGCCTTTGGTCTTTAGTTTTCTTTTCTTTTTTTTTTTTTTTTTTTTTTTTTGGTTTTTCGAGACAGGGTTTCTCTGTGTAGCCCTGGCTGTCCTGGACTCAATTTGTAGACCAGGCTGGCCTCGAACTCGCAAAGATCTGCCTGCCTCTGCCTCCCAAGTGCTGGGATTAAAGGCGTGCGCCACCACCGCCCGGCTTGGTCTTTAGTTTTCTTATCTGTAAGATGGGGGTAACAGTACTTACCTCAAAGAGTTTGGGAAGGATTTAACTACCTACTGTATGAAAAGCTACTAAGTTAGGGTAATCAAACGACTACTAACAGGCTTACTCAGGTCCTTGGGGTCAGGGCAGGAAGGTAGTCACTGTGTGTGTGTGTGTGTCCCAGCATTTATTTTGATCACAGAGCTGGAAGTACGGCAGAAACGGGAGCAGATTCCTGGTGGGACGATGTTACTGGCTGTGGAGGACCCCCAGACTCGAGTAGGCAGTGGAGGAGCCACCCTCAATGCACTGCTGGTGGCTGCTGAACACCTGAGTGCCCGAGCTGGCTTCACTGTGAGTGCTTCTGAACTGCTACCCTTCTGGCCCGTGTTGGAACGCAGTTTCTGTGACTTCCAGCTCTTCTAGTTTGTTCAGCATTTGGCTTTTGATTTTGAGTCTGTAAGTTTGACGGGCTCCTCTTTGCCATGCCATCCAGGTAAGGACAAAAGGCAAGGTCAGTCTTAGGAGTCTTTTTAGAAAGAAGGAACCAGCCGGGCGGTGGTGGCGCACGCCTTTAATCCCAGCACTCGGGAGGCAGAGGCAGGTGGATCTTTGTGAGTTCGAGGCCAGCCTGGTCTACAAAGTGAGTCCAGGACAGCCAGGGCTACACAGAGAAACCCTGTCTCGAAAAAAAAAAAAAAAAAAGAAAGAAAGAAGGAACCAGAAGCCAGGCATGGTAACACTTCAGAAGGCCGAGGCAGGAGGGCTGACACAAGCTTAAGGTAAACCTGGGCTGCATAGTAAAAATAAAACCTTGTCTCAAGAACTTTGAAGCCAGTATCTCAGTATTTAATAGGATGCTTTCTGGCTTTTCTTGGAAAAGTTCAAAGATCTTGCTGGGCGTGGTGGCACACACCTGTGATCCCAGCACTTGGGAGGCAGAGGCAAGTGGATCTCTGTGAGTTCGAGGCCAGTGTAGGAAGTTCGAGTTCCTGCCAGCCAGGGCTACATAGTGAGACCTTGTCTCTAAAACAAAACAAAACAAAAAAATGTCCATAGGCTTTGGCAGTTTGTACTCTCATTCTTGTAAAGTACCTGTTCAGTGGAACTGCCGGGTGGCTTCCCTTTGAGAAGGATGTGTGTCAGTCAGTCAGGGTTTCTCATAGGCTGTGTTCTCTAGCTGTTTTGCTCAGTGATCTTGCCTGCATAGCATGAAGGCATGGAGGGCAAGGGTGGTCCTACCTATACCCGTACTCCAGCAGTGGAGGTGGAATTGGTGGGGGTGGGGGCGCGTACTGTAGTTGCCATTGGAGCTGGCATCCCCCGGGTACTCATCTGGCCTCAAATTGTCACCTGTTGCCTCCCCTTCACATAAGTCAAGGAGGTGGCCCAAGTGGATGGCTGCTTGGCAGGCTGTCCCTTGCGTGACTGTGGTCGTTAGTCTTTTAAAAAATTTTTATTTTGCCAGGCGTGGTGGCACACACCTTTAATCCCAGCACTCGGGAGGCAGAGACAGAAGGGTCTCTGTGAGTTCAAGGCTAGCCGAGTCTACAAAGTGAGTCTAGGACAGCCAAGGATACACAGAGAAACCCTGTGT
>CAJQZJ010032054.1:3353424-3386545 GCA_907164525.1 Lophiomys imhausi | reverse complement strand
GCTAGCCAACGGTTTACACCCTGGGCTTCATGCATGCTAGCCAACGGTTTACACCCTGGGCTTCATGCATGCTAGCCAAGTGACCAACCACAGCTGGGTCATGTCTCTAGCTCACTGAGCTTCTGCTTGTTGTTTTGTTTCTCGAGACAGGGTTTCTCTGTGTAACAGCCCTGGCTGTCCTGGAACTCACTCTGTAGACCATGGTGGCCTCAGACTCACAGAGATCCCCCTGCTTCTACCTCTCAAGTGCTGGGATTGATGGCATGTGCCATCATGCCTGACCTGCTTATGTTTATTTGGGAAACATATGAATGAAAGGCAAGTCAGAAGGCTCAGGGATGTGGGATCCTTCTGCCAAACCTAAGTTTGACCCTCAAGACCCATGTGGTATGGGAGGCAGAGGCAGGTGGATCTCTGTGAGTTCGAGGCCAGCCTTGTCTACAAAGAGAGTCCAGGACAGCTAGAGCTGTTACACAGAGAAACCCTTTCTCGAAAAACCAAAAAAAAAAAAAAAAAAAAAAAGACCCATGTGGTAGAAGCAGACACCTGGGTTCTTTTGTTCTTTGACCTCCATTACCTGTCCCATGGCACAGACACACACACACTTTGGCAAAACATGCAAAAGAAGTATTAGTGAAAATAGGATGATAGGATATACCTGAAAATGAAGGGAGTACATAGTGTTTCTGAGGATGTTTTAAATATATACGTTTTCAAAGTTTGCACAGTAATCATGTTAATTGTAAAAATTCAAAGAGTCAGGTATGGTGGTACACACCTTTAATCCCAGCACTTGGGAGGCAGAGGCAGGTGGATCTCTGTGAGTTCAAAGTTAGCCTGGTCTACAAAGTGAGTCCAGGACAGCCAGGGGTACACAGAGAAACCTTGCCTTGAAGAAAAAAACAAAAACAAAAAGCAAAAAAAATTCAAAGAAGAACCATCAATATAATACTTTTTTTTTTTTAACCTCCTCTACTTAATGCCTGCTGTCCTTGTAGAGCTGCGGCATCCCAACTCTACATCCCTACAGCAAGGACTCCCTCTCATGAGGGTCTGCTTCCCCTCTAGGGCCGAGACTTTCCCTTCGATGACTGTGGCAGGGCCTTCACTTGCCTCCCTGTGGAGAACCCACAGGCCCCTGTGGAGGCCTTGGTATGCAACCTGGACTGCCTGTTGGATATCATGACCCACCGGGTAAGGGCAGCTAGTCAGTCAGCGTGGGCCACCCATTGCACATACTGAGCTGCCAGTGTGAGTTGTGTGGCTCCAGTGGGGAACCCCAGAAAGAATGGTTTTCAGTGAGCACAACTAGAACTTCAGTTAGTTTTGGGATGAGGTATGCCACACACATGCCTTTCATGTCAACTCTCAGGAGCAGAATCAGTTGTGTCTCTGAGTTCTAGCCCAGCCAGGTCTATATAGTGAGATGCTGTCTCAAAAACCAAAACAAAATACAAGTATGGCAGGAGGTAGAATGGGAGGGGGTCTACCTTGACCCTGAGAGCCCCTGATACTTAATCGTCGGACTCTTCTCAGACTAAGTGGCTAGAAGAGCTCACAGAACAAGTCAGCACAGGGGTTGGGGAGGTGGGAGGGTGATAGAGTAGAGAAAGAGCTGGGCCAGGCCACTAGCTAAGTTCTCTCTCTCTTCTCTTTGTCCCCTGTCCCCTGCAGCTGGGTCCAGGTTCCCCACCAGGTGTGTGGGTCTGCAGCACCGACATGCTTCTGTCTGTTCCTCCAAATCCTGGTGAGCATAGGATGGCCTGGGACTACCTTCCCTCTCCATGCGTAAGGCTGACTCCTTCTCTGTAGCCCACCCTGTCTCTGCGGCCTATTTATAAAGGAAGCATAGGCCAGAGCATTTCTCTGTTGAGCCTGCCCCTCTGTAGACTTGTAGCTGGTTGTAGTGACTCATGCTGATATTCCTAGCACTCTCGAGGGTGAGGCAGGAAGATTGCAGCAAGTTCAAGCTATAGTGAGTTCTAGACCAACTTACACACATGGGGGTCGGGGGGTGGATTAGGGATACTACAAATGAATTGGCCAGAACTCCCTCGCCTCTTTGGCCCACAGTGCTTTGTGGAAGAACTTTAGGGATGAGGGGTTGCCATCTTCCCAGAGGAATGTCCACTTGGCCTTGGAAACTACATTTCCCTTTTAGAGCTGCCCAGATGCCGTAGTTCTGGGCTCTTGTTTCCTCATGTCTGGGGCTGGGACCTGTCACCCTGATTATGCCACCTTCTAGGGATCAGTTGGAATGGCTTCCGGGGAACCAGAGTGATAGCCTTTCCTGGGAGTCTGGTCTACGCTCTGAACCATGGTGTCTACCTCGCTGACTCACAGGTATTAATTACTCCTGGACAGTTGGGCTGCCCTGGGTGCTTTTCCAGCCCTGTGCTCTGGGGCCTGCTGTCCTTGATATTCCATGTGGTCTCGAGCCTGAATCCTCTTCTATGGTACAGCTCTGGTGACACCTGGATGTCAGGCTGTGTTTGCTCAGGAGTTGAGGCTGTGACAGCGGTTGAAACCACCCTCAGCCTTGTACAGGTGGAAGTCTGCTGCTTTTGTCCCCACGAATACACTGAAACCCGCCAGACTTGCATCTTCTCCCTTGGAGACCATTTGCTGACCCGTGACAGCCATGCCCACTTTCTGGTCCCTAATTCTGTTCCTCCCCTCCCCACAGGGCTTTGTTTTGGACATTTACTACCAGGGTACTAAGGCGGAGATACAACGGTGTGTCAGGCCTGATGGTCTGGTACCACTGGTATGGCTCCCTGGGCTTGGGATGGGAATCTTGGGGAGTTTGGTGGGTAGGGGAGGGGCAATTCCCCTTTCTTTCTGGGGAAGAGCCCTGCTCCTTTTAGATGGTTCCAGGTCAAGCTAGAACCAGAACCTAAAGAGACATTCAGGAGAGCAGATGGGGACTATGGAGTCTATGGGGCAGGGGGACATGGAAGTTCAGGGTCTTGGCCTGTGACAGAAAGGTACCAAATGTGAGCACGTTAGGGAACACAGTGAAAAGAGATTAGAGGGAGCCTGGATGGATGTGGTAGGAGCATTGAGAAAGGGTGTGGAGCTAGGTTTGGTAGGAGACCTGAAAGCTGAGGAGGTTCTGGAAAGTGCTTTGGTAGGAGCTGTCCAAACTTGGAATCTGGGGGCTGGGACGGTCCAAGAAGTCCTTGCCTTTTATGGTATCTCACCTTGCTTGGCTCATCTGTATGTACCCTTTTCGATTCATACCTGAACTTGGTATTAGGGTCTTCCCACTTGAGCCTTGTGGGTCCCTCCAGGTCTCTGGGGTTGTCTTCTTCTCTGTGGAGACTGCTGAGCGCCTCCTGGCCACCCACGTGAGCCCACCCCTGGATGCCTGTACCTATATGGGCTTGGACTCCGGAGCCCAGCCTGTACAGGTGACTAAAGGGATCCCCTGGCCCGGGGTGAGATGCTGTGTGACTGACTTCAGGCCAGTCTTTTTCCCTCTTTGGGTCAGCATCTCTATAGATGGTGCTATCCCATGGCCCGGGGTGAGATGCTGTGTGACTGACTTCAGGCCAGTCCTTTTCCCTCTTTGGGTCAGCATCTCTATAGATGGTGCTATCCCAGCCCAGCCTTGGGATTGTGGGGCCTGGCTGCTGCCCTGCCAATAGCTATGCTTCTTATCCTCACCCAGCTGTCTCTGTTTTTCGACATCCTGCTCTGCATGGCTCGGAATGTGACCAGGGAGAACTTCCTGTCTGGGCGGCCCCCGGAGATGGGGCAAGGTGACATGGATGGAGCAGGTTACCTGAAGGGAGCCCGGGCCCAGCTGTGGAGGGAGCTTCGAGATCAACCCCTCACTATGGGTGGGTATTTCTTTTTTTTTTTTTTTTTTTTGGTTTTTCGAGACAGGGTTTCTCTGAATATCTCTGGCTGTCCTGGACTTGCTTTGTAGACCAGGCTGGCCTCGAACTCACAAAGATCCGCCTGCCTCTGCCTCCCAAGTGCTGGGATTAAAGGCGTGCGCCACCACCGCCCGGCGTGGGTGGGTATTTCTTATTGGCCCTCTAGGGTAGAGAGAAAGCTGCCCTCTGCACTGTGGACTAGGCAGGCTAGCTCATAGACTGGACAGTTCTGCTCTTCCCATCCAGAGCTTTCCTGCCAAGATACTTCCTTATCCTGTCTTCCTCTTATCTCTTTCTTTTTATTATTTATTTATTTATTTATTTTTTTGGTTTTTCGAGACAGGGTTTCTCTGAATATCTCTGGCTGTCCTGGACTCGTTTTGTAGACCAGGGTGGCCTCGAACTCACAAAGATCCCCCTGCCTCTGCCTCCCAAGTGCTGGGATTAAAGGCGTGCACCACCACCGCCCGGCTTCTTGTCTCTTTCTTTGGCTCCCTTCCCAAAGTGTGTCCTCCTGATAGCTATGGGCCTGGGGCAGGTTGAGTACACTCTGAACCTCAGTTCTATCACTGGCCCAGGTGGCTCACCGCATGCCTGCCTGTCTAGAGTCTGGGGAGGATCTCCACGCCTGACCTTGCATTGGAGCTGCAGCAAGCACAGGGTTAGAATCAGTGTTCTAAAAAGGATTGATTTTTTTTTTAATTTAAAAAACTATATGTATATTTATGTGTCTGCGTGTTGGTATGTATGTGTGGGTGGAGGTGCCGTAAGAGGCCAGGAGAGAGTGTTGGATCCCTTGGAGCTGAAGTTACAGGTGGTTGTGAGCTGCCTGATATGGGTGCCAGGAATCAAACTTTATTCAGGCCAGGCGTGGCGGCGCACACCTTTAATCCCAGCACTCGAGAGGCAGAGGCAGGCGGATCTCTGTGAGTTTGAGGCCAGCCTGGTCTACAGAGTGAGTTCCAGGACAGCCAGGGCTGTTACACAGAGAAACCCTGTCTCAAAAAACCCTAAAACAACAACAACAACAAAAACAAACAAACTTCAGTCCTCTGCAAGAGCAGTATGGCTCTTAACAACTGAGCCATCTCTCGAGCCCCTGGGACCCACCCACACTTATGTCATTCCAGTGTATGTCCCCGACGGCGGTTACAGCTATATGACAGCCGATGCCAGCGAGTTCCTGCATAGCCTCACGATGCCTGGGGTTGCTGTGGCCCAGATCGTCCACTCCCAGGTGGAGGTGAGACCTGCCCGCCCTGAATAGGTACTTTAGGTGAGGTCGGAAATGAGCTCCAGAGAAAGAAATACCCTATGCTTGAAACAGTTTACCTGTGAGTCAAGATGTTATCTCTATTTTAATTAATTATTAACTTTTTTTTTTGAGAGAGACACAGGGTCTGATGTAGCCCAGGTTGACCTCAAACTTGATGTATCTCCAAGGATGTCCTTGAACTTCCCCGTTCCCCCACAGGATCTTTGTAGCCCTGGGTGTACTGGAACTCATTCTGTACACCAGGTCTCTAACTCAGAGATCCACCTGCCTCTGCCTCCAGAGTGTCACCACTGCTGGCTGACCTAGATTTACATTAAGACTTTTTTTTTTACATTTTATTTAATTATTTGTGTGTACATGCAAGTGTGCATGTGGACATGTCATAGCACATGTGGAAGTCAGAGGACAAGAGTCAGTTCTTTCTCCATTATTTGAGTCTCAGGGACCAAACTCAGATCTTCAGGCTTGGCAGCACATGCCTTTACCCCCAGAGCAATCTAGTGGTCATACTTTGAGCATTTTTTGTTTTATTTTCTTCAGACAGTGTTTCTCTGTGTGGTCCTGGCTGACCTTGAGCTCAGAGATCCACCTGCCTCTGCCTCCCAAGTGCTGGGATTAAAGGCATGCACCACCATGCCCTGCTGGGAAAAGTTCTTAGGCTTGGGCCAAGATAGGTCTAGAGGGGGATTTGGCTGATTGAAGTTCCTGGAGTGTAGTGGGTCTTTATATTTTCTACTCAGATATTTGTTTCCAAGTGAGAATTGAGGTAACTCCCGGTCCCCAGGCTTCAGCGGTCCTGATTTTCTTCCCTGATTTACAGGAGCCACAGCTGCTAGAGGCTTCATGCTCTGTGGTCAGCTGCCTGCTGGAGGGTCCTGTACACCTGGGGCCTCGGAGTGTCCTGCAGCACTGCCACCTGAGGGTGAGGCCTGACAGCATGGGTGGGGAGAAGCAGATGGGGTGCCATTGCTTGGCATTTGTTTGCATGTCCCATGTACCCGCTTCTCACCTCAAGATGCTTGCCCCCTTTCTCTCAGGGCCCCATCCATATTGGCGCTGGCTGCTTTGTGAGTGGCCTGGATACAGCCCACTCTGCGGCACTGCGTGGCCTGGAGCTCCATGACCTCATCCTGCAGGGACACCATGTGCAGCTGCATGGCTCCCCAAGTCATGTATTCACTCTTGCTGGCCGTCTGGACAGCTGGGAAGTAGGCATCTTCCTCATACTCCTTTGTCTCCATCTTCAGACTTTGGGGAGCCCCAGGGGTCTGGCCCTATCACAGGGGTCTCTGAACCCTGGTCTGTGGGATAGACTGTAGGGGGTGTGGCCAGACGACTCAATAGACCTTAGAGAACTTAAATCCCGTGTTAGGGGCTGCTGATTGAGGGTTAGAGGAGGTAGCTGAGGAGGTAGCTTGCCTTGGGTCCCAGTAACGGCCCCATAGAACTCAAGATCCTGCTCTAAATTCTCGGTATTTGGGTGGAAGTGTTAAAGTAGTCTAAAAGAACCTGTTCCTGTGTGTGTCTCTCTCTCTTCCAGTCCCCTTTGGAGCATCTGTTCCCCAGCCTCTGGCCTGGTGTCCCCTAGTCCCTTTCAAAGGCCCCTGCGTCCCTGACTGCTTCTTCCTCTTCCCCCAGAGACAGGGGGCAGGCATGTATCTCAACATGTCCTGGAATGAGTTCTTCAAGAAGACAGGCATTCGGTAAGTAAGCTGGTTGCTCCAGCAGGCCTCTGTAGGTCTAGGCAGTCCATGTGGCAGTATCTTTGAAGCTTGTCCCTGAGTAGCCCTGTCTAGTCTTCTTGCCACCCTGTTAGTCCTAGCATGATTTGGAAGAGCTGGATTCTCTCCAGTACTTTCCCCTGTGTAGTTCTAAATCCTTGGTTGTGCTGTGCCTAAACTTTGGGATCTTTTATTCAGTATCTTAGGCAAGTTGACAAGGCAGCATAACCTCCCTCCCCTAGTAACACCTAATGTTGCCCGTGGGGGAGTATGTCCCGTCCACATGACCTGACAGATGGGCCAGGGCTTGGGAAGGAGGTAGGAGTCTTAGCTTTCTTCTACTAATGCACCTCTCTGCACCCCAGAGACTGGGACCTGTGGGACCCAGACACACCCCCTTCAGATCGATGCCTTCTCACTGCCCGCCTTTTCCCTGTACTCCACCCCATGAGGGCCCTGGGGCCCCAGGACGTGCTATGGATGCTATACCCCCAGGAGGACAGAAGTGAGGCCTTGCGGGCCTGGCGAGCCTCATGGCGCCTGTCCTGGGAGCAGCTGCAGCCTTGCCTGGACCGGGCTGCCACACTGGAGTCCCGTCGGGGTCTGTTCTTCTGCCAGGCCTTGCAGAAGGCACAACATGTGCTAGAGGCCCGGCAGGACCTCTGCCTGCGTCCACTGATCAGGGCTGCTGTTGGTGAGGGCTGCTCTGGGCCCCTGCTGGCCACATTGGACAAGGGTGAGTATGTGTGGTATTAACACAAAGGAGTTAGACTATGGTCTCCTGCCCTGCCTGCCCTCTGGGCCATCAATTGAAAGGACTAGGGAGCCATACAATTCTAAAATAGAAGAGGCACTGGGGTTTTGTTTTGTAGCAAGCCTCATCCTTGTTAGCAAGGCTGGGTCCTTACAGCAACTACAGGCCTGTGTGTCCTGTACTGAGTGCCAGGATGGGGGTGCAAAGCTTCAGCAGGGACTGGGTATACAGGCAGCTCTCCAACACTGTAGATGGACCATCTGGCCTGGTGGTTAAGAGTCTTAGCCTCATAGAAAGTGACTCATTCGTGGCCTTAAGAAGACTGGGACCTTATCACAGTTTAAGTCAGTCATGCATAGCCACACAGCTAGCTGAGACTAAGACTCGCACCTGGGTAGTTTGAGCCCTGAACTCTTTTTAAAAAGTATTTAACCTGGGTGGTGGTAGTGCATGCCTTTAATCCCAGCACTTGTGAGGCAGAGGTGGGCGGATCTCTCTAAGTTTGAGGTCAGCTTGGTCTACAGAGCAAGTTCTAGGACAGACAGCCAGGGCTACACAGAGAAACCCTGTCTTGGAAAAACAAAACAAAAAACTAAAACAAAACATTATTTATTAGTGTGTGTATATGTATGTGTGTATAGACATATGTGTGCATGTAGGATTAGAGGACAACTTGTTCTCTCCTTTCACTATATGGGTGCCAACGACTGAGTTCAAGTTGTTAGGTTTGGCAGCAAGTACATTTACACCAAGCCTTCTCGCTGACTCGCGCCTGAACTCTGCTTTCTTTTGGTTTAGTTTTGGTTTTTTTTTTTTTTTTTTTAAAGATTTATTATGTATACAGTGTTCTGTCTGCAGGTATATCTGCAGGCCAGAAGAGGGCACCAGATTTCATTATGGATGGTTGTGAGCCACCATGTGGTTGCTGGGAATTGAACTCATGACCTCTGGAAGAGCAGCCAGTGCTCTTAACTGCTGAGCCATCTCTCCAGCCCTTAGTTTTGGTTTTTTGAGACAGGGTTTCTCTGTGTAGCTCTGGCTGTCCTGGACTCACTTTGTGGACCAGGCTGGCCTAGAACCCACAGAGATACACCTGCCTCTGCCTCCCAAGTGCTGGGATTAAAGGCATGTGCCACCACACCCGGCCCACGCCTGAACTCTTCACCACTTTAATGTCTCAGACGGCAGTGGGGAATACATTTGGGAGCCAGCAGAGTAAAACCTTTGCTAGGCAGACTAGGGTACATTCATAGGCAGGTGCACATCTTGACAGAAAAGCTGGTAGGCTGAGGAGTCTGGAGTATTTCGGGACTGCTGAGACTGGAGGTAGGGTATTAAAGGCCAGCAGCCTTCTTCTTCTGAAACCCCTAACTCCTGGTCCCTCAGTTGCAGCTAGGGCAGAAGATCCTGGTGTGGCAGCCCGGGCTCTAGCTTGTGTGGCAGATGTACTGGGCTGCATGGCAGAGGGCCGAGGAGGCTTGCGCAGTGGGCCAGCAGCTAACCCTGAGTGGATTCAGCCTTTCTCCTACTTGGAGTGTGGAGACCTGGTGAGGGGCGTGGAGGCACTTGCCCAGGAAAGAGAAAAGTGGCTGACCAGGTGGGTGTTAATCAAATTTGAATCCGTTGAGAAGCCATCTGGGGAAAGATCTCTTGATAACGGAAGCTCAGAGAGGACGTTCAGATTGACCACAACGAACAATCTACTCCCATCTTGCTGCTCCATGCAACCATTTGTCTTCCCTCCTGTCAGGCCTGCCTTGCTAGTTCGAGCTGCCCGCCATTATGAGGGGGCTGAGCAGATCCTGATCCGGCAGGCTGTGATGACTGCCCGGCACTTTGTCTCCACCCAGCCAGTGGAGCTGCCAGCACCTGGGCAGTGGGTGGTGACTGAGTGTCCAGCCCGTGTGGATTTCTCTGGTGAGTCCCTTGGGTGAGGTATGGGTAACCTCCTCAGAGCCAAGTTAGCAGGTTCTGTGACTACTTTGTTCAACTGCTGTAGGAGGCTGGAGTGACACACCACCCATTGCCTATGAACTTGGTGGAGCAGTGTTGGGCCTGGCTGTGCGGGTGGATGGCCACCGGCCCATTGGGGCCAAGGCACGCCGAATCCTGGAGCCTGAGCTGTGGTTGGCTGTGGGGCCTCGACGGGATGAGATGACCATGAATATAGTGTGCCGAAGCCTGGATGACCTGCAAGATTACTGCCAGCCTCATGCTCCAGGTCAGGACAATTAGGACATTGTCAAGGAGGGATGAGGGCCATAGCCAACTGGGATGGGGGCAGAACTTAGAGATCCATCCACAGAGGACTGCAGACTATTGAGCATCTGACCTTAGGGCTGTCCAGTATGTTTGAGGAACCCTGAAATACTAGACAGGACTGGTAGTCACCCTTCACAGGACAAAGAAGTGACACATTTGCCTGTGGTAGAGAGCCTAGATGCCCTTTTATGGTTTGAGGATGGGGTCTGCACTGTCCTACCAGGGGAGCTCCATCTTGGGCTGGGAAATTTCAGGGGAGGTGGTCTAAGTGGTAGTCTAGGAATGTAATTCCTTCCTTTGTGTTCATCCCTCAGGAGCCTTGTTGAAGGCAGCCTTTATCTGTGCGGGTATTGTGCATATCCACTCAGAGATCCCTCTGCACGAACAGTTGTTACACTCCTTTAATGGTGGCTTTGAGTTACACACTTGGTCAGAGCTGCCACATGGCTCTGGTCTTGGTAAGGCCTGGATCCCTGCTGTCACTGCTTTTTCTCAACTCTTCAGTCTTGCTTGTAGTCCTGGTCCCTGGCCTCTGTGCAGCAAAAAGAATGGGGCGGGACTGTGTAGGTATAGGGTTATTGTGTAATTTAAATGCTGATTTCTGTCCCCCCCCTACATTTGGCTGCAATCCTTGTTCTGAGAATCTCCTGTCCCAATGTTGTGTAAACACTGCTCCCCAATGGTCTCTTGATATGCCAGTAAAGCGGTTTATAGCCAGTTGCTGAGAAGGGGAGAGAATAGGGCTGGACTTCCTGCCCTTCAGGGGAGGAGGAGTTAGAGGAAGAGAAGTGGGAGATTCAGCTATGGGCTGAGGTGCAGGAGACATGAGGAAGATTCAGCTGGAGCAAAGAAAGCACTGAAAAGCAAGTAACTTGGGGATTTTGGCAAAGAAGGAGTCAGACTAGAATAGAGGTTTAAGAATAGATTAAAGCCGGGTGGTGGTGGCGCACGCCTTTAATCCCAGCACTTGGGAGGCAGAGGCAGGCGAATCTTTGCGAGTTCGAGGCCAGCCTGGTCTACAAAGCAAGTCCAGGACAGCCAGAGCTGTTATACAAAAAAACCCTGTCTCGAAAAACCAAAAAAAAAAAAAAAGAATAGATTAAAACTGCTCAAGATTGTGTTGTAAAGCTTTGTAAACAAATAATATAATAGAGTCTCAATTATTTGAGTGAAGTCGGGCATAGTAGAGCACACCTTTAATCCCAGCACTTGGGAGGCAGAGGCAGGCAGATCTCTGAGTTCAAGGCCAGCCTGGTCCACAAAGTGAGTTCAGGACAGTCAGGGCTACACAGAGAAATCCTGTCTCAAAACAACAACAATATTATTTGGGTGATAACCTGGTTAAGAGAGTAACTGCGAAACAAACAGTTTTATTTAAATTGCCACTTGTAGAAGTGGCTCATAACTGGTGCCTTCCTCTGTGTTCTGCAGGCACCAGCAGTATCCTGGCAGGGGCTGCCCTGGCTGCCTTGCAGCGGGCTGCAGGCCGGGCAGTGGGCACAGAGGCCCTGATCCATGCAGTGTTGCACCTGGAGCAGGTGCTCACCACAGGTACAAAGTGGTCCAGGGTGGTGGAGAACTCTGACATTTTCCATAGAACCTGTAAGGTGGGCTTCCCTAGATTTACCAGTAGCCATATAACTGTTATTCTTTAAAATGGTCGCAGTTTCCTTATCACTTTGATTTCTGATGCTTTTTAACTTGAAATGTTTTACGTCAAAGAAGCTAATGTCCCATGAATCCTACTTGAGGCTGGAAGCTATTGCTCCTTTCGATTTATGTGTATGTAAGTGCATCTTGTCTGGGGCCAATGGAAGGCAGAAGAGGGTGCTGGATTCCCTGGAGCTGGAGTTAACAGATGGTAATGAGCCACCATATGGGTGATGGGAACTGTGAACCAAGTACTCTGAAGGTAAATGCTCTTAACTGCTGAGCCATCTCTCCAGCCCCAATTGCGCCTTTCTTTTGTTAATGTGTACCTGGGGTCCACATGGTAGTCTTCATGACTACCCATTCTAGGCTGTCCTGTTCAAAACCTGGGGCAGGTCTGGGTTTACAGTGGAGGATGGACCTGCCTTTCTGGCAACTTTTCACACTCTTGGGCTGTGAACATTTGTGCCCCACTGCAAAACAGTTAGGACCCAGCTAAGACTACACTCTGAGATGTTCTTGGCACCGGACCTCCTCTTGGCCACTATGGCACTTGGGAGCTGAGCGTAAGGTAAAGCAGTCCCACTTTTGTCTGGTTCTAGAGCCTAGGTTGTTCTGCTCACCCGGGGGTCTCATCTCTGGTATAACTGAAGAAAACTGCCCCAAAGATCCATGTTTACCTAAATAGGGGGTCTTCTCCAATTCCTCTGAAGCCTTACTTTGTACTGACTCACATCCCACAATAGGTAGTCATTAGCAAAAATTAGATATGGGAGCTCTGTTTCCTTTTGAGGCATGCCATTTGAGTTCATTTGATCAACTGACAATTATTGATAATCTACTCTATTGGGGCCTGGGGCTAAAAATGAGCAAAATCATGTCCTTAGTCCCAAAAGTCACAAAAGGGACACGGACACTCACCAGTAGCTTCTGGGGTGAATGTATCATTTGCAGCTGCACTGAGGGCTCTGAAGCAGGGTATAGTCACGTTTTTGACATATCCCACTATCCTGCCATCTGTATTCTGTACTTTAGATTCTTAAATACTGAGGGATTGAAGGTTAGCGATAGCTTGGTGGGTAAAGTGCTTGCTGTGCAAACGTGAGGACCTGACCTCACATCTCCAGACATGGTCTCACTATGTAGCCCTGGCTGACCTGGACTCACTTTGTAGGTCAGGCTGGCCTTGAACTCACAGAGATCTGCCTGCCTCTGCCTCCCGAGTGCTGGGATTAAAGGCATGCGCCACCATCACCCAGACATAAAATATTTTTAGAAAAATTTAAAAAGTGTAGTGTTGACCTGTGAGCATATGGGTATACAATTCATTCACATACATTTATGTACACACACGCATATGCTACCTCCCCAAATGTCAACAGACCACCCCCAGAGCAGCTTGTTTTGGCATACTGTTTATTTATTATTTGAAGTACTGGAGGTTCAAGTGTGCTAGGGCCTTCAGCTTCTTTTTATGTCTTTTTTCAAGACAGGGTTTCTCTGCCATAGCTCTGACTGTCCTGGAACTCCCTCTATAGTCCAGGCTGGCTGTGAACTCACAGAGATGCACCTGCTCCTGCCTCCTGAGTGCTGGGATTAAAGGCGTGCACCACCACTGCCTGGATTTTCCTAGGTTTCTTTTAATTTTATGTGTATGGGTGTTATGTTTATGCACTACATGCAGAGGTTATCAACAGAGGCCAGAATAGGGTTTTGGATTCCCCCTAGGACTAGAGTTGTTAGCTACCATATGGGCACTGGGAATTGTACCTGGGTCCTTTGGAAAAGCAGCCAGTGTTCTTAACTGCAGAGTTCTCTCTCCAGCCCTTTTTCATTCTCTCTCTCTCTCTCTCTCTCTCTCTCTCTCTCTCTCTCACTAAAGATTTATTATGTATATAATGTTCTGTCTGCATGTATGCCTGCAAGTCATAAAAGGGCACCAGATCTTAATGTAGATGGTTATGAGTCACCATGTGGTTGCTGCGAATTGAACTCAGGACCTTTGGAAGAACAGTCAGTGCTCTTAACCTCTGAGCTATCTGTCCAGCTCCCAGCCCTCTTTCTTCTTAAAAAGAAATATTTATGTATGTGTATCTTTGTGTGGGTATGTGTACATGTGGGTGCCTATGGTGGCCAGAAGGTATTTAATCCCCTTGTGCTGGAGTTACAGGTGGTTATGAGCAGCCAGATGTGGGTGTTGGAAACCAAATTCTGGTCCTTTGCAAGTGTAATGTACTTGTAGTTGCTGAGTTATCTTTTTGTCTCCACAAACTTATTTTAAAACATTCTAGACAGATTGTTGGGGCACTGGCAGATTACATGGAAGTCTATCTTCTGATATGTCTTTATCAATTCTAATTACATGTTAGATCTGCAACAAAACTTGAGTCTTGCCTGGCATGGTGGTGCATACCTTTAATCCCAACACTTGAGAGGTAGAGGTAGGCAGATCTCTGAGTTCAAGGCTAGCCTGGTCTACAAAGTAAGTCCAGGACAGCCAGGGCTCTATTACATGGAAAAACCCTGTCTCAAAACCAAACAAACAAAGCCGGGTGGTGGTGGCGCACGCCTTTAATCCCAGCACTTGGGAGGCAGAGGCAGGCGGATCTTTGTGAGTTCGAGGCCAGCCTGGTCTACAAAGTGAGTCCAGGACAGCCAAGGATACACAGAGAAACCCTGTCTCAAAAAACCAAAAAAAAAAAACCCAAACAAACAAAAAACTAAAAAACAAAAACCCTTGAGTCTTGACTCCAGCCCCTTTCCCTTTCTGGGATTGGCCTGCTGTCATGGCTCACTAGTGTCAAGCAGAGTTGGGACAAGCGTCTTCTCCATTCTTGTGCCAGCTAGAGGTTCATGGCCATGAAATGAAGCTGGGCCACATAGGCTCCAACAGTGACAGGGCTTTGGCTCATAGGTGGTGGCTGGCAGGACCAACTTAGTGGCCTAATACCTGGCATCAAGGTGGGGCGCTCTCGGGCCCAGTTGCCCCTAAAGGTGGAGGTTGAGGGAATCACTGTGCCTGAGGGCTTTGTCCAGAAGATCAATGACCACCTGCTCCTGGTGTATACTGGCAAGACCCGATTGGCACGGAACCTGCTGCAGGTGAGCTCAGCCCCTAAATAAGGAAGCAGTTTTTCTGGCTGGGCTTGTCTGGACCCCGCTCTCACTGCACCGTCCATGGCCCACCTGCAGGATGTGCTGAGGAATTGGTATGCTCGGTTGCCTGCTGTGGTACAGAATGCACGCAGACTGGTGCGACAGACTGACAAGTGTGCTGAAGCTTTCCGACAAGGTGAGGTGTTTATCTATCTGGGGTAAATCTTGTCTCAGAGGCCTGACACAGCTACATATTAGGCTCTTGGGGACCTTTTCTCCTTGTAGGAGCCCTATCTCAGCCTAAAACTGCTCTCATGGGAAAGGCTCCATTTACTAAGAATAGGAAACAGGAGGAAGTCACTCTATCCTGCCTGAGTTTCAGGGACATGGGGTTGCACAAAGCTTCAAGGGTGAGGCTATAGAATACTGACTGGGCTGGGGACCATGCTAGTTGCTTTGTGCTCATTGCCCTCAACCCTGTGCAGCTGGTCCTAATACTGATGAAGAAGTGCCTCTGACACTCTCTTCCTTTCATTACCTGAGAATCCTGGCCCAGACAAAACCATGCACTCTCTCCCAACCCCAGGAAACTTGGCTCTCCTGGGCCAGTACTTGACCTCATACTGGGAGCAGAAGAAGCTTATGGCCCCAGGCTGTGAGCCACTGGCAGTACGGAGAATGATGGACGTCCTCGCCCCTTATGCATATGGCCAAAGCCTGGCAGGGGCAGGTGGTGGGGGCTTTCTCTATCTGTTGACCAAAGAACCCCGGCAGAAGAAGACTCTGGAAGCTGTTTTGGCCAAGGTTGAGGTATGTGCTACTTTCAGGGTTGGAGTGAAACACTCCAATGTGTGGCCTACCAACTCATGGTCCTCCTGGCCCTGTACCAGTGCAGCCTCCAAAAGGCCTGGGAGTTATCTCTCAACACCTTTTGTCCTATCCAGGGCCTCGGCAACTACAGTGTACACCTGGTGGAAGTGGATACTCAGGGCCTGAGCCTGCAGCTACTAGGAAGTGACACCCGTCTTTGTGGAGCTGGGCCCTCTGAAGCAGGTAACACCTAGAGCTCCAGCTGCATATCCTTCAGTGGAGCCCAGTTTGCTATTCCTCACCAGCCTCTTCAAATCTGCTGATAAGGAAGCAAGACTTGGGCTGAAGAGGCAGAGTTTGCCAACAGGACTGTACTTCATGGCAGGCAGTGCCTAAGACTTGGACTCTACTCCATCTGGATTAAGGAGGTCTTAGTGACAGTGTCTCATACGGACTTTACAAATTCCATGGCCCGCCACAGGCCTAATAGGGCCCCAGAAGGGATGACAATCAGACCAACCCGAGGACACATTTTCAGGCATTCCCATATTCAACTTTGATCCTCAGCCCTCTACAGTGGAGGGAGGGAAGAGTGGAGGTCCATTCCCAGGTCAGTAGCATTGAACCAGTACACTATGGCAAGTTTTTGATAACCTAAGCCTTTTCCAGCAACACTACAGACAATGCTAAAGGAACCTGGTGGCAATGGGTTCTCAACACTGGCATTCTTGCAATAAAAGCTAATTTTCAAGGTTACCTTCCAAAAACTCTTTCTTGTTCTTGTTGGGAGTAACCCTTGCTTCTGGTACTGTGGGAAGCTGGCCCTGGATTGATCCAGCTCCTGGTGCTGACAGCCCAAGAGCGGGTTGAAGTCCAGGACTAAATGAGGGCCCCTGCTGTCATATGACTGGATGATGGAGGATTTGATTTCAGGCTTTAGGGTCACTAGTGGAACGGTCTTGTCCAAGCAGCCAGCCCTTCCTGGACCCAACACAAAGGCACGTCTCCAAGCAGTGTCTTTATTCTGATGTTTATTTCTGAACATCATAGCCTAGCTTTTAGATCTTCAGGTGCCTTCAAGTGCTCTATGCTGTCAGGGCATCATGTCTGTTGTAGTATGAGGGTGAGAAAATGACCACTTATGGGAAGGCTGGCTGGGCCATGTGCTGCCTGCTTATTTCCCACCTCTCTCAGTTGGGAAAAGTTGTCCTAAAGTACCTCTCCTCTCACCTCTGGGCAGAACTTTGGAGTGGGTCTAGCCTTGCTTCCTGGTTGTCGTGCAGTCTGGACCTCTGGCTCACCCAGGCCACATAGCTTTGGATGGCCCTTTGGCTGTAGCTCCATAGGAAACAGGTCTTGAAGTCTGGTGGGTCGCATGGCACTACAGGCGCAGTCTCTTGATGTCCTCACTGCGGAAGTCTATGCGCAGAGCCAGCACCTGTCGCACTTCAGCAGGGGTGAGGCGCCACGTCAAAGGGCCAGAGTTGGCACCCCAGTAATCTAGTATCTCGGTCACCTGTAGGGAAGAATAAACTGGTCAGCAGGGGTGAGTCTATTTTGAGGGAAGCTCCTGGGCTTTCCTAAGACAAGGCAGAGTCACATAGCAAAGTGGGGGTGCCTGGTAGAACTGCACTGCTAGCAAGTGAGGGAACGGCAGGTTCCAAACTTGGCTATGGACTCTTTGCAGTCACTTCTTTCTGGGCTGGGCTGAGGGAGTCACATACCCGTTCTAGATTGAGGATTGTAGCCATCTGGGAGAGCCGGGCGAACTTATCTCGGATGGTCCAGGTTGTCACAGTGGTAAGGTAAGCAATAAGTGATCTCAGTTCCTTGTCAAACTGCAGACCACCAAGCTATAAGAGAATGAACACGGACCTTGTCTCTTTGGCCTGAGCCTGTGATGAAGCAGAACTAGAATCCAGTGGCCCTGAGAACTGGGAGGCAAAGGCTGAGGAGATGGCTCACTAGGAGAGGTGCTTGCAGCCAACCCCGATGGTCTTTTGATTCCCAGAACCGACATGGAGAACCAGGGCAATTGCAAGTTGTCCATATGCATACTGTGGCATGTGCTCCCCACTAAACAAATGTAAAAAAAAAAAAACCAAAAAAAACCCAAAAAACAAAAAACTGACTAGCAGGCAAGGCCAGCTGGCATGGCTCCAGTCTGTTTTAGTCCCTCAGAAGCCAGACAGAACTGGGCCTAGAAAAGTAGAGTGTGCTGGTGGCAGAGAGGATATGAATTCTGGAATGCCATGACTCAACAGGGCAGAGCTGTAGACCCATGTTCCTTTGAACTTACCCTGTTGAAGGTGGATTTCAGAACCACTTTTTCCAGTTCAACAGCAACAAGGTTGGTCATGAGGCCGGTCAGGCTGTCATAGATGACTGGGGACAGGCTGGCCTGTACAAAACTTGTATCAGTAAGAGTCTCATCTAGCTCCTCTGCCTTTAATACTGAGAATCTTCCATGAGACAGTCATGGGAAGAGGCAGTATCTCCATAGGCTGCCATTCAGTAGGTCCTTTGGAGTCCAGAGCAAGAATGGGTAACTCCACAAACTCTTCACTTACCTTGAACTCTGCCATCTGCTGCTCCAGGTTGAGGATGAACTGCTGTACCCAAGGGTCATTGGCCTCATAGTCATTGAATTCTTCCTATTGTGAGAAGCAAGTGGGGGTTGCCAAGGGCCTCTTTCACTCCCCCTCATCACTCCTCTGCCCTTTTTTTTGTTTTTCGAGACAGGGTTTCTCTGTGTAACAGCTCTGGCTGTCCTGGTCTCACTTTTGTAGACCAGGCTGGCCTCGAACTCACAGAGATCCGCCTGCCTCTGCCTCTCAAGTGCTGGAATTAAAGGCGTGCGCCACCACCGCCCGGCTCCTCTGCCCTTTTTGTTTTGGTTTTTTTGAGACAGGGTTTCTCTGGCTGTCCTCGACTCACTTTGTAGACCAAAAGGCTGGCCCGGAACTCACAGAGATCCACCTGCCTCTGCCTCCCAAGTGCTGGGATTAAAGGCGTGCGCCACCACGCCCGGCAGCACACACCTTTAATCCCAGCATTCTGGAGGGAGAGACAGGCAGATTTCTTTGAATTTGAGGCCAGCCTGGTCTACGGAGTGAATTCCAGGCCAGGGGAATTTAGAGAATTCTCTGTCCCAGGGTTGGGAAAAAATTCCCCACTTAAAAACAAAACCCTTAACCAAACCCAGAAAAACAGCTTGAGTCCCAGGCTGGCCAGCAATGCTCCTGTATCTTACATCCATCCAACAAAGAGCTCTGGGCTGCAGCAGTGGTTTATATACCAGGGCAAGGCTAGGCTAGGAGAATAAAGCAACTATATGTCTGGGTGTGGTGGCAGAGCTCTCTGATTTCAAGTCTGGCCAGAGATATATAGCCAGACTCTGCTTCAAACAAAAACATAAAAAAAGGCACCTAGATCTACGATAGGTGGGGCAACTGTGCCTTAGTATTAGATGAGTCACGTGAAAGCAAGGTCCCTTCACATGTCTCTCTGAGCCATTCTGATCACATGGACAAAAAGTTTTCTGGGAGGAATCTAGTCTTCAATGGAGATGGAGGTGGTCTGGCAGTATTTAAGGTCTAGTCTGTTCAGATGATTCACTGCCTTTGATGACTGTTGTGGTCAGGCTGACCTCCTCGATGTTGTGGGAGACTGAGAGAAAATTGTTGATCCAAGGTTGCACCTGCGGCTTGACTGCTGAACTGTTGAGCTCCGTCAGCCCTTCCTACATCAGGACAGGCAGAGACACATCAGACACATGCTTCACCTCTTACCTTATCTTCCACCCCTCTCTTGACTCCTACAGCTAAGAGTCCCTTGCAGGCACTTCGAGAATCATAGTGGAATTCATGATAATAAAAGCCAGGAATGTAGCAGGGCGTGGTGGCGCACGTCTTTAATCCCAGCAGTCGGGAGGCAGAGGCAGGCAGATCTCTGTGAGTTCAAGGCCAGCCTGGTCTACAAAGTGAGTCCAGGACAGCCAGGGTTACACAGAGAAACCCTGTCTCAAAAAACCAAAAAAAAAAAAAAAAAAAAAAGCCAGGAATGTGCTCCTTTCCAGATCTGTGCAGATTCAGGTCCAGAGATGAGGTCCTGAGATTGTCTTAGTAAATCTCAAAAGGTGATTTTATAATGCCTGGTGCTTGCAGTCCCTGTGGCTAAGGTCAAGCAAGCATCACTGAACCAAGTGGTTCAATTCTTCTGAACATCTTTCTGAGGGTTCTTGTCATTTTAGGGCCAAGCAGAGATTCTAAAGAACCAGACACTGGCTTGTTATACGACACATGCTAAAAAAAAGTACAGTGGGGTCTTTAGTCTCAAGGGATGTGCATGCCTTCAGTGGCTGGCATGCTTTGTCCTTGCCCTCTCCTTGTTTCCCTACCCACAGTGACGCCCATGGTAAGCCAGCTAACAGTCCTCTCAGAGTGTGATGGCAGCCAAAACTTAGGCTTACCTGCAAGAGGTCTCGAAATTTGTTGGACACGGCAGCTAAGTCAGAAAGGCAGCTGTCAATCTTGGCTTGGGCCTGTTCCCCTCCAAAGCCCTGACTGAACAGCTTGGTGCAGTCACTCTATGGGAAAATACAACTTTAGAAACTATGCCTATGTGAGCAGGGGCAGAGAGGGTCAATATTCAAGTAGTCATTTGTCCTTTGCTAGACTGCTCAAAAGAGATTCTCTATTGGTGCCCTCTACTTTGCTTTCAACCCCTTTTCTAATACAGCAGTACCAGTGTCAGAGGAAGAAAATAACAAACAGAAATGGTATAATTTTTTATACACATCTAAGGCTATCATTTTCAGGTTCAGATCCTGGTTCAGTCATATATTTCTTTTTTTTTTTTTTTTGTTTTTGTTTTTTCGAGACAGAGTTTCTCTGTTTAACAGCTCTGGCTGTCCTGGACTCGCTTTGTAGACCAGGCTGGCCTCGAACTCACAAAGATCCGCCTGCCTCTGCCTCCCAAGTGCTGGGATTAAAGGCGTGCGCCACCACCGCCCGGCTCAGTCATATATTTCTTAAATGACTTTAGGCAAACAGTTTAGTTGCCAAGCTTCAATTTTCTATAAAATGGGACTAGATGCACACCTTTAATCCTAGCACTCAAGAGGCTCAGAATGAAAGGACTCAGCCATGATTATGGCAGAATATGCTGAAAGATCTTCTGCCTCTTGGGCCAGTGCTTTCCCAGCAGGTCCATAGATCCCTGCTATGCTGTCAATCACCACTGAACTTCTACAAGTGTGGCTCTGTGTGAAACAATACTCAGTCACCTCAGGATGGGTGTTTAGTGCCTCTTCTCCAACAAGAGTGGCTCTATCTACTAAAAACTGGTAGATAATTTCCCTTGTACCTCCAGAGTCTTCTTCAGAGTTGAGATGTTTTCACTGCAGACTTCCACATTATTCAGAGTCACCTGGAAGATGATGAAAAAGGAATGTTATTTCCTGCTCACTGGAACTGGAGTCCCAGATGATTGTGAGCCACCATCCATGCTGGTTCTGGGAATAGAAACTTCTTTCACAAGAACAGCAAGTTCATCAACATCTGGAGAGATGGTGCAGTAGTTAAGAGAGTATTTGTTATTCTTGTAGAGCAGCCAGGTTCAGTTCTTAGCCCCCACATGGTAGCTTACAACTATCCATAACTCCAGTTATAGAGGATCTCACATCTTCTGACCTCTGTAGAAACCAGGCATAACGTGTGTATGTATACATATAAGCAAAACACTCACACACATTAAATAAAACTAGTTAAAAAAGTTAAAAACCAAAATGCCCAGCAGTCTCTTAGTTGATAAGCCATTTCACCAGCAACACCACCCCAATTTTAAGAGGGGCTCAGGTATGTCGTTGAAGCTGGCCTTGGACTCAGGATTCTGCCTCTACCTCTTGAGATTATAGATGTGTGCCACCATGTCCGGCTTCTGGCAGGATGTTTTAGAGCAGGTGAATGCCATATCAACACAGCTATGGCCTGGGAATACTGGTATAGAGGCTATGGGTGGTAGGATTTAAGTATTTGGGAGACTCTCATTGCCTCTGGCTGGTTATTGGTTGGCATGGCCCAAAAGAACAGGGCAGGAAGGAGCCATGACTGAGGAACCTAAGGATTTTAGGGTAAAAGGAGAATCACAGATCCACGGGTTTGGACTGGGAAGTCTGCTGTCTTCAGATCCACGGGTTTGGACTGGGAAGTCTGCTGTCTTCAGATCCACAGGTTTGGACTGGGAAGTCTGCTGTCTTCAGATCCACAGGTTTGGACTGGGAAGTCTGCTGTCTTCAGATCCACGGGTTTGGACTGGGAAGTCTGCTGTCTTCAGATCCATGGGTTTGGACTGGGAAGTCTGCTGTCTTCAGATCCACGGGTTTGGACTGGGAAGTCTGCTGTCTTTGGAGTACTTCTCTTGTTGGCATCATGCAGTGAGTACTGAAGAATCATGCTGCTGGCAGTGCTGCTTAGGTACTAAGGATGGGGTTGGGTAAGGGAAATAAGGCCACAACACAGGCCTGTTAATATAGAATGTTTCCAGATAAACAACTGTACTGTTAGGAGAGATGAAGGATAAAGGTGTTTCCCAGGGACTTTAGGGCACCAAGAATAATCTTCATGAAAGGAAAATGAATTTGGGTTCAAATGGTACTGATTCTTAGAGTTTTCCCTGGACTAACAATCCTTATAAACATGAACTCATTGGATTTATCTCTGGCTCATAGCAAATGGGATGTCAGTAGAGTTGGGGAGTTAATTGACAGGCAAATGAACAAAGTGTCATACAAATAAGCTTTGTGCAGCTGGAGAGATGGTTCAGTTGTTAAAGGCTAGGTTCAGAACCAAAATGTCAAAATAGGCTTTGTGGTGGGAATAATGACATTTTAAGTGTTTGGAACCAGGAAGACTAGAAATCTGTCACCAAGCACCACTTTTCTTTTGGCTTTATCATGACCATCTTCTAAAAATGAAACTGTCAGCCTCGAAGTGGTGGCCCACACTTTTAATTGCAGCACTTGGGAGGCAGAGGCAGGAGGATCTCTGTGAATTTGAGTTCAGCCTGGTCTACAGAGTGAGTTCCAGGACAGCCAAGGCTACATACAGAGATCCTGTCTCAAAACAAAACAACAAATAAAGCAAACCAAACAACAACAACAAAACCCAAACAATGAAACTGTCTAAATGGAAGGTCTGACAAAGCAATGAATGAGAGCAAAGGCACTCACTGGCCAGCCTTGGGGATGTGAGAGCTCAGGTGGTGGAATGAAGAACTAGAAAGGTAGACAGGTTAGGTTTAGAAGGCCTGAAACAAAAGACCAACCAGATTTGTGGGCTGTGCCAGTAATCCAGTGGCCCAGAGGCAGAGGAAGGCAGGTGTAAGTTCAAGGCCTGCCTGAGCTTCAGAGCCACTAGGCAAACCTAAATAAGTTAGTGAGACTTTGGCTCAAAACAAGCATTGGGAGAGACATGTTAGTGGCAGTGTGCTTGCCTGGCATGTGTGAAGCCTTAGGTTCAATTTCCAGCACTGAAAAAACACAAACAAACAAACAAAAACCAAGTAAAACAAACAGATGCTTAGTCAAAGACATGGAGCTCTGATTTGATAGGCCCCAAGAATCCAGTGGGTGCTTCTGAGCCCAGAAATGAAAGATGAAATATAAGTTCTGTGAAAAAAAGAAATAGAATGCAAGCAAAGCAAAAAAAATGTAAGTTCATCATAGTAGTATGCTGTTTGCTGGGCATTTTGGGCAAAGTTCTCAAAAGGTAATACATTTTTTTTTTTTTCTGAGACAGGGTTTCTCTATGTAGCCCTGGCTGTTCTGGACTTGCTTTATAGACAAGGCTGGCCTCAAACTCAGAGAGATCCTCCTGACTCTGCCTCCTGAGTGCTGGGATTAAAGGTGTGCGCCACCATGCCCAGCTGGTAATATATTTCATAATTAAACATTTCTTAGAGTTTCTTTTTTTTAAACTAAAAATGTATTATTTGTTTGTATGTATATAATGTGTGTGGGTGCATATGCCATGGCACAAGTGTGGAGGTTAGAGGACAACTTCGTGGAGTAGGTTTTCTCCTTCCACCTTACCTGGGTCCCAAGGATCCTTTTTGTTTGTTTGTTTGAGACAGGGTATCACTATGTAGCTCTGGTCGGCCTGGAACTCTCTATGTAGACCAGGCTGGCCTTGAGCTTACAATGCAGGTATTATAAAGGTGGGCACCACTATGCCTAGCCTTTTCTTCCCTTTAAAAAAGACTATCTCATGTATACCAGGCTAACTTTGAGCTTGCTAAGTAACCAGGGTTGTCTTCATTTTCCTGATCCACCTCCTGAGTACTGGGATTAGAGATGCACGCTACCAAGTCTACCTTGCTACTCTTTTCCAACAACACCCATAATATCCCGCATAGATTGAACTCATACCAGAGAAATTATTTTCTTTCCTTTTTTTTGAGACAAAGTAACCTTGGCTGGCCTGGAACTTGCAGAGATCTGTTTGCTTCTACTTCCTGAGTGCTAGGATTAAAGGTGTGAACCACTACACTTGTCTCAAGGGAAGAAATTTTCAATGTCAGGAAGGCAGGGCAGCTAAATAATTATGTTGGACCTGTCTAGTGTCTATTTAGTGTGATTTCCTGGCACAAGGTAAAGTTTTAGCCAATGCTTCTGAGACCAAGAACCTGACTCTGATGGTAGCTGAGCACTAAGAACTGCATGGACACATTTTGTATCCAATCCACCTGTGGACTGTTGACTTGGATGTTTCCTTCAGCCTCTAGGCCTCAGACACCAAACTCAAGTTAGTGGATGTGGAGGACAGAACACAAAGGACCTATGACAGTGCTGTTCCATTCATGTTTAGTCAGCATGTGACAGAGACTGGATTGTGAGCTTCAGATTCCTTTTTGTGTTCTTTATTCTGTTACACACAGGCTGCTACCCTGCACAAATCCTTCATCCTTTCAGGCTCTCTTTCCCAGTTCCCATACAATGGGGAGACTCACCTCTTCATTACATCTCTCATTTATTCTGTGTGGCTAAATACCAACCCCCCACCACCCCCTTGAGACAGTCTTGATATTAGTCATGATAATCTTGAATTCACGATCCACCTTTCTCAGCTTCCCAAGTGTGGAGATTACAAGCATGCTCCAAAGAGGAAAAGCAGTCTTAGGAGGGATAAAGGATTGCCATTCATCTAGTCTGTGGGCCTCTCCTCAGAAAAGCAGTATAGAAGCCTGGCACAGATGTTAGAGTTGGTTTTGTGTTTGATGCATACACTGTGGAGCCCTTAACAGCTTGTAAGAGGAGCCTTGGGAAGAATGCTGCAGAGAAGTAAGGAACCTAGGCTTTTGGAAAAAAAAGTCCATATTCTACCTCAGGTTACTCTGAGCAGGTTCCTGGGTATGAAGTGGTTTCAGAACCTAGAGGACCTTTTCCTTAAAGGTGTTTTCCTTTTCCATTAAGTTCTAGATAAAGTCTTCACCCTGGGGCTGGAGAGGTGGCTCAGTGGTTAAAAGCACTGTCTGCTCCTCTAAAGGACCTAGGTTCAATTCGCAGCACCCACATGGCAGTTCACAACTGTTCATAACTTCAGTTCTAGGGGATCTGACACCCTCATACCAATGCATGTAAAATTAAAAAGGTCTTCACCCTGATGCTTCTTGTAATGTGGCTAAGAGGTTATAGTATAACATTTCAATAGGCTGGGATTGTGGCTCAGTTGGTAGAGTACACTGTGCCCAGCACTGCTAAAAACAGGGCACACACCTGTAATCTCAGCACTCCAAAGACTGAACTTAATGGTCATCCTTCATTATGTAGCAAGTTCAAGACCAGCCTTGGCTACAACAATCTGTTTCAAAATAACAATAACCCTTAAGAAAAACTGACCTAGCTGCTAGGCTGATGGCCACCTACCAGGAAAGAGAGCTTAGCTTCATCAGTGCTCTCGATGCCTTTTGTGTCAAACTTGCCCTGCTGGAGGCTGCTGTGCATGATGTTCACAGCACTCGTCACCCCACGCTGGATGTCCTGTAAGGTGGTGGCTGGGAAGCCCATCCGCAGCTTATTACATAGAACATCCCTGTGGGGCAGAATGGCATATTCAGTGATGGTGTTCAACCTGGCCTACAGGACAGCAAGAATAGAGCACCCACTACCCTGACTCAACAGTACCAAGCTCCTCTTTTGAGGTGGAGATTATTGTAGGAGACCCCAGGAGCCAGGACAGGACAGCAACCAGTACTTGCTCAAAGGTACTAAGAATATACAGAGGAACTGGTCATTTCTTTTATAAAATACAAGAAAAAAGGACCAGCCATCATCTTTCGAGCAAAGCTGGGGGAAAGGGTAGGATGGACCTCACTCTTCTTCAGCAACTATGCTGTCCATTATGGTCCTGACAGTGCCACTGTGGTTTTAGCTAATGTTTACTTTTTTTTTTGGTGTTTTGAGACAGGGTTTCTCTGTGTCACATCCACATCCCTGGCTGTCCTGGACTCACTTTGAATTCCAGGCTGGCCTCAAACTCAGAGATCCGCCTGCCTCTGCCTCCCAAGTGCTGGGATTAAAGGCGTGTGCCACCTTCCTCAGGCATTACGGACAGTTTCGAACTGCCATGTGGGTGATGGGATTTGAACCCAGGCCCTTTGGGAGAGCAGCCAGTACTCTTAACTGCTAACCCGTCTCTCCAGACACCCCCCCCACCTTTTATGAGTTAAAAAAATATGTACATTGGTGTTTTTTTCTGCATGTATATTTGTATGAGGGTGTCAAATCCCCCTGGAACTGTAGTTACAGACAGTTGTGAGCTGCCATATAGGTGCTGGGAATTGAACCTAGGTCCTCTGGAAGAGCAGCCAGTGCTCTTAACCACTGAGCCATCTCTCCAGCCCCTAATGTTTACTTCTTCATCAGGCTTTCGGTTACTACCACTGAGCTTCATCAAAGAGAAGACAGTGTAGCTTAGTGAAAAGCAGTGCCATGTGGGAGCTCAAAACACATTTTGGGTTAAGTCAGTATCAGCTTCTCTGTTCTATTTTTTTTAAGAGGTCTGTGATCCATGACAAAGGATACAGTGTCTCTACGCCCCAGTTCTACATTTACAAAACAGAAAGCACAGCTCCTATATCATTAAAAAAATATGTATTTCCTTTGTGAGCCACCATGTGGTTGCTGGGAATCGAACTCAGGACCTCTGGAAGAACAATCAATGCTCTTAACCTCTGAGCCATCCCTCCAGCCCTGTATTTCCTTTGTATGAGGGGCCACCTGCTAGGGCACACTTGTGGAAGTGAGGGAACAACTTGTAGGAGTTGGTTCACCTCCCACACCATGTGGGCTCTGGAGATTAAACTCAGGTCATTAGGCTAAGCAGCAAGTATCTCTACCTGACTAGTCATCTCATCTGCCCTACATCAGGGTTTTTATGCAATACAAGGGAGGAGGGGTGAGTAATGTTGGTTTGGTGCTTGGCCTGTAGACATGGGAACTATGTGTGCCCTTAGAACAAGTGTCTTTATTTAAGCCACATGCTTTTCTTTTGGGTCTGAGGGTAATGACAGTTTCAGCATACTTGAGTGAACTAAAGTAAGTATCAGAAGTTAGGCACTTAAGGTATCTGACTGGTTTTCCTGAGCTAAGGATGTCATATTAGGAACAGGAACAATATTACCCCAAGACAGGGTTTCTCTGAGTTCTTGGCTGTCGTGGACTCAATCTATAGTTCAAGCTGGCCTCAAACTCAGAGATCCACCTGCTTCTGCCTCCCAAGTATTGGGATTAAAGAGGTGCACCAGAATGTCCAGCTAGCTTAATCTTGTTTAGAATGGAATTAAAAAAAAATTTTTTTCTTTCATGTAGTTACAGACAGTTGTGAGCTGCCATGTGGGTGCTGGGATTTGAACCCAGGTCCTATGGAAAAGCAGCCAGTGCTCTTAACAACTGAACCGTCCCTCCAGCCTGCTAGAATGCAGTTTGACCCATGAAGAAAAAAAGAAACAGATAGGAGCAAGGAACCAAACACACCGAGAACTTTTACGTCTGAAAGAAAGTACCTGAAGTCAGCTTCCAGCTCTCTGGTGGCAAGGTTGATCATGGCACAGAGACAGTCAATGCTAGAGCTCGACAGAGCCCGTCCGGTGCACTTTTTAACAATGTAGAAGACATCATCCACCATGCTGGATGTCAACTGGCCCTTCTCATAGGTATCCAGAGCCACAGCCTATCAAAAGGCAAAGTCCTCAGTGAGTGTCCCAGTTCTGCATGTTCTAGATAGTTCTGGTTATACCAGCCCTGTCTTTGTACCATTTTCTATACTATGTCCATGTTGGTCACAGCTTGGCCCCACCCCCAAAAAAGCTCCCTTCTCTAATGAGCACTACACTAGAAAACTCAGTATTTAGGCCTTTGCTGTCGTGATAATCATTGCCTGCAATGTCAGACTAGGATAGGTCCTACCCCATATATCTACGGGGAGGGGGAACAAGCAGGATCCACTGAAGCTAGGCTGTTCTTTTGTAATCGTTGGGAAAGACCCAGCTGGCAACCTGAAGAGCATGACAGAGAGGTCTTCTTACACACTGTATCCACAAGTCCTCTCAAAGCAGGACCAGGAAATATGACAGGTCTCAGCCACTTCCTTCAGCTTGGCTTCTTGGACAGGAAGCCTTATTGCAAGAGATATATCCTAAGGTCCTACCTTATTGACAGTCTCCCTCATGAAGTACTCCTCCATGGTAATATAGAAGCCAATTAGCTCCTGCATGGTACAGCTCAGCAGGCAGTTATTGAGGAGTTTGTCCAGGCACTTCTGGTGCTCTAGAGGACAGCCAAGAAAGGAACTTTCACATTTCCCCCCAAGGGAAACAGGAATGTTTTTCATTTTTCAATTTCCCTTCTAGTCTTTCTTCCAAACAGATGCATATTTTCCATAATTAAAATCACAGTGTAGCCGGGCGGTGGTGGCGCACGCCTTTAATCCCAGCACTTGGGAGGCAGAGGCAGGCGGATCTTTGTGAGTTCGAGGCCAGCCTGGTCTACAAAGCGAGTCCAGGACAGCCAGGGCTACACAGAGAAACCCTGTCTCGAAAAACCAAAAAAAAAAAAAAATCACAGTGTAGACAGTACTTTTCTATGTACTTATTTTTCTTTAGCTTATTTTTTATTTTGGTTTTTTTTTTGAGACTGGGTTTCTCTGTGTATCTCTGGCTGTCTTAGACTCACTCTGTAGACCAGGCTAGGCTTGAACTCACCGAAATCCACCTGCCTCTTCCTCCAAAATGTTGGAATTAAAGACGTGCCACCATGCCTGGCAATTCCAGACAGCTGTAAACTGCCATGTGGGTGCTGGGATTTGAACCCAGGTCCTTTGGAAGAACAGCCAGTGCTCTTAACTGCTGAGCCATTTTTCCACCCCCAACATTAAAAAAAATAGATTTACTTTTATTTTATGTGTGTGAGTGTTTTGTGTGCATGTAAAGGCACTATATGCATGCCTGGTGCTCATGGAGGCCAGAAGAAGAGACTTCTTCCTTGGTTCTGGAGTTACAGAAGGTTGTACGCAGTCACATGGGTACTGGGAATGGAACCCAGGTACACAGAGCTCTTAACAGCTGACCTACTTCCTCCATAATGAACAATTTTGTACAAATAATTTAATTACTTTTTATTAGTTCTCCAAGATTACACAAAAGTCAAAAGATGCATGTTTCCAGGGCAAAGACCAAAATATATTAGATATAAAGCACTTCATCCTCTTTTTAGTACTGTCTAGCTGTTGAATAGGAGTATCTGCTATGGTGGAAATTTAAAAATATTTTATTCATTATTATTGTGTGTGTTGTATGTTAATACCTTGTGAGAGTATGGGCCATACATGTCATGGTGTTCTTGTGGAGGTCAGAGGACAACTTTTAGGGAGACAGCTCTTTTTTTTTCTACCACAGGTTCTAGGGATTGAATTCAGGTCATGAGGCTTGTACAGCAAGCACTTTAATGGTATGAACCACCTTGCCAGTGAAGGACATGTTTTATACTTATGCTGTGCAATATGGTAGTCAAAAGTCATGGCCTTGCTGGGGAGATGACTCAAAGGGTGAAGTGTTTGCTATATGAGCACAGGACCAGATTCTGGTCTGGGAGAAGCCTGGTGTGGTGAAATGCACATTTAATCCTAGTACTTGGAAGGCAGTGGCAGGCGGAACTCTGAGTTCGAGGCTAGCCTGGTCTACAAAGCAGGTTCTAGGACACCCAGGGCTACAGAGAGAAACCCTGTCTCAAAAAACAAACAAACAAAAGAAGAAAAAGTGTCAACCATGATGGCACATTCAATTCCAGCACTCAGGAGGCAGAGGCAGGGAGATATCTGTAAATTCTAGGCTCACCTGGTCTATACAGTGAGTTCCAGGCTAGCCAAAGTTACATAGCGAGACCCTGTCTCAAAAAAAAAAAAAAAACAAAAAACCAAAACCAAATCAGAGGAATGTGGCAGTCTGTTTGTGATCCCATCTTTGTAGACGTAAACAGGGAATACTGAAAGCAATCTGGCTAGCCAATGTAAGGCTCAGCAAGAGACGCTGCTTTAATAGTAAGGTGGAGAGCAACTGAACAAGTTACTCAATATGAACTTTAGGCTTTTACTCATGTGAATATACTTACATGTGCACTCACCACATGCACCCAAAGACATGTGAACATACACACGTGTGCTAAAAAAAAAGTCATGGTAGAATTTTTTTTTCCCATTAATGAAGTCTTGCTATAACCCAGGCTGGCTTGGTAGCCCAGGCCAGACTCAAACCTGTGGGGGTACTTCTGACTCAGGCAAGTGTTTCAAGCTTGGCTGATCCAAGGGTTTCTTTGAGGCTCTGATGTATGGAGAAGGAACATAGCTCCTTCTCCAAAACCAGGACTATGCTTCACAGAGCCAGTAATAGCCTGGAACAGGGCCTTGGGAGATATTCCTTGGGGCCCTGATGTATGAAATCAGGAATATGCTTGGCAGAGCAGGTAATGGCCTGGGACCTAGGCCTTGAGGGAGCTATGGCTTTGGATCCTGAGAACCCAACACTTCAAGGCCCCTGTATACTTGGTCTGTAATGCTCTTGAGATACCCTGTGTTCCCCCAGTGGAACATTGTTTGATTAGTTTCTTGTTGACTGTCCCATCATATGATAATTGGTCCATTTTCCCCTGAAAATAGCACATAAGATGCTGTAATTCTTTTTTTTTTTTTGAGACAGGGTTTCTTTGTGTAGCCCTGGCTGTCCTGGAACTAGCTCTGTAGACCAGGCTGGCCTTGAACTCACAGAGATCCACCTCCTGCCTCTGCCTCCTGAGTGCTGGGATTAAAGGTGTGCACCAACATGCCTGGTGATGTTGTAATTCTTAATAAGCTTGCTTGGCCTAAGACTTACTTTATGTAAGATCTCCTACCCTACCTGTTCTATCTTCTTTATATCTGATCCCCTGGATTTTCCTTCTCAGGACTCTGCCACTAAAGGATGACTTGCTGGTCCAGGTCTGCCAAATACTGGCATTATCAGAGTGTGCCACCATGCCCAAATTCACAGCAACTCTTGAGGCTTCAAATCTGGCTAAGGATTTTAAATTAAAAATTTTTAAATTAAATTAAATTAATTTAGGTTTTTTTGAGACAGGGTTTCTCTGTGTAATAGTACTGATTGTCCTGGAACTCGCTTCTCAGACCAGGCTTGCCTGCCTGCCTGTGCCTCCTGAGTGGTGGGATTAAAGGTGTGTGGTACTATGTCAGGTGTTTTTTTTTTTTTTTTTTTTTTTTTTTGGTTTTTCGAGACAGGGTTTCTCTGTGTATCCTTGGCTGTCCTGGACTCACTTTGTAGACCAGGCTGGCCTCGAACTCACAAAGATCCGCCTGCCTCTGCCTCCCAAGTGCTGGGATTAAAGGCGTGCGCCACCACCGCCCGGCTTTTTTTTTTTTTTTTTAAGACAGGGTTTCTTAGTGTAGCCCTGGCTGTCCTGAAACTCACTGTGTAGACCAGGCTGCTCTAGAATGCAGAGATCCACCTGCCTCTTCCTCCAGTGCTGGGATTAAAGGTATATGCCACCACACCCAATTTAACTTCAATTAAATTTTAATTTCTGGGGCTGGAGTGATGGTTCAGCAGTTAAGGGGAGTCAGTGTTCTTCCAGAGGATCTGGGTTCAATTCCCAACAGCCACATGGCAGCTCACAACTGTCTACAACTCTAAGCTCTGACACCCTCACACAGACATACATGCAGGCGAAACACCAATGCACATAAAATAAAAATAAATTATTTAAAAAAAATTAATTTCCAGGGGCTGAAGAGATGGTTTGGTGGTTAAGAGCACTTAAGTGCTCTTCCAGAGGTCTTGAGTTTAATTCTCAGCAATCACATTGTGGCTCACAACCATTTGTAATGGGACCTGGTTCCTTCTTTGGTTGTGTATGAAGACAGAGCACTCATACACATAAAATATATGAATAAATAAATCTTTAAAAAAAAAAAAGACTAAGGGAGGCAGGGGCAAGCAGATCTCAGTGAGTTCAAGGCCAGCCTGGTCTACAGAGCGAGTCCAGGACAGCCAAGGGCCAGAGAAATTACACAGAGAAACCCTGTCTCAAAAAAAAAAAAAGAAAGAAAAAGAAAAAAAAAAAAGACTAGGTAATTTTGTTGTTGTTGTTTTTCCAGACAGAGTTTCTTTGTTTATACCTGGCTATCCTGACCTCACTTTGTAGACCAGGCTGGTCTCGAACTCACAGTGATCCACCGGTCTCTGCCTCCCGAGTTCTGAGATTAAAGGCGTGCACCACCATACCTGGCAAGACTAGGTAAATTTTAATTTCAATAGTTATTCATATGTGGTTCTTGACTATACTATACAAAATTGGTCTGAACAGTAGTGGTTGTTATTGACACCACTAAGTACTAACTAATCCAAATAAATATGTAATTCCTTTTAAACAGATTAAGTAAATCCCCTACCATGTTTTTTTTTTTTTTTAAAGATTTATTTATTATGTATACAGTGTTCTGTCTGCAGGTATATCTGCAGGCCAGAAGAGGGCACCAGATTTCATTATGGATGGTTGTGAGCCACCATGTGGTTGCTGGGAATTGAACTCATGACCTCTGGAAGAGCAGCCAGTGCTCTTAACTGCTGAGCCATCTCTCCAGCCCTCCCCTACCATGTTTTATTGGCATAAGTCACAAAGAAATGTCAGATGGGTCACCACGTTCCCAGCAGGGGGTCTGCAGATACCTCATAGGAATTCAATAGTTACTTTTATTTGGGACAAGGTCTCCACTATGAAGATCAAGTTTCGCTATGGACTCAAGTAACCCTCCTACCTCAGCATTCTGAGTAGGTGGGACTCCATAGTTATGCATTGCTTCACCTGGCATGCACATGTATATGCCTGTAATAAAATCTACTTGGAATTTGATGTGCGATGATTTCTTGAGACTAGCCTGAGTAATATAATGAGATACACTTCTAAACAACAAGAAAAACAAGAAAACAAACCTGAAGAGTTTATATACAAATGCAATTGGAGCCGGGCGGTGGTGGCGCACGCCTTTAATCCCAGCACTTGGGAGGCAGAGGCAGGCGGATCTTTGCGAGTTCGAGGCCAGCCTGGTCTACAAAGCGAGTCCAG
>CAJQZJ010032054.1:3341412-3353324 GCA_907164525.1 Lophiomys imhausi | reverse complement strand
AAGCCGGGCGATGGTGGCGCACGCCTTTAATCCCAGCACTTGGGAGGCAGAGGCAGGAGGATCTTTGCGAGTTCGAGGCCAGCCTGGTCTACAAAGCGAGTCCAGGACAGCCAGAGATATTCAGAGAAACCCTGTCTCGAAAAACCAAAAAAAAGCAAAAAAAAAAAAAAAAACAAATGCAATTGGACAGTGGAACCATCTCTTTTAAGAATTTTATTTACTGGATCAATAATGTTCTTTACAAATTTTTGCTTTTATTATTTTATGTGTATAGATGTTTTGCCTCCACGTCTGTCTGTATACCATGTACATGCCTGGTACCCACAAATACCAGAAGAGGGTGCTGGATCCCCTGAAACTGGAGTTAGAGGCAGTTGTGAGATTCCATGTGTGTGCTAAGACCTGAACCTGGGTCCCCTGCAAGAGCAGCCAGTGCTCTTCACTGCTGGGCCATCTCTCCAGCATTCCTCCTCTTTTTTTTTTTCAAAGATTTATTTATTTTATGTATACGAGTGCTCTATCTGCATGTACTCCTGCAGCCAGAAGAGGGCATCAGATCACATTGTAGATGGTTGTGAGCCACCATGTGGTTGCTGGGAATTGAACTCAGGACCTTTGGAAGAGCACTAGCCAGTGCTCTTACCCACTGAGCCATCTCTCCAGCCCTTTTTTTTTTGTTTTGTTTTCAATTCCATCTTTCTCTTCAAAAATTGTGAGTGTAGAACTGGAAGACTAGGGTAGGGTAGAAGACTTTTTCTTCATTTTTCCCACCCCTGTTTTGAGATAGGCCTTCCTCTGCTTCTCGACTACTAGGATTAAAGGTGTGTGCCACCATGCCCAGTTTATCTTTTCTTTCTTTCTTTCTTTCTTTTTTTTTTTTTTTTTTTTTGAGACAAGGTTTCTCTGTGTAGCCCTGGCTGTCCTGGACTTGCTTTGTAGACCAGGCTGGCCTTGAACTCACAGAGATCTGCCTGCTTCTGCCTCCCAAGTGCTGGGATTAAAGGGATGTGCCACCACACCAGGCTTCTTTTCTTTTTTGGAGAAAAAAATACATAACTGCATAGCTACATAACCCAGCTACATAACTCAGTGTGGAAACTAGAGGTGTGTGTTACCATGTCCTGTTTGTATTATATACTTAAGTTTATTGAGGTGTAATTTCTAGTCCACAAAATTCACCATTGTATGTGTACAACCCAATGATTTTAGCAACTTTTTATATTTGTGCAACAATGGCTACTATCCAGTTTCAGAATATTTGTCATTTAAGAGTTCACTAGTGTTGGGCATGGTGGTGTACGCCTTTAATCCCAGCACTTGGGAGGTAGAGCCAGGCGAATCTCTGTGAGTTCAAGGCCAGCCTGGTCTACAAAGAGAGACCAGGCCAACCAAGGATATACAGTGAAACCCTGTCTTGAAAAAAAACAAACAAACAAAAAAGTTCAATAGTGTAAACAGGTCTTTTGTCCTATTTAAACATTTATACACACATATTTCCTAAGTCTAACTATAAACTAGAGATGGCACAGGGAAAAGTGTAAGAAATGAAAGGAAGTCAGTTTTCTTTGTCCTTATGTTTAGAAACCTCACAATTCCAGTCTAATTCTAAAATGTGGCATACTGAACATTTTCACTAAGAAGCAACTGTCTACAGATTCACACATTTCCTTAGAAAGAACTCTGTGGTTTGACTATGACAAGATAGTGACAACAGCAGATACTAGTCCTTTCACTAAGTATGAGAAGTATGTTTTACCTTGCTTTACGTCTTCTGAAGCCATGGAGTCCCCCACCTCAAAATCTGCACTGATCCTCTTCCTGAGGAAACGTAAGTACAGCTCACTGCGAGCATTCATCAGGGTGACCTCAGTCAGGACCGGGTCCAGCTCCCTGAGACACAAAGCAGAGGGAATAAGAAATTCTACCCTATGAATTGAAGGGCTACAAGTGAACACAGACTCCCTGCTCCTAACCCACAGAATAAGGGTAGTTCTGACAGATGGCTGTGCTGCCTTGCTTGTTAATACAGACAGCTATTTTCTTTTTTTTAGGTTTTTCCAGACAGGGTTTCTCTGTGTAACAGCCCTGGCTGTCCTGGACTCACTCTATAGACCAGGCTGGCCTTGAACTCACAGAGACCCACTTGCCTCTGCCTCCCGAGAGCTGGGATTAAAGGCGTGTGCCACCATGCCTGGCCTTTTTCTGTTTTTTAAAAGCAGGGTCTATGTAGCCCTGGCTGTCCTGGGACTCACTATGTAGACCAGGCTGGTCTTGAACTCACAGAGATCTATCTGCTTCTGACTCCTGAGTGCTGGGATTAAAGGTGTGTGCCATTATACCCAATTTCAACCACACTTTCCACTTGCCAGTACCTGAATAATTTACCTCCAATATGAAAATTACCTATGCTTATCTGAAAGAAAATATCCTTCCCCAATCTCAAATTGAGCCATGAGATTTTAGGACACATCATTATATTATGTCCTATTCATCTATCTCAGTGTACAGCTGAAACAATCCTGAGGAAACAAATTTAAGGACTTGAACTTCCTGATTTCAAACTTATTAAACAGGGCTGGGAGATGTCTCACTGGTTAAGAGTGCTTGCTGCACAAAATAAGGACTGGAATTAGAATTCCTAGCACCTATGCTTTAAAAAAAAAAAAAGGCTGCCAGGCGTGGTGGTGCACACCTTTAATCCCAACACTCGGGAGGCAGAGGCAGGCGGATCTCTGTGAGTTCAAGGCCAACCTGGTCTACAAAGTGAGTCCAGGACAGCCAGGGCTGTTACACAGAGAAACCCTGTCTCGAAAAACCTAAAACAAAACAAAAGGCTAGGTGGTAGTGGTTCATGTCTTTAATTCCAGCACTTGAGAGGCAGAGGCAGGTAGATTTCTGTGAGTTCGAGGCCAGCCTGGTCTACACAGTGAGTTCCAGGACAGCCAGAACTACACAGAGAAACACTGTTTCAAAAAAACCAAAAACCATGCCAGGAGTGGTTAAGCACACCTTTAATCCCAACAATCGGGAGGCAGAGGCCAGCCTGGTCTACAAAGTGAGTCCAGGACAGCCAGGGCTCTGTTACACAGAGAAACCCTGTCTCAAAAAACAAAACAAAAAACCCCCAAAAACCAAAAAAGTCAGGCATGCCTACAGTCCCTGTAATTTCAGCATGAGAGAGTAGTGGTGGTGGTAGAAAGGGGTGGGTCCTGGGAACTCATTGGCCAAACAGGCTACTTGAAACAGCAAGCTTCAAGACTATGGTCTTAAGTAAATGAGGTGGAATGCAAAAGACAGAATACTATACCCAATGTCCTGTGCCCTGGGGATTTGCATATATGGACATATACACAACATGCACTCACACATATATACACCAAAGCTACACTAATCAAGACTATGTATTACTGGTGTAAAGATACACATATAAATGGAATAGAATTGAGAGTCCAGGCAGTCAATTTTTTTTTTTTTTGAGACAGGGTTTCACTATTTAGCCATGGCTGTGCAAAAACTCAGTTTATAGACCAGGCTGGCCTTGAAATCAGAGATATGCCTGCTGCTGCCTCCTGAATGCTGGGATTAAATGTGTGCACCATTACTGTGTAGCTTTTTTTTGTTTTTAAAGACATGGTCTGTTTATGTAGCCTTGGCTTGCCTAGACTTCACTCCGTAGATCAGGCTGTTCTCAAACTCATAGAGATCCTCTTGCCACTGCTTCACGAATGATTTTTATTGGAGCTACTAAGATAATTGAATGGGGGAAATGAAATGTGCTAGAACCACTGATATCCACATGAAGAATGAACTTGATCTCACATTATATATACAACTCCCTTTATACACTGAAGAGAAGTGGCCAAAACATTAATCTGGTCATGTGGTTTCCACAGCTTTCAGTTATTGATAAATGACTGGGGACTGACTCTAAATAATGACTCCTCATATTCATCTTATTTCAGGCTCTCTAATATTTTGCATATACTTTCCTTACCCTATCTGGGACACTCTTCCTTATACTCCAATTCACTCTTCAAGTCTCAGGATTATGGCCATTTAGCCTCAGGAAGAATTCCTGAAATTTACCCACATTTGATTATATCTCAATACATACTCTCTTGCACCCTATACTTCATATACACCTTAGTGGTTTCTATCATGTATTCTAGAACTAAGCTGCTTGGATTCTATTTCTGGTTCTGCCATTTTCATGCTTTATTATCTTGGTCAAGTCATTTAGCATTTCTAGGCTTTGTTCTTCGAAAATAGTTATAGATTAAATTAATGTTTTACAACTGATTTTGCTCCTCCAGGGGACTACAGTGGATAAAGAGGGATACTGCTATTCATTGCATAGTATACAGGAGAGTTCATGGGGGGGAAACAAAACAAAACGAAAAACAGCCACCAAGCCAAAATACCAGTAGTGTAGAGGTCAACACACCTTTAAGTGGTTTAATGCTTGTTAAGTGCTATAACAATGCCTAGCATACATAAACACTATATACGTGTTAGCTATCATTACTATGCTGGTTAGTTTTTTTGTCACCTTAACTCAAGCTGGGGTCTACTGGGAAGAAGGAACCTCAAATGAGAGAATTCTTTCATAAGACTGGCCTATAGGCAGGTCTGTGAGGCATTTTCTTGATTAGTGACTGCTGTAGGAGGGCCCAGCACCTTGGGCGGGTGGTGCTACCCTTTCAATGTGGTCCTGGGATGTACACAAAGACAATTCAGCAACCCACGAAGAACATGTCTGTGAGTAGCACTCCATCGTCTCTGCTTCAGTTCCTGCCTGCTTGAGTTTTGTGTTTGTTTCTCTCAGTGGTGGACTGTGATTGGAACATGTAAGCCAAATAACCTCCCACCCCAATGGCTTTGGCCACTGGTGTTTACCACAGCAACAGAAAGCACGCTAGGACAATTATTATCAATCTGACAGACAATAAATGCTGTAAGAAAGGAATTATATATGGTTTTGGTCACCTTGCTATATTAGGAACCAGTATGTGGTACGTAATATTCACATAGTAACATTTTATTTTTATTTAATTTTTTAAAATTAAAAACATTTAAAGAGGCTGAAGAGATGTCTCAGCAGTTAAGACCACTGGCTGTTCTTCCAAAGGACCTGGGTTCAAATCCCAGCACCCACATGGCAGTTCACAGCTGTCTGTTAATTGCCAGGCATGGTGGCCCACGCCTTTAATCCCAGCACTGGGGAGGCAGAGGCAGGTGGATCTCTGTGAGTTCATGGGCAGTCTGGTCTACAAAGTGAGTCCAGGACAGCCAGATACACAGAGAAACCCTGTCTCGAAAAACCAAAAAATAAAAATAAAAAAGTGTCTTTCAGAACTGGAGAGATGGCTCAGAGTTTAAGAGCCATCTTACCTCTGGAAGGCCATTCTTCCAGAGGTCCTGAGTTCAATTCCCAGCAACTACATGGTGGTTTATAACCATCTATATTGAGATCTGGTGCCCTCTTCTGCCTGCAGGCATACATGCAGTACAGAACACTGTTTACATAATAAATAAAATATCTAAAAAAATTCTTTCACTTTATTTTACATGTATGGGTGTTTTGTCCACATGTATGTCTTTCCCAACAAGATCATGCAGTACCTACAGGGGCCAGAAGAAGATGTTAGAACCTCTGGAACTTGAGTTACAGATGGATGTAAGCTGCGGTATGGAAGAGTAGCTAGTGCTCTTCAACGGTGAGCCATCTCTCTAGTCCCCTAATTAAAAATTATGTGTGCATATGTATGTCTCTCTATGTGCACATATATGAGTGCAGGTGCCCACATATTTCAGAGAATAGAGCTAGAATTACAGGTGATTGTGAGCCATTCAATCTGGATGCTGGAAACAAAACTTGGATCCTCGGAAGAGCAGTAGGATCTCTAGGCCCTAATTTTGTTTTTGAAATAGGTCACATGTAGTACAGGCTAGCCTTGGATTCATTATGTAGCTGATTATGACCCTGAACTTCTGATCCTCCTGTCTCTCCCTTCTAGGGTGCTAGAGTAGGCATCATGACTGTTGTTATGCGCTGCTGGGCTTTGTGCATACTAGGTAGGCATTCTTGTAGAAATAATTAATTAAGTTGTTTACTAGTATTTATATTATATTTAATTGGTTCAGCAGTTGTTAATCCTTAACCAGCTATTATAAATGAGCACACACAGACACCACTTGGATTTTAACAAGCCTTGGCCTGAATTGTGCAATCTTAGCCCATCTAAGCTAGCTCTTAATTCTATTTCTGAATAAAGTCCCATATAATATACATATGTCCCCTGGGCTGTTTTTCTCCACATTATACCGATGTTCCAGGTTACGTGGAATGAGGTTCTTTTCTCTAACCCATGGAGTGTGTCCTCCTTCCTGCTCTTTGCTGCTTGTCCTGGAGGCTTCTCTACTGGAGGCTTCTCTTCCCATGAACCTCTCTGCTTCAGAAGTCCAAGCACCTTTGTCTCACCTAACTATCTTTGCCCAATCTCAGGCCTCAGCATTTATTCAACCAATCAAAAAATGCCTCAAGGGGCGGTAACCAGATTTCAGCATTGAAATCAGCCTTTTTTTAGACCTCCCCCCAACACATTCTTACCAACTCAGATATCCTCAGCCGATGATCTATTATTCCTTATTAACTACATGTGTTATACAGAGATATTTTTATATAATATCTTCTATTAGGGGAAACTGATAGAGTTGGAGATTGGTGGCTCATGCCTTTAATCTCAGCACTTGGAAGACTGAGGCAGGTGGGTTGCTATGAGTCTGAGACTAATCTAGGCTACAACTTACCTCTACAATATTTTAAAAATAAAATCACTCTAGGCATGGTGGCACAGGCCTTTGATCCTAGCACTTAGGAGGCAGAGGCAGAGGGAGGTGGATCAGATTCTGTATGTTCAAGGCCAGCTGGATCTACAGAGAGTTCCAGGATAGCACATAGAAAGATCCTGTCTCAAAAAAACAAACAAACAAACAAAAAAACCCATAAAACCATTTATTTTTGGTTTTAACAAAGTAGTCTCTAAACTAGATGTAAATAATAACTGAAACTCTTACAGGCTGAAAAATTATTACCTTGGTTCAATTTTTTCTGTTGCAGAACTTCTCATCAAGTTACTCTGGACAAGTCGGAACTGAAAAACACCACAAAGATCAGAACAGTATTCCTGCCTCCCATTGGCCATTCTAGCCTATAATGCTAAGTTTCAGGTTGCTAACTACGCTTACTTTTCTTACAAGCCAGAGGTGGACTTCTAGCCAAAGACTTATTTTTAGTTTAGGTACTGTTGCTCATTTCTGTTATTACACTTATTTAATTTTTATTTATTTTTATGTTGTGTATGGATGTTCCACCTGCACGTGTGTATATGTACCATGTATGCACTGCCTATGGAGGCCAAAGAGGGCTTCAAATCCTCTGGAACTGTAGTTACAGATGGTTGTTAGCCACCACATGGGTTCTGGAAATCCCAGTCCTCTGTGACAGCATCAAGTGTTCTTAACCACTAAACTATCTTGCCAACCCCTAGTATTACTTTTAAATTAATAACAAGGGCTGGAGACTTGGCTCAGCAATTAAGAACTTTTGCTTCAGAGGACTTGAGTTTGATTCCTGGCACTTGCATGGCAGCTAACAACCATCTGTAACTACAATTCCAAGGGATCTGGTGCCTTTTTCTGACCTCCACGAGCACTAGGCATGTACATGCTGCCCATACATACACAGTCAAAGCATTCATACAGAGAAAATAAAAAACAGTCTTTTAAAATGTAAAAGTAACACTAATGGCCGGGCGGTGGTGGCGCACGCCTTTAATCCCAGCACTTGGGAGGCAGAGGCAGGCGGATCTTTGTGAGTTCAAGGCCAGCCTGGTCTACAAAGCGAGTCCAGGACAGCCAGAGATATTCAGAGAAACCCTGTCTCGAAAAACCAAAAAAAAAAAAAAAAAAGTAACACTAATGGCATTCTCATGGACTACTGTCTGGTCTCCTAGTCTGGGGTTTTGCTTATACATATGAACCAATCTGAGTGGCTTTTTGAGACAGTGACTCACAATATAACTCAGGCTGGCCTGGATCTCCTTCTGTAGTCCAGGCTGGCCTCAAAATAATGGTGATCCTGTTGATTCATCCTCCCAACTGCTGGGATTATAGCCTTGTACCACAAGCTCAGCTGGCCATTTCTATTTCTGTGTGCTATTCTTGTTTCCTGTGCTTACAGGTATGGAAAAATAGTTCTGAAAAAGGAAGCCATAAGGATCTAAGGCAAAATTCAAAACAAATTATTAATATTTGACAATAGCATCCTAGGAGAGAAAATCCTCTGCATTACCAGAGGGCACTGTTGTACATTCAGTGAGAGAAAATCAGGTCTTCCTCCTGTTTCTGCTGTTAAGGTAGTAGTAATAGGCAAAGTGCAGGCCAGTATACCTTCAGCATCTCTCCTCCTTTAGGCACCGATTCATTCATTTATCCTCATTTCTTCTAATTCATTCATTTTCATTCATTCTTTTTTTTCCTCCCTTTGGTTTTTTGAGACAGGGTTTCTCTGTGTAACAGCCCTGGCTGTCCTGGACTCATTTTGTAGACCAGGTTGGCCTTGAACTCCCAGAGATCTGCCTGCCTCTGCCTCCTGAGTGCTGGGATTAAAGGCGTGCGCCACCAACGCCCGGCCTCATTCATTATTAAATTATTATTTAAATCCCTTACTTATGATCTTCATTTCTTCTCACTAGTCTACTGGATCCCTGACTAAAGCTGCCTTGAAACTGCAGTGCAGGTGCTTTCCCACTGCCCACCTGCTGGTGGTAGTCTCTCTGCTTGATGAACTTGTTCACCACCTTCTCCACTTGTCTGTCACATTCTACTTGAAGATACTTCATCAGGGTATAGAGTCTCCCTGGTCCGTAATAAGTCTCCACTATAGGTTGGTGGGTTTCCACAATTCGGGCAATCCCTAGAAGGAAGGAAGAGTTGGACTTCACTTTTTTTTTTTTTTTGCCATAAAATAAATTCCTTTCCCCTCTCAAAGATTAACCTAGGTCTATCTCAATCCTTTTAGCTACCTCACTGTTTGAAATGGACAGCTTTAGTTGGTGAAGGTGTTGCTATGAAAATTTATTAAATATAAACAACAATGGTATACTAACAGGTGCTTGAGAAGTCGCAGTGTTTTCTCTACCAGGATCTTTAGAATACATCACCTTTCTTGAAGTAGTTTATTTTATTTGTTTTAGAGTTTGGGTCTTACACCACTGAGTGGAGAGAAAGGAAAGGCTAGGATGCGGATGTCAGAAGGAAATGTCTCCAGTCTCCCTAGAGAAGAGAAAGAGGCTCACCTTCAAACAGGAGAGTAAGAGTATCCGCAAAGATGACAGCAGCTCTTCGATCACTCATGTCTGACCCCAACACCAAGAGCAGATTCTCCTCAGCCTTACTAGCCACCTGAAAGCAGAAAAAACCTACACATAATTCTCAGACTAAAGACTTCTCATCAGCTTTGCTTCCACCACATTTCCCTTGTTGGTTGGAGGTTGGAGGCAGCACTGAGGAACATCTCTTGTGGGTACTGAAACAAGATGAGGAACCTGAGTATGTGACATCTTTTTTTTTTTCCTTTTTCTTTTTTGAGACAGGATCTCACTATCTAACCCTCACTGTGGCCTGGAACTTGCTTGCTACGTAGATCAGGCTACCTCCAACGTACAGAGATCCACATGTCTCTGAGATTAAAGCTATGTGCTACCATGCCCAACATGATAGCTCTTCTACTCAGGGGAATAAATAATCTTGTAATCTCTTTGAAAATATGGATTACTATTAGCTAAAAGGAGATAGCACTCCTAATTCCAATAATGATCATCGAGTATAACTTTTTTTTTTTTTGAGACAGGGTTTCTCTGTGTAGCCCTGGCTATCCTGGACTCACTTCATAGACCAGGATAGTCTCAAACTTATAGAGATCTGCCTACCTCTGCTAGGATTAAAGGTGTGTACCACCATGCCCAGCCGTGAAGTGCCACTTGATACATTTACAGAGTTTTGTTGAGTGGGTTGGAGACATGGCTCAATGGATGTAAGCATTGCCTGTTCTTCCAGAGGCCCTTCATTCAATTCCCAGCACCTACAAAGTAGCTCATAGCCATATATTAACTCCAGTTACAGACCCTCTTCTGGCCTCCACAGGCACCAGGCATGAAAGTGGTGCACAGTTATATATATTCAGACAAAACACCCATAAACAAAAAATACAAATTAATAAAATTTAAAAATTAAAAACGTACCACAGAACACTTCATTCATTGATTTATTTATTTAAATGTATGAGTACTCTATCTGAATGTACACCTGCATGCCAGAAGAGGGCACCAGATTTCATTATGGATGGTTGTGAGCCATCATGTGGTTGCTTGGAATTGAACAGGACCTCTGGAAGAGCAGCCAGTGCTCTTAACTGCTGAGCCATCATCTCACTAGCCCCATTTTATTTATTTCTTGAGACAGGGTCTCTCTATATAGTCCAAACTGGCCTAGAACTCACTGTATAACTGTGGCTGGCCTTAAACTAGTGATGCTCCTGCCTCAGGCTCCCAATCACAAGCATGTGCTACACCATGGTGCCTAGCAATTGTACTTAATTGTTTTATTCTCTCTCTCTCTCTCTCTCTCTCTCTCTCTCTCTCTCTCTATGTATGTGTTTGTATATGTGTATAGTGTGTGAGTACCTTAGTGCATGTGTGGAGTCCAGAGGACAACATGCTGGAATTTTTTCCTGCCACATAGGTCGCAGGGATTGAACTCATGTTGTTGGATTTGATAGCAAATGACTCTACTCATTAAGTCATTTTTCTTTTTCTTTCTTTTTTTTTTTTTGGTTTTTCAAGACAGGGTTTCTCTGTGTAGCCCTGGCTGTCCAGAAACTCACTTTGTAGACCAGGCTAGCCTTGAACTCACAGAGATATGCCTGCCTCTCCCTCCTGAGTGCTGGAATTAAAGGCATGCACCACCAAACATTTAATTAATCTTTTTTTTTTTTTTTTTGCTATGGGGTCTCTTTGCAGCACTGGATGTCCTGGGACTCACTATATAGACCAGGCTGGCCTAGAACTCTCAGAGATTTGCCTGCTTAAGTACTGGGATTAAAGGTATATTCAGGTGCTACTATGCCTATCTTGCTTAATTTTTAGAATCTGTAAGACACACATTTAAATGTTAAAAAAAAAAAAACCAAAAAACCAAAGGTCCTTTATCTTATCTACATCTCTAGATCTCAGTCTCCCTTCCAAAATAGTCTATGCTTATGTAAATGTGTATCTTTATTGCCACTCCCCTCAACTGAAGTAAGAATGATAACTTACCATATTTTACTTTATTAATTTAACAAACCACAAGTGTTATAGAGAAGCCATTCTCAACCTGTGGGTTGCAACCCCTCTGGCAAACCACTATCTCTAAAAATATTTATATTATGATTTATAACAATAGAAAAATTACAGTTATGAAGTAGTACTAAAAATAATTTTATGGTTTATACCACAACATGAAGAACTATATTAAAGGGCTACAACATTAGGGAGGTTGAGAACCACTGGTATAGAATAAAATAAGGTAATATATATGGAATGGTGTCAGTTTTCTTTTTCTTTTCTTTCTTTCTTTTTTTTTTTTTTTTTAAGACAGGGTCTCTCTACATAGCTCTGGCTGTCCTGGACTCACTCTGTAGACCAGGCTGTCCTCGAACTCACAGAGATCCACCTGCCTCTTCCTCCCGAGTGCTGGCATTAAAAGTGTGTGCTCCACACCCGGCTTGGTCTCACTTTTTTAATGGCAGAACAGTGCTCTATCTATCTATCTATCTATCTATCTATCTATCTATCTATCTATCTATCTAT
>CAJQZJ010032054.1:3297717-3336688 GCA_907164525.1 Lophiomys imhausi | reverse complement strand
GAGAGAGAGAGAGAGAGAGAGAGAGAGAGAGAGAGAGAGAGAGAGAGGGATGAGAGAGATTGGGGATTGAACCCAGAGCACTGCACAGGCTAGGCAAATGCTCTATCACTAAGCCACATCCAGCTCTTTTTCTTTGCTTGCTTTGAAATGAGGTTTAAAGTAGGCCAGGATGGCTTCACTTTATAATTCACTGTATAAGAAGAAGATAGCCTTGAATTCTTGATCCTCCTGTCTGTGCCTTCCAAATGTTAGGATTACTGGTGTATAATCCCACACTCAGTCAGGGTCCCTTGTCCCCTGTACCCCTTTTTTTTGTTTTTTTGTTTTTTCGAGACAGGGTTTCTCTATGTAGCCCTGGCTGTCCTGGACTCACTTTGTAGACCAGGCTGGCCTCGAACTCGCAAAGATCCGCCTGCCTCTGCCTCCCAAGTGCTGGGATTAAAGGCATGCGCCACCACCGCCCGGCTTCCCTGTACCCCTTTTTGAAGCAGGATTTCAAGCTGGCCTCAATCTGAGATTCTCCTGCTTCAGTGTCCTGAATTCTTAGATTATAGGCATTTACCACAATGCTCAGGAAACACACAAATTGATAAAAGCAGTACTTCTGAAACTTGAACTGCAAATCAGAATCACCTGGGAGATTCATTAAGATACATATTTCTGGGTTCCAACAACAGAGTCTGTAATTCAGGAAGTTGGGGGAGTTTCAGAATTTGCATTTCTTTATTTCTTTTTGTTGTTTTTGGTTTTTTTTTGTTTCCGAGACAGAGTTTCTCTATGTAGCCTTGGCTGTCCTGGAAATTACTCTGTAGTACAAGATGGTCTTGAACTCAGAGATCCACCTGCCTCTGCCTCCTGAGTGCTGGGATTAAAGGTGTGCACCACTACTGTCCAGCCAGAATTTACATTTCTATGTGCGTCAAGGAGATTATTTTTGTTTTATCTCTTGAGAGGGTTTTACATAGCCTAGATTAGTCTCTTAGCTTACTATGTAGCTGAAGTTAGCAAAGACCACCACATCACCTGCCCCTATCTTCTAAGTGTCAGGACCGAAGTTGTGTAGTTGAAGTAAACCAGTAAAGCCTGGTTGTAGTCTGAAGCCACATTTTTTTGTCCTTTTAAGACAAGGTCTTGTGTGGCCCAGGCTGGCCTTAAACTCCCGATTATTCTACTTCCACCTCCAAGGGTTGATTACAGCCATTATGCCCAGTTCCAAGGACTTGATGATGACTACCAAACTGTATATTCTTAGGTGCTCACTTTGAGTTATTGTTCCTTTCCATTTCAAATGCTTGTCAGTTCATAAAATGATGTTAGGAAAAAGAATCTTTTTTCCCCCTTTCTTGAGACAGGGACTCACTCTGCAGCCCAGACTGGTCTTGAACTTGCAGCAAGTTTCCCAGCTTTTCCTCCTAAGAGCCTGCACTATTGGGCTAGGAAAACTAATTTTATCCAGTGGTCCCCATTGGAACGTCCAACTCTTGCTGTGATACATACTCACCCCATCCTGTGGAGTGTGACCATCTTACTTTCAATGGTGTTTTGCTGTTCCAAAAGAGCATCTAGCTCTTTCTCCACCACTTTCTGAAACACAGACAAACCCCTTATCACCAGAATAAATATAAGAAATTTTCTTTTTAAGTTACCGGGGATTAAACTTATGACTTCATAAGTGCTTGGCAAGTGTTCAAATATTAAACTCTATCTCTAGCCCTAGGTAGAAGGATCTTTAAGAGTTATCTAACTTAAGCTGGGTATAGTGGCATACATCTTTAATGCCAGCACTGGGAGAAAGAGAAAGTTGGATCTCTTCTAGTTTGAAGCCAGCATAGTATACATATTCAGGATAGCCAGTACTACATAGATAGACCCTGTCTCAAAACAACAACAAATGCAAAACAGTTATCTAACTCAACCTAGCTATAAGGTGAATCCCATTTCAATATTTTTCTTCCCACTATAGTCACTTTGGACTTCAACACTGTTTTGGTTTATTCTGCTGGACTAAATAATTGGCTATGTAATCTCATGTTTCTTTTGACACAAGGTCTCATGTAACCCAGGATGGTCTCTCACTTGTTCTGAAACACAGGATGACCTTGAAGTCTTGTTCTTTCCTTACTTCCCAAGTGCTAGGATTATAGGCATGTGCCGACTACATAGTTTATGCTGAGTATATCTTTTTCCATCTAGCAGATGATAATACAATGGGAACAAATAAATGTTTATTCAATACTATTTGTAGAGTGTTTCACACAAACAGTGGCTAAAACACTAAAACTCAGTGTCTAATCCAGATGTGTGGTGATGTTCCCTTGTTATCTCAGCCCTCAGGGGACAGGCAGGAGAATCAGGAATTAAGGCCAGTTTTGACTACATAGCCAATTTGAGGCCTGTATGAGCTACATGAGACCCTATCTCAAAATCAAAACAAGGACTGGAGAGATGACTCCTGCCACCAAGTCTGATGACTGGAGTTTGATCCTCAGCATCCACATGGTAGAAGGAGAGACCAATTCTGTAAGTTGCCCTCGGACTTCCTCACTTGTGCTATATAACACACTTGCTTCCCCACACACAGAAATTTTAAGAAGAACCAAAATAAAACATAGTAGCTAAACAAATGAAATTTCCAAGGAGACCATAGTTTTTCTTTTAAATCCCTTCTTCCTGCATACTTAGTATACAGATGGGATGATCACACTTCTATCAGTGAAGCTATTTATTGTACCACCTCAGTTTATGAACTCTTATGCTTTAGTTGATTCATTTTTGTTTGTTTGTTTTAGGTTTTTCAAGACAAGGTTTCTCTGTGTCCTGGATGTCCTGGACTTGCTTTGTTTAGGACAGCTCTTGAACTCAGAGAGATCCGCCTGCCTCTGCCTCCCAGCTCCTATTTGATTCATTTTTCCCCCTTGAGACAGGGTCTTTTTTTTTGTTGTTGTTGGTTTCTTTTTCAGATAACAAATAACTTTACTAACCGCGTTTCACAGGTTATAAAGGCAAAGCAATACCATGATACACAGTATTGCGGATATTAAACTATTACAAGGTTTATATAATGATGCCTCAATCAGGTAGTTTGTCCCACAGATTTAAACAAAACCACATTCAAAACCAGACAGATCCAACAATTAAAAAGTTTGTTTAAGCCTATATAACGGCTTGTCTCATGGAGAAGAGAACACCGGAATAGGTTAGACTTTCTTGCTCTACCAAGCTCAAATTGTGTCAGACAGTTTCGTTGATCTGCCACAGAGTGTTGCTTGCAATGCTGTTGGTTTTTTTGAGACAGGGTTTCTCTGTGTGGCCCTGGCTGTTCTGGACTCACTTTGTAGACCAGGCTGGCCTCAAACTCACAGAGATCCACCTGCCTCTGCCTCCTGAGTGCTGGGATTAAAGGTGTGCGCCGCCATGCCCGGCCCAGGGTCTCTTGTGTAGCCCATGAACTTGAGATCCTATTGCCCCAGGCGCCTTTGTGCTGGAATTATGGGTATGCATCATATTTAGCTCTATTTCTATTTTTTATCTGTAAAATAAGGAGAGCAATATGTGCCTTGTAGGATTTTTGTGCAAATGACCAAGATAAGAAAGTGCTTATCATAGTATGTAGGATACAGTTCAACATTATTAGCCACATATTTGAATTAAGATAGTCTAGAAGAATGCAGAGGAAAATTTCCAGGCAGTCATTAATACAAACACAAAGCCAACATTGTTACATTTACAAGATCTCAAAAATTTCCCCCAATGTATTAATTGACTTACTGAGCATAATGATAGAAATGTTAAGTGAAGAGCACTGAACTTTAAAACACTTCTTGCTGAGGAAGTATAAGAAACTGCTAGAACAACAAAAAAAAACCCATAAAACAAAAACAAAAAAAGGGCTGGAGAGATGGCTCAGTGGTTAAGACCACTGGCTGCTCTTCTAAAGGTTCAAATCCCAGCACCCACATGGCAGTTCACAGCTGTCTTTAATTGGCAGGCGTGGTAGTGCACGCCTTTAATCCCAGAACCAAGGAGGCAGAGACAGGCGGATCTCTGTGAGTTCAAGGCCAGCCTGGTCTACAGAGTGAGTCCAGGACAGCCAGGGCTGTTACACAGAGAAACCTTATCTCGAAAAACTAACAAAAACAAAAACAAAGAAACTTAATGGATGCAAGGCAATATTTGAAAATATTCAGAGAGTAAGGCTTCTCTTCCATGCCCCCCCCCATTAAAAGTGCTTTGAGAGGTGCATGACTTATTTCTATCATTCGAGTGACAGTGGCAAGCAGATTACTGAGTTCAAGGCAAGCATGCTACAGTGAGTTGCAGGTACCTAGTTAAGAAAAAAGTTCACTGGGAAAACCAGTTGTCAAACTTTTAGATCAGAGTTTACATCTTCTGACTAGCAAGGAATCCAACCACATTGGGAAATGATCTGAGAGCATCAGGTTGCCATGGCAAAGTAGAAGAAAGTAAAACATGCTTTCAATGGAAACGGCATCAGAATCCTGTACAAGAGATGAGATGACTTGTCTGAGACAAAGCTAATCTCCTAGTGCGGAGCTTTCAAAGAGCTCACCTAGAATGTCAGCAGCTTGGGAGGTTGCCACGGGAAAGGAGCAAATTTGAAGACAGTCTGGGCAACGACGAGACCGTCTCAAATTGAGAAAATGCCCAAACTCCTATAAAGCTCTGCATTTTACTGAAATGCTAAAATTGCACACATAATCATTCCCTACAACATAAAGTCTTAATGGCTCAAGCTAATTTGCAATAACTTCTCTCTTAAATGAGCCGAGAAAAAAAAAAACGTTCATAACTTTTCATTTCCCAAGCAAAATCCTTATTCTGAAAAATAAAACAATTTGGTATATGTATATATGCGTGTGACACACGCATATATATGTACAGATACGTATATGTGTATACATACATACATGCATAAATACACACACCAGTTCCAGTTTAACTCGTCAGGGAAATCAATACCAGAGCAGACCAAGAAAGCGGACAGTCCAGGTAACAGGCCAAATAAGCTTGAGGTAATAAAGTTGACAGGTGTGCTTAAATGCCCAACTATACTAAAACATCTTGGGAAGGTGGTGTTTAGTTTTCCCTGATAAAGAGACTGACGCCACTGTCTGCCGCTAGTTCTTCCGGAAAAAAAGGAGGATCAGCTCCCCACCTCCTCGCCGCAGAGTCGCTCGTACACAGCTTCGAGTTCCTGCAGCTCTGTCAGAGAGCGAATGAGCTCGGTGGAGATTTCGGAGCAGTGGCCTCCTCCCACATTCTCAGGTGGCGGAGGCGCTCCAGACAACTTCTGAGGTGAATCCAGTTCCGCCATCTTGCTTCCTATTAGGCACTTCCGGGCTCGCGAGGTCCCCTCTGCGTTGGCACGGCGACCTTTGGGGCTGTCCGCAGAAATGCCAGATCAATGAATTCTAAGTCTATTTTTACAATTAATTTTCTATTCTACAGCAAATTTACTGTAAATCGCAGTGTTTCAATATCTTAAAGGACTTCAGAAGCAAGATGAAAGCACTTTAAAATTACATGTATTTATCAGGCGGGGGCTGGATAACCTTTTCCCATTGCGCGCCATCCTAAGGCCCGTGTTGAGGTCTAATGGCGGACGCCGGCGGGTTGGCTTTGCCGGTGGCTTAGGACTTGAAGGAATTCAGCATCCATCGGATACCGAAGCCATCCTTCTTGCAGCAGGGTAAAGAAGCGGCCCCACAACTTCTCTGTCGCGGAGGAAGTGGAGGGCGCTCATGCAAGAGAGCTGCCCGGCACTTGGGCGGGAGTCGCAGAGGCAGTTTTAGGCCGGAGAGGTTCGGTAGGCTTAAGGAGGTTAGGAAAATGCTTGCTGTGCGCAAATGGCTTTCTGTGCTCTTCCTCCTCTTCTGCACGCAGAGTGGGAACGAGTCCTTAAAAATAAGGCTTGCAAGTCTTACGCGGTTGCCCACTCGAATAGTCCCAGTACGCGGGGAGGTTGAGGCCGTGTTCTCGGGTGCGGGAGGCCCACCGAGGTTACATAGAGAGACTCTGGACGGAATAAGCCGTTCCTAACGCGGAGGTGTAAGAGGTCAGTTTGTTTAAAAGGCGCACAGAACAGAAAGTCTTTGGAGCCGAGAATCTGGTTCGAATTTGTGTGCTTTGGTGGTTGGGCAGAATTTTGTTTTGCCCTCTGAACCTGTTAAAAAATAATAGAAAAAAGAGTTGATAGTACCTACCTGAAGATTGTGCAAGCTGTAAAGGTGGGGGTGTTGGAAACGGAGGAGTGGAGTCGCAGGTTTCTTAAGAGTTGGGAGAGGGGCCGGGAGGAGAGCTTTCCAAGTTTTGGCTGTTAAGGCTTCCTCGTATTTAGTAATTGTAGTAGTAATCTGATATCCCTCCAGGATTCACCTCTTCTATGGGAGGAAAGCCGTTTTAGTGTTTAATGAGTGGGCATTCATTTTAATCCTCCACATGAAATGTAACCTAGTGGTAGAGTACTTGTACGAGGCCAACATTCTCAAACAGTCTTAATGAAATACAGGTGAAAACTGGTTCAAGGGACCAGGTTTTGTTTGTTTTTTTTTCCCGTTAAAGCAAATATCCAAAACCTTAACATCATTTTGGCTGCTTATGGTGCAACTGGAACTCCTACATGCCAGTCTTGTAAATTGTTAGGTAATCTAAAAGTCAGTTTGGAAATACCAAATTTTAACAAGTTTAAATTTTAAATCTATCTGCCAGCTCCAGTAAGTCTTAGGGGTATACTGTTGAACCATAGGTTTTCATTTGTCTGACAGAGATAAATAGGCATGTTCCATTAATTGAACATGTTTTAGTTCCTGGCATTTCACCACTTTCTATATATTGAACAATGAATATAATTTTGAGCTTAAGTTTCCTTGACCATAGGAAGTTTGTTGTTTTGTTTTTGAGACAGGGTCTCACTCTGTATCATAGCCTGGAACTGAGTATGTAGCTTAGACTGGCCACTGAACTTACAGTTTGTAGTGATCTCCTTCCTCTGTCTCTCCAGTGCTAAGATTACAGGAGAGAGCAATGGTGCCTGGCTTTTTTTTTTTTTCCTCCCAATTTGTTAAACAGGCTTTGCAACACAAAAACTGAGCAGTTATTACTCTATTCTTAACCCACTAAACTAATCTGGCTTCCCCCCAGGGTAAATCTCAGAGATACTTGGCACTTTGTGGCTTTCTAGCTTCAGCTGAATCTCTCCCGTCTCTGGCCTCTTCTCAATCCCTCTACTTCCTCTCCCCTGAAGAGCAGGAAGTCCAACCCTATTCTCTCCTCTGCTCAGTGATTGGTTGTAAGCTGCTTTATTGGCATATCAGGGTACAATTAGGGAGCAGTGTTTACATAACATTGAGACATGAGATCCTCAGAACAAGACTGAGACCAGATATGGGGGGGGGGGTACAGAAATCAGCATTTGAATTACACAGTAACCTTATGCCTACACTGTCCAATCTTTATTATTTTATTTCTTCAAGTTACATCTCAATCACAATCCCCTCCCTGCTTCCCCTTCTGGTCCCACCCTCTCCCCCATCCACTTCCTTTTTTAAGTTTAAGGTATATCTCCCCCCCCCAAACAGCTTCCCCTTTCAGTCCAACAAATGGCTTTCTCTTATAGCAACAAATACAAAACAACAAAAATAATTAGGCCACAATTATGAGAATTATAAGGCTTAGCATACATTCCCAATGTCCAGTCCGTTTGTGTTTGGCAACTGGCTTCTTTTTTTTTTCCTTCTAAAATGGGTGTTGCTGGGTGTAGTGTTGCACACTTTTAATCCCAGAGCCTTGGAGATAGAGGCAGGAGGATCTCTGAGTTCCAATTAGCCAGGACTACATAGTGAGACTTTGTCTCAAAAAAGAAAAAAAAATTTGATATCGAGACATGTCAGCTCCTGACAACACCCCCTATTCTACTCCAAGTAGAAGATGAGCATCGAAGAATCTCCAGTGGGAGATGATTGAATTGGTGGTAAGCCGTTCTCTTGGCAAGAAAAACCCCTTGCTTCAACTGTAGACAGACTTCTGTCCAAAAAGGACAAAACTTGGAAGCAGATAAGTCGACAGCCTAGCTCTGCCAAGACAGGGTAGGTAAGTCCTTCATAATTCCTGCTCTACAACCAATGTCTGTCAGAGAAATGGGGCCAAATGGCTGAAGATTGATGCTGTAACGTATGGAGAGAAAATGGGAACTGTCCAGGCAGCCACTGGTATGTCATTTTTTAGTTTTGGAAGCTGCAGGCCCTGCACTTCCTATATAATCAGATATACTTATCCCTCTCAGGTCTCTGAGGTGGTTGAAGAATAGATAGCTAGAGTCTCATAGTTAAATTTTGAGTTGTTTAGGAATCAAGAGGGTGTTCTGGATCTAAGAAGATATTTTTGAAATTAGGCACGTTAGTATGAAAGCTGAGTTAGATATAGAACTTTAAACTCATGGAGATGGTTAGATAGTAGAATGTTAAAGTCAGGTGCCAAATACATATGGACTGGACATTGGGAATGTATGCTAAGCCATATAACTCTTATAATTGTGGCCTATTTATTCCTGTTTTGTATTGTATTTATAGTTATAAGAAAAAGAACCATTTTTTGGACTGAAAGGGAGAGCTGTTGGGGGGAAAAAGAAATCTTAAACTAAAAAAAAAAAAAGGGAAGAGGATGGGGGGGTTGAGGGGGAGGAGGGTGGAAGGGTGGGACTGGAGGGGGGAGTAGGGAGGGGATTGTGATTGAGATGTAACTTGAAGAAATAAAAAATAAATTATTAAAAAAAAAGAAAAAAAAAGATCAGAGTATTGCTGTATTGTCCATTCTGGAATTCACTGTGTAGCTTACACTAATTTTTGTTTTTTCGAGACAGGGTTGCTCTGTGTAGCCCTGGCTGTCCTGGATTCACTTTGTAGACCAGGCTGACCTCAAACTCACAGAGATCCTCCTGCCTCTGTCTCCCAAGTGCTGGGATTAAAGGTGTGCACCATCATTGCCCAGCTCACTGATTTTTTTTTTTTTTAAGATTTATTCTATGTATATGAGTGCTCTATCTGCATGTACACCTGCAGCCAGAAGAGAACGTCAAATCATATTGTGGATGGTTGTGAGACACCATGTGGTTGCTGGGAATTGAGCTTAGGACCTCTGGAAGAACAGCTAGTGCTCTTAACCCTTGAGCGAGCCATCGTCTCCAGCCCACTTACACTGATCTTACACTTGCAGATATCCTTTTGTCTCAGCCTCTTCAGTGCTCAGAATGCAAGTTCATGACAGTATGCAGGCTTTCATAGTATTCATGTGAGATGAAAAGCAAAGAATGTTGTGTACTGGAATGGTGCCTGGCAAATAAATGGTGCTGTATTTTCCCCCCTAGAGATTGCAACCCAGGCCCTCATGTATGCTAAACAAGCATTCTAACAATGAATTAAATTCCCAGACTGAGAAAGCACACTTAATTCTGCCTCTTCTGTCTCAACCAGAAGGTCCCGTACAGAAATTCTTTTAAAAACAGCATTTTGTTTTGTTTTTGTGTCTATAGCCTAGTTTGACTTGAAAGCGTTGATATAATCAAGAGTCTGTGCTGAGTGTCCTGGTGTTGATTGTCACCATGTTTCTGTACAACTTGACCTTACAGCGGGCCACTGGCATCAGCTTTGCCATCCATGGCAACTTTTCTGGTAAGTGTTGGAGATATTATCCTTGTCAGCTAAAGTGAATTAATAAAGATTTTGCTTATCTTTTGTTGAAATGTTTTCCATTTACAAGAAAACATCTTGGCGTGGGGTTGTGTTCAATTGTGGCATATTACCTGTCACTCAGCTTGGGGGCGTCTCTTCCCAAGTTGTGTATTGTAGGCATCAGCTCTATAAGTCGGGGTCTTTTTTTTCCCTCAAGATAGTCTCACTTTGGCCATGATAATACCAATGCCTCACTTGGTAGTCTTCCTGCCTTCGCTTCCCAGAGCTGGGGTTACAGGTTCTTAGTCTTGAGTTTGACAATAAATTTGATAAAAAGAATATGGTGTGACAGTTTACGCCTATAACTCTAGCAGTGAGGAGACTGAGGTACTGTGAGCATGAATTCAAGGCCAGCCTGAAGTATGTAATGAGTTTGAGCCTAACGTAAGATGCATAGTCATTTGGTTGGTTGGTTTTTCAAGACAGGATTTCTCTGTGTAGCCCTGGCTTTCCTATTACTGACACTAGACCAGGCTGGCCTAAAACTTAGAGTGATCCTCCTGCCTCTGCCTCGAGTGTTGGGATTAAAGGTATGTGCCACCATTGCCTAGCTAAGATACATAGTCTTAAAAAAATATTACTGGCAGGATAGCTCATCCAGTAAAAGCACTTACTGCTAAGCCTGACAGCCAGGTTTTGATTATTAGAGCCCAGTATAGGAGAAAATAGACTTCCAAAAGTTATTCTCTGGCTCACACATGCACCATAGGACCCACAGTCATACACACACATCACCATCATAAAATTAAAAACGATGAGCAAGAGAGAGCCTCAGTATATAAGTATAAGGACTTGAGTTTGGATCCCTGGAACCTACATGAGGCTAAATTTGGTAGCACTCTTGAAGGATAGCTTGGAGGCCAGCATACCTAGTGTATGCAGTGGCTAACAGGAGACCCTGTCTTATTCAAGGTGGAAGGTGAGGGCCAGTACCTGAGGTTGTCCTCTGACCTTCTCATGTGCCTATGGCACATGCTTACCTGCACTTATACAAATGTGCACACATATATCATACACAGATAAACAAAAATTTTTGTTGTTTTTTAAGCTATATGTGGAGCTAAGAGTATTGTGGGTAAAGTGTATACCATAGAAGCATAAGGATCTGAGTCCATGCACAACCACCTAATTATTAGCAATAGATGCTTCTCCATTGTGTGTATTGGTGGCCAATCTTAGGAAAATAAAGGGTTTTTTTTGTTGTTCTTTTTTTTTTTTTTTTTTTAACTTAAGTAACCTATTTTTTCCCTGAGACAAGGCATCGGCCACCACTCCTGGGTCTTATATAACCTTTTATAAAATGCTTGTTTGAGGGGGCTGGAGAGATGACTCAGCGGTTAAGAGCACTGATCGTTCTTCCAGAGGACCTGGGTTCAATTCCCAGCACCCACATGGCAGCTCACAACTGTCTGTAACTCCTGTTCCAGGGGATCTGACACCCTCACACACATATACATGCAGGCAAAACAGCAATGTACATAAAATAAAAACACATTTAAGAAATTTTTTTGAAAAGCTTGTTTGATAGTTTTGTTAATCAGTTCTGGGGGAAGTACCTTTTCAAGTAGAATAAATTAATTCAAAACATAGATTTCCCCCAACTTCTTCCATTTGTCTTAACTACTGTTTCTATCCATCCTTGTTTGGGGGGGGGGGGGCTCATTCTTGTTATTTACGATCTTTATTTTTTGGTGATTTAGGAACCAAACAACAGGAAATTGTTGTTTCCCGTGGGAAGATCTTGGAGTTACTTCGCCCAGATCCTAACACTGGCAAAGTACATACCCTCCTCACTGTTGAAGTATTTGGTGTTATCCGGTCACTTATGGCCTTCAGGCTAACAGGTGGCACCAAAGACTACATTGTAGTTGGCAGTGACTCAGGCCGCATTGTTATCTTAGAATACCAGCCATCTAAGAATATGTTTGAGAAAATTCACCAAGAAACTTTTGGCAAAAGTGGATGTCGCCGTATTGTTCCTGGCCAGTTCTTAGCTGTGGATCCCAAAGGGAGAGCTGTTATGATTAGTGAGTGTTTATTTGCTCTTTGATTTTTATGTGTGCTCCATGTAGTGTATAACATGCTGTGATCTTGGCAGTGTGCTAGTAGTCTATCAGTTAATTGGCATTGTATTTGTATTTACTCTAAGTTGGCTTTTCATTTTGTTAAAGGTTTCCTTTTAAAACAGTAGGAAAGTTATAAGGTAACTACTTTATCTATTTGAAAAAATTACTTTATCTGCAGCAAAGGCTACAGTGAAGTGATCCTAGTTGTGTAGTCAATTTGGTTGCTTTCTTCAGCCTGAAGTGATGATTCACAATCATGTCTCTTCTCTGATGAATTCTTGAAGGAAATTCTGTGTATCTGATCAGGCATCTAGAGGGTAACCCTTTGAGCAGTTACACAAGCACTAGGCCTAATTCAAAGATAACAAATTTGTTAGTTACTGTTGTGTTTCTCGGTGTACTTAAGTCCAGGGTACTGTACAAATTTCCGAAGAATTAGATATTAAAATTTGTATTAGAAAGGAGGGGCTATGATTTTGTTGCCTGCTAAAATAGAGGGCAGTATATTTGTACAGTATACTGTTAATGATCTTATTTAAAAGAATAAACATTGTATATATCTAGGTTTTTGTCTCTTTATCGTGTGAAAATGTGTGTTTCATCTCCTTCAACTATAGGTGCAATTGAGAAGCAGAAATTGGTATATATCTTGAACAGAGATGCTGCAGCCCGACTTACCATTTCATCTCCCCTGGAGGCCCACAAAGCAAACACTCTAGTGTATCATGTGGTTGGAGTAGATGTGGGATTTGAAAATCCTATGTTTGCTTGTCTGGAAATGGATTATGAGGTACTGTGGACTCTCCAATTCCCTCCTTTCCTCTCTCTCCCATTTTTAGTCATCCCAAATTTTTTCCTAAAATGATTCTCTTAATTGTATATGCAGATCTTAAATCGGTCTTTGTTTATTTGTTGGTTTTTCAAGACCAAGCTGGCCTTGAACACACAGAGATCTGCCTGCCTCTGCCTCCCGAGCGCTGGGATTAAAGGTGTGCACCACCATGCTCGACTCAGTCTTTATTTTTAATAAATATTTTTCTCTTAAATTATTCTTGCTAGCAGATCTTTTTAACATTATGATGCTTTACTGAAAGTCTTCAGAATGTCTGCACTTGACTGACTTTAAATGACTGAACTGAACTGAGATATTTATTGTTAGGAGCTGCTTGAGAAATGGAAAGATCTCTCTGGGTTGTTTGTTTTAAGGGACGTAGTAAAGAGCAAATCATGCTACTCTTTGCCTTGAACAGAAGGCGGCATCCTCTAGCAGTGGCATCCCTGGATCCAGAATAGAGATTTTGACCCTTGTAGTTCTATCATTTAGTAGCATGAACTTTGTCAGACTCTTTGGAATCTGTGAACCTTTATTTCCTTGTGTGTAAAATGCAAGAGTCCTAATATCCTTTTCACGTCCAAAACTTCATGATTAATCTTTATGGCACTGTCCTACAGGAAGCAGACAATGATCCAACAGGGGAAGCAGCTGCTAATACCCAGCAGACACTTACTTTCTATGAATTAGACCTTGGTTTAAATCACGTGGTTCGAAAATACAGTGAACCCTTGGAGGAGCATGGCAATTTCCTTATTACAGGTACTTTTTTTGCAGTTCTGCTTTGTGCGTTTAAAAAAAAAAAGAACTTTATATGAGTATTTTGCTTGTGTGGATGTCTGTGGAGACCAGAAGACATTGGATCCCTATGAATTGGAATTACAGACCATTGTGAGCCACCCATGTGTATGCTGGGAATTGAACCACCAGTCTCTGGAAGAGCAGCCAGTGCCCTTAATTGCAGAGCCATCTCTCCAGCTCTGCTTTGTATCTTTTACTTGCTCCATTTTATGCCTAAACTTAATGGGTTTTACTGTGTAGGATTTGGATCTTAATCTTGTAGTAAACCTAATGTCTTGTATATTTTTGTTCTTTGTTTTAGACAAGTTCTCATTCTGTAGTCCTGGTTAGGTAGTTCAAGCTTGAACTCATGGAAGTTCTTGCCATAGTCTCCCTGGTGCTGGAATTACAGATGTTAGCTACCATACCAAATTTCTGCTTTTCTTGAGGCTAAAGATTAAGATGATAAAGTGATTTAACAAAAAAAAAAAGGCCGGGTGCCACACATTTTTCCAAAGATTCCAGAAAGCAAATCTTTTTGAGTTGGAGGCCAGCCTGGTCCACAGAATGAGTTCCAGGACAGCCAAGGGTACACACAAACCTCTGGAAAAAAACAAAAAAAGAGTGTTGTGCCAAATATCTGAAGCATTTAGCTCTTTAATAACTCATACTCTGGAGTGTATGATCAACAGTCAGTTTATGAAAATTTAGATGAAATACTTCATAAAGTGTTAGTAATATTAATCTAAAGAGAAATTGATGCCAAGCAAGGTGGCTCAGCAGGTCAAGGAACTAGCCACCAAGCCTCAAGGTCTGGATTCTGTCCTTGGAACTATCATGTTGTACTGAAAGAATCTACTCCTGTGGTTGTCCACGGACCTTCACATGAACACCATTGTCCATGTGCATGAGCACATACAAAAGTTAATATAACTTTCTGTTATAAAACCCCATCACCGCTGGTCTCATCTTTATTAACAAGTGGGCTTTGGACTTTTTTGAACTGACATGACAAAACATGATTTATTTTTCCAAGACAGGGTTACTCTGTGTAGCCCTGGCTGTCCTGGACTCACTTTGTAGACCAGGCTGGTTTTGACCTCAGAGTGATCCACCAGCCTCTACCTCCCGAGTGCTGGGATTATAGGTGTGCAGCATCATGTCTGGCTCACTTACGGCTCCCCCTCCCTCCCCCCCAGACAGGGTTTCTCTATGTAACAGCTCTGGCTGCCCTGGACTCACTCTGTAGACCAGGCTGGTGCTCGGATTAAAGGCGTGCACCACCACTGCCCAGCGACACTTACGGCTTTTAAATGGTCTTCATATTTGTATGGCAATCACTTTATCATTTGAATCCCTGGCTTTGGTTTTTTTAAACTATCTCATATATCTCAGGCTGTCTTCAAATTTTATTATGTAGCTAAAGATGACTTTGAACTCTTGATCCCCTATCTCCCATGTGCTTGGATTACTAATGGAAACTACTATGCCTGACTTTATTTTAATTTTTAGATATAGGAACTCAGCCGGGCGGTGGTGGCGCACACCTTTAATCCCAGCACTTGGGAGGCAGAGGCAGGCGAATCTTTGTGAGTTCGAGGCCAGCCTGGTCTACAAAGCGAGTCCAGGACAGCCAGAGTTGTTAACAGAGAAACCCTGTCTCGAAAAACCAAAAAAAAAAAAAGAAAACAGATATAGGAACTCATATCATATAGCTCAGACTCGCCCCAAACTCACTTCATAACTGAAGACCACCTGCCTTTTGATCTTCTTGCCTCTTCCTCCTAAGTACTTGGCATTAAAAGTGGGCATCAGGGAGAAGAAACACTTGGTTTGCTTGTCTTTTCGCTTCTGGCATCAAGTGGGAAGGAGAGCAGTTGAAAATAAAAGTAACTCGGGGGTAGTTTAGGCTTTATTTTTCCTGTCTCACAGTTCCTGGAGGGTCAGATGGTCCAAGCGGAGTCCTGATCTGCTCTGAAAATTATATCACCTACAAGAACTTTGGTGACCAACCAGATATCCGATGTCCAATTCCCAGGAGACGGGTAAGGTCTTTGCCATAGATATTGTTGTTTAGGAAATGAATTAAAATTTGTACCATTACAGGATAGTCTCTTTTATATTTATATTGTGTGTATGTGTGCCATGGTGCTTGTATGGAGGAGTTAGTTGTGTCCTTCCATCATGTGGGTCTCCTATTGAACTCAGATTGTTAGCTTGGAAAGTACAGTTACCTGCTGTGCCGTCTCACTGGCTGCATTATAGCCTCTTAAATCTAACTGTTGCCAGGTTTTAGTTATTGGAAGAAATAAGTGTTGTTTTTCTAAAACTGGGGTCTCCAGGCCTGGTGGTGCACGCCTTTAATCCCAGCGCTTGGGAGGCAGAGGTAGGTGGATCTCTGTGAGTTCAAGGCTAGCCTGGTCTACAAAGTGAGTCCAGAACAGCCAAGGATACACAGAGAAACCCTGTCTCCAAAAACCAAAAAAAAAAAAAACTCTAAAACTGGGGTTTTGTGGCGGGGGTGTTTTATTTTTGTTGTTGGGGTTTTTTTGTTTTGTTTTGTTTTTTTGAGACAGATTTTTTTCTGTGTAATAGCCCTGGCTCTTCTGGACTCACTTTGTAGACCGTACTGGCCTCAAACTCACAGAGATCCACCTGCCTCTGCCTCACAGGTGGTAAGGTTAAAAGCAGCATCACACCTGGCAGCAAAACAGGATATTTTTACAGGGAGAAATTAATTAATTTATTATTACCGTAATTTTTTTATTTTTAAGGGACAGTGTTTCATGTAGCCCAGGACAGGCTCAACTTGCAATGTAGCTCAGGATAAACTTCCCATAATCCTTGTGTCCTTCCAAGTGACAGGATTATAGACAAGTGCTAACATGCCTAGTTTATGCAGTGCTTGGACCCAGGGCTTTGTGTGTCCTAGATGAGCACTATACCTGTTGAGTAAATTATCACCTTGTGAAGGTGGTGCCTGCCTGGTCACCTCATTGTACAGAGTACAGACTGCTGTGGTGGCTTTTAGATTTGTAAGTATTCTTTCCTCTGCAGTCTGTTCATCTTACAGATACATTAGCAATCTTATTCCTGAATCAGTTCTTTTTTTTTTTTTTTTTTTTTTTTAAGGTTTTCCAAGACAGGGTTTCTCTATAACAGCCCTGGCTGTCCTGGAACTGACTCTGTAGACCAGGCTGTCCTCTGCCTCCCAGGTGCTGAGATTAAAGGTGTGAGCCACAACACTCAGCCCTGAATCAATGCTAATCTTAAATATTGGCTCAGCCAGGCGTGGTGCCGCACGCCTTTAATCTCAGCACCCGGAAGGCAGAGGACAGCCTGGTCTACAGAGTCAGTTCCAGGACAGACAGGGCTGTTACAGAGAAACCCTGTCTCGGAAAACAAAAAACAAACAAACAAAATATTGGCTCTAGGTTAAAACTTATAGGGTTTAGTTAGTTGATCTGGGTAGAAGTTCATCAGTTTTGTTTTTTTTTTTGTTTTTAAGATTTATTTATTTTACATGTATGAGAGCTCTGTCTGCATGTACCCTACATGCTAGAATGGGGCATCAGATTCTAGTATAGATGGTTGTGAGCCACCATGTGATTACTGGGAATTGAACTCCAGACCTCTGGAAAAGTAGGCGGTGCTCTTAACTGCTGAGCCATCTCTCCAACCCCCTATCCCCCAATCAGTTTTCTAAAAACCTAGGTAGAAATCTAATCTTGGTTGAAAACAGCCTTTTGGTCAGATATTTATTGAGCATCTAACTGCCAGGAATTTATATTAGGTTTGGGACAGTGAAGAGCTATAAAACTCATAAAGAGTTTACTTGCAGAAATATTTTATAAAATGTTGAAAACATTTAAAACTCAAACTACCAGACTCACCTTGAATGGGTGGAGTGGGAACTTGGTAGTTTGGTGATAGATGGTTTCCATGGCTGTGTGGATGAATGTGTTTGTTGTTTAAACATTTTTACAAATGGCCTGAAATGATGACTATTTAATTCATGTCTCTTCTCTGACATTTTTCTCTGGAGACAATTTTTGCCTTACTGTTCTGATCAGGCTACAGAGCTGTTTCTTGGTTTCTGGAGACAAGTTTTGGTTGTTTTGTTCTGTTAGCAGCTAATGTGATAAATTCTGTTATTATGAACAATTATGTATGTTAATCCTTGAGTAATATGCATAATTTCTATTGGTAATGTACTGAATTCCAGAATAAATGGTGTTTATTTCTAAGATGTTGGTTCTATATTTGGCCTTGATAGAACGACCTGGATGACCCTGAAAGAGGAATGATTTTTGTCTGCTCTGCCACCCATAAGACCAAGTCCATGTTCTTCTTTTTGGCCCAAACAGAGCAGGGAGATATCTTTAAGATCACTTTGGAGACAGATGAAGACATGGTAAGTAGACCATGGGTGGAGGGGGAATATATATTTATTGTAGTCTGTTTTGATTTTTAATTTGAATATGATTTAAAAATAAAACCCTTGTCTAAAATACCCACTATAGATACATGTAAGATGTACAGAACCACAGGTGTGGTGGGCACATGGCTTTAATCCCTGCACTCAGGAGGCAGAGGCAAGTGGATCTCTGAGTTTGAGGGCAGCCTGGTCTACAGAACGAGTCCAAGCAATCAGAGATACACAGAAAAACCCTGTCTCAAAAAATTGAAGGAAAAAAAAAAGGTTTACAAAACTGCTTTACTTTTTTTTGTTACTGTTTTAGTTTTTAGATAGGTTTTCTTTGTGTAGCCTTGGCTGACCTAGCTCTGTAGATCAGACTGGCCTCATACTCACAGAGATCCGCCTGTCTCTGCCTCTGAGTACTGGCATTAAAAGTGTGCGCCACCACTGTCCGGCTCTCAAAGCTGCTTTACAAATCATCATAACTTTTCCTTCAGTTAAGATAGGCAGTAAATACAGCTAATGCTTGACAAGTCAAAAAGAGGGCTTTTGGCTTTTTTTTATTGTGTCTTGTTTTTTCCTATTTCTTGGAGGTTTGCTTTTTTCTGGAGAGGAAATGGTGGGGGAGTGAATCTCGGGTAGAAGGGAAGTGGGAGGATCTGGGAGAAGTGGAGGGAAGGGAAACTGGATGGGATGTATGGTTATAAGACAAGCATCTATATTTAAAGAAAAAAGTTGGAAATTTATATATTTTAGGAAATAGTTATCTTTGGGTTTGAATGTGAATTTAGGTTTTTCTGTTCTGGCTAACAAGTATCTGGCCTTGTAAAGCCACTTGAGATATTTATTTTTTAGATTATAACAATAATTGATATGAATTAAAAAGCTCTTCATAGCCGGGTGTGGTGGCACATGCCTTTAATCCCAGCAGTCTAGAGGCAGAGAGTTTGAGACTACCCTGGTCTACAAAGTGAGTCCAGGACAGCCAGGGCGACACAGAGAAACCCTGTCTCGAAAAAAACCAAAAAAAAAAAAAAAGCAGAAAAGAGAAAGCTTTTTATGTCTTGGATTGATGGTGAACATAATCTTTTATTGATTTGGTCCTTAACAATGGGCAGTTTTAGTGATTTAGGTAGCTGTTTAGAAGGGAATTTGTAAAGGTTAGTTGTTTTCAGTTTTTCTGTGCCTCAGTCTAAATTAACTAGCAGCAGACAGCCTGGCAGGTCTGAGCTGTCATTTGTTCTCTTGTGGTTGAGATGCTGAGCTTATATAGTGTTTTACTTAGTTCTGCTTGTGATGTATGAGGGTCAGACTTCTGTGGCCAAGCTGCATTTGGTGTACTCTGGTCTTTTTGTTCCAGGTAACTGAGATCCGCCTGAAGTATTTTGATACTGTGCCTGTTGCTGCTGCTATGTGTGTGCTTAAAACAGGCTTCCTTTTTGTGGCATCAGAATTTGGAAATCAGTGAGTAATCCTTTTCATTATCTCAGTTTACCCTGGTTAGCACAAATAATAAAAGTCATAGCAGAAGGGAGGTGTGGTTTCAGACCTGGGAAGTGTTTCACAGAATAATTCATGTTTTTCTTTTTCTTTTCTTTGGTTTTTTTTTTTTTGTTTGTTTGTTTGTTTTTTGGTTTTTTTTTTTTTTGGTTTTTGAGATGGGGTTTCTCTGTGTAACAGAGCCCTGGCTGTCCTGGACTCACTTTGTAGACCTTTGCTGGCCTTGAACTCACAGAGATCCACCTGCCTCTGCCTCCTGAGTGTTGGGATTAAAGGCGTGTGCCACTAAGCCCAGCATAATTCAGGTTTTTTTAAAACAAGTATTGCTCTCATTTTCTCTTTGTATTCATTTTCCCTTACTCCCCCTTCTACTGCATTATCTTTTTTATAGGTTCTTAGAGTTATTTAAAGTTTTATATGTATGTGTACTGAGTGTATGTATATGCACCACATGTATGTAGAAAGCCTGAGAAGGCATCTCTAACTGAGTTCCAGTTGGTTGTGATACTGAGAACCAAACTCGGGTCCTCTGCAAAAGCGGCAAGTGCTCTTAAAACACTACAGCACCCGAGTCATCTCTCCTACCCCATTTTTGTGTTCATTTTCATTGTTAGCTTCCTGTATTTCAGTGGCTTCGATCACTACCTCTGACTGGTGGTAGGCATGGACTGAGGTAGTGTGATCTCATGTTTGAGACCAGCTTGAGTTGCATAGTGAGATGATAGTCTGCAGAAAGAAACCCAGAGAGATTGCCACAAGTACTTCTCTCTTGAACAGACCTAAAGTTGAAGTCATTTAGTAACCACGCCGCATGCCCACATCACCAGTGTGCCTTGCTCAGTATTTTTTGTGAATGACTAATGGGCCACTTCTAGTGGCTTGTGAAATCTCAAATTTATTTGTCCTCTACTACTTTTAGTGCAGAGTTCTAGTTTTACTCTTTATATTGGTTCCAGTCTCAACTTATTTTGATTGGGTTTCCTGCACAATCTAGTCTTTATAGAGTCATCTCCATAAGATCGAATAGTGACATTATTTCCTATATCTCTGTATTAACAATTTTGATGGATTTCCATTGGCAAATGGAAGAAATATGAACTCTAGTTGCCAACTTAAGACCAGTATGTACAACTCCACACTACTTACTATGAAGAACAGGGTTTTGCCAGTATCTGCTAAAGCTCAGTTTTCTCATAATTAAAATGTAGATGGTTGCTGGGTGTGGTGGTGCACACCTTTAATCCCAACACTTGGGAGGGAGAGGCAGGTGGCGCTGTGAGTTCGAGGCCAGCCTTGTCTACAAAGTGAGGCCAGGACAGCCAGGGCTGAACAGAGAAAACTTGTCTTCAAAAATAAAATAAAAAGTAGATGCTTTGTAGGATTTTGTGCTTTTTCTGCACAGAATCCCTATGGAAGTGTGGTGGGTACATAGGCCAGACGTCCATGTCAGGAATCTTAATAGCTCTTCAGGCCTTATTTTCTGATACAGGTTCTTGCACTGAGCCTGAAGTGCACTAATTTTGTGTAGACTAGCTGGCCAGCAAGCTCCAGGGATCCATGCCTGTCTCCCAGCTCGGATTATAGATGGGTACTGCTGCATTCTGATTTTTACATGGGTATTGGGAATCTGAATGTAGGTCCCCATGCATGCATGTGAAGCACTCTTCCAAATGAGCTATCTCCAGCCCACACTCTTTCTTCAACCTGCCATTTGTCTAAGTACCTTGTTTCATATCTCCCTTTGAAGTTATACAGCTAACTTTGGTGTCACATTCCATTTCCAGGTGTACTGAAATCTATGCTTAAATATTTATGCATAACCTGTGCCAAAGCAATTCTTTTGCTTTTTCCCAGTTACTTATATCAAATTGCCCACCTTGGAGATGATGATGAAGAGCCTGAGTTTTCATCTGCCATGCCTCTAGAAGAAGGAGACACATTCTTCTTTCAGCCAAGACCACTCAAAAAACCTTGTACTGGTTGATGAACTGGACAGCCTCTCTCCCATTCTGTTTTGCCAGGTGTGGGTTTGTTCAACCACCTCTATCTGTGCCAGCCTACCATTACTAAATCTGAATTATAATGATGTTGAGTTGTAGTCTGAAAACAACCAATCTATGGAATTACCGCTGTTGAAAACTGGTAGTTATTGCCGGGCGGTGGTGGCGCACGCCTTTAATTCCAGCACTTGGGAGGCAGAGGCAGGCGGATCTCTGTGAGTTCGAGGCCAGCCTGGTCTACAAAAGTGAGACCAGGACAGCCAGAGCTGTTACACAGAGAAACCCTGTCTCGAAAAAAACCAAAAAAAAAAAAAAAAAAAAAAAAAAAAAAAAAAAAAAAAAAAAAAAGAAAACTGGTAGTTATATAAGTTCAGGAACTAAAACCAGTCAGTCTATATGAAGACTGTGTGTATGAGACAGTCTTACTCTGTGTAGCTCAAGTCTGGTCTTGCATTTAATATCCTCCTGCCTCAGCCTCCTGAGTGCTGGAATTAAAGGTGTGCATCACTATCACCCAGCAGGGTTTTTGTTTTTTGATTATTATGTATACTGTATTGTCTGCATGTATGCCTGCAGGCCAGAAGAGGGCATCATATCTCACTATAGGTGGTTATGAGCCACCATGTGGTTGCTGGGAATTGAATTCAGGACCTTTGGAAGAGCAGCCAGTGCTCTTAACCTCTGTGCTATCTCTCCAGCCCTTTTTTTTTTTTTTTTTTTTTTAATGTGAAGTGCTAGGGCCTTTTCTCTTTTCCCAGTCTGTAGCCCTTATATAACTTTAAACCAGAGAATAGTTTGTCCTCTCATAATTATGTTTAAAAATTTAGTATCATAGACATTTTCCCCTTGTCTGTGTAGATAGCTGATCTGGCCAATGAAGACACTCCACAGCTGTATGTAGCCTGTGGTAGGGGACCCCGGTCATCTCTCAGAGTTTTAAGGCATGGACTTGAGGTAAGATGGGAATTTTTGATTCTCTTATGGTGTGAAAGGAAGCCCAGAATGGAACATTGTACAGGCTTGCTTTGATTGAGGTCAAAGATAAACTACTGTTTCTATGAACAAATGTGTACTTTCTCTTGTCTGTGAAATTTATGGAGTTTAGATTACTATTCCTTAACTTATTAGTATGATAGTTAAGATCCACTCCGTGTAACATCTTGGCAGAAGTAAATAATACTTTTTGTGACCATTTGTGGTTGGCAAACTAGGTCTTAAGAGGACTGTTTATCTGTTTTTAGTCAATTTTTGCTGAAAATATAGCCAAGATGACCTTGGTGTTAAATCTGGCTTTACTAAGTAGCTGCTTTTAAGCTTTTGTTGTATAAAATTCACTTAGTGGTAGTATATGCCTTAAAAGGTTATGTAGTTGAGTCAGCTTAAGATACGGGTGCTGTAGCTGTAAAGTGGACACACATCTGCAACTTGAGCCACAGCAGGCAAAGGTGAGATGTTTTCATTCAAGACTGTTTTGTTCAACATAGTTAGGTGTCATTTTGAAAATACAGATAGAACCTGTATAAAGTTTATTAATGTTGTTTTGGGAATCTGAAACATTTTCACTGCCAAAGTATTCATTATTTACTAAATTTTGATTGGTCTTGACAAATTTAAAACCAGCATGTATGCCTGCTTGCCTTTCCTCTTTTTCTTCTTCTCTTCCTTTTTCCCCTTTTTTGGTTTCTGGTCTCTCTCCCTTATTGGTTTGTTTATGGAGACAGTGTTTCTCTGTGTAATCCCTGCCTGTCCTGGAACTCACTCTAGATTAGGCTGGCCTTGAACTCAGAGATCACCTGCCTCTGCTTCTCTGCTGGGATTAAAGGCTTGTGCCAGCACCACCAAGCTTGCTTTTGTTGTTTTTGAAGAAAAGATCTTATTGAAACTAGGGCTGTCCCCAGACAGCAGTCTTACTGTCCCAGCTTGTATACAGGGAGCCGAAGTTCTTTTTTTTTTTGGTTTTTCGAGACAGGGTTCTCTGTGTATCCCTGGCTGTCCTGGACTTGCTTTGTAGACCAGGCTAGCCTCGAACTCACAGAGATCCACCTGCCTCTGCCTCCCAAGTGCTGGGATCAAAGGCATGCGCCACCACGCCTGGCGGAGCCAAAGTTCTTGATTACTTATTGCTCATTGGCTCCTGGTGAGGATTTGATACACACTAGCTCTTTCTACAAAAAGTAAGAAAGCTTTGCATAGTGTAAGATAAAGGGCACCAGAATTGCTTTTTAATGCCTTGCCTTCTATCCTTACAACTTTATAAGCAGAGCTTTTGTTGTGTTTTAAAAATAATTCACAATTGTTGATTATTGCTTTGTTCTTTCTTGTATATCTTCGTCTCACTTTGGCTATAGTCTTACTTGAATAAAAATAAAGTTTCCATTTGGTAGAGTATAACATACTTGACGCATAAGTTTTACTAATGGAGTTCTTATGTCTTACTTATGTTATACTTGAAAACTGAAAAAGATAGTGCCTTGAGTTTATGTGTTCTTTCTATAAGATGAGGTTAAATACATTTGTTGGACTGAAAGGGAGAGCTGTTGGGGGGAAAAAGAAATACCTTAAACTAAAAAAAGGGGGGGGAAGAGGATGGGGGGTTGAGGGGGAGGAGGGTGGGGATTGTGATTGAGATGTAACTTGAAGAAATAAAAAATAAATTATTTTTAAAAAAAGGTGATGTTAAATAGTATAACACATTAAACTATTTTATCTTTGAGCTATTTAACAATGTTTGATAAACGTATCTTAGAGCAGTTTTACATTAACAGGAAAATTCCAAAGATAAATTCAGAGTTCATGTCTAATCCACTGTTGACTTAGGAGTATCAAAGTATATCTTGGGGTGGGGGGTGCCCTGATTGATTTCTGTGAGTCACTTGTAAGATGATTGTCAGCCTAGGAGTAAAGCAGTGTTTTTCCTAAAGTGTGTGGCATTTGAATTTGTGAAGAGATATGATTTTTGTCTTACGAAGTTAGAGAAAGCAAAAAGGTACTGTCAAGTAGTGATTTGGTTGTTTCGTTCATTTCCAGTGACAGTTATTTTTAGTTTTGGGTTCTTTTGGAAGGATATAAGTATGGTGGCTGTAAAGCCTGTACCCTTCTGTATTTTCCGTGACTTTTTGCTGAGTCTGTCATGGGGATTCTAGTGCCTCCAGTCTGGGTTTAGGTTCTTTTTACTGAGTGGTCCAGTCCTTACCCTGTATTGCACAGTACTTTGTACTGCCTAGCGTAGTGCACTAGTAGGTTTTATGCTCACTGGCTTGCCTCCTCTCTTATTAATTAGGTGTCGGAAATGGCTGTTTCTGAGCTCCCCGGTAACCCTAATGCTGTCTGGACAGTACGTCGGCACATTGAAGGTAAGTGTCCCTTTATTGGTAGTCAAGATGGGGCCTGGGAACCACTGCCATGGAAAACTTAGAAACTGCATTCATAATATGTCTGTATCACTTCATATAGCACCACATATCAGAAATTTCTGGCACAACACATTTTTTGAGGCTTCTCCTGATCAGGCTTCCTTCATTTACTGCTGCTTTTCCTGAAAGTGGATAGAGAGGTATAGAGTGGCTGTTAGTTACAAAAACATTTCAAGAATCATTGAGCTGCTGTGTGATTTATAAACCTCTGGTTTCACCTGTGGAAGAGTGTGTTCTAAGAGAAAGATGCTGTTTTCTCATTGTACTTGAACTATGTTTTCATTGTGCTAAAAATCACAGTGATAGTAAAGATTATAGAAACCTTTTAATCAGTCAGTTCTGCTTATGCTTAAGAAAAGCATAGATTGAGTAGAATCACTTTTAGAGTGAGTAGAAAAGGGAGTTGTCAAGGAGATAGAGTCTGAGTTTTTGAATTAAAATAGTCACCTTACCTTCATACTGAAAGTTTGTAGCTTTTATGGTGCTCCAGAGGCAACAATGTCTTTTAACATTGAATTTCAGTCCCAAAACAATAAAACTTGTCATGTTTCCCATGGTTCACTTTGGAACAGAAGGTTATTGTTCTGAGATCTGTTTTTCATCTTTCAGGAATGTGGAACTAGTAGCAAACAAAGCTTTGGTAGAAAACAGCTGTAATTATGCCTGAGGTTTGATGTTATAGTTGAAAGGAATGAGCTGAAGAGAGCTGGGAAGTGTGTAGGTGGGGAATTTATTAGAACACTACATATTTTTTTGTGGATTTTTGTTCTCATTTGGTGTATTTAAATGAGTTGAAAGGAGAACATCAACAGGATATTGGTAGGCTCATTTTAGCTGAGAAGGTATTGGATATTTGGTTTGAAGAGATTTCTACATTGAATGAAATTTCAACATAGAGAAGCTAGTTAATGGTGATCTTAATTTTGATAAACTTTGATAATAAGGTTCTAGTAAGTGTTACCTAGATTAGTTAAACTTGTTTTTAAAGGAAGGTCTCACTATATACTCAGGTTGGCCTACAACTTGTCCACAATGGCTTTGCATTCACGGTCCCTCCTGAGTGCAGTGATGACAAGCAAGTGTCATTGTTCCCGGCTTCTAATTTTTAGGCAGTTTTGAAAATTTTAGAGTAGATTTAGGTTTTCTAGAAGTTACTCTTCACTTTTATGAAGGCAGAAAGTCTCAAGTGTTGACTCTAAAGCTAGAACATCTAAGTGATAGGGGCAGAAAATTGTCTCCTGAGCCCTAATTCAGTGCTCATTTGGCTAACTGGCAGGAGTCTGTAGTGTTGGCTTCTTGTGTGCTGTCATCCTGTCCTCATTCAAGTACCTGCTGTCTGTTTAGAGGAGTTAGCATAGAACCTCTGCCTCAGGGCGCTTGTCTTGTAAAAGAGGCTGGAGTAGCTGAGTGGGAGAGAGCACTTGACAAGCGTGCATAGGGCACTGAGCCCAGATTCTACAAACCACCAAAAGAAGAAAAAGACAGTATCCAATTACTGTGTGTACTGATGTGGTGAAAGGCACAGGCATGCTGCCAGGAGGGTTGATCGGAAAGGAAGCAGGCTTAGTAGAAGGTGAAGGAAGGTATTGGAGAAAGAGAAATGTTTGCCAATATTCAGTGATAGGGAGCTGGTTGCTAGTGTAGTGGGACTAGTAGTTGAAACTGTTCTCTGTTAAATATCAAAACCTGGGTAGAAACTGTTTCCTGTACTGTTGTCAATTATCCACAAAAACATGTTAGGTTTTCTGGTCATTTTCTTTCCAGATTCTTTACGTTACTATTGACTGAGCATTCCTTTATCCACACGTGCTACCGTCTTCAGGCAAATACTAACTTTGGCTGGTACTTGGTGATGCATACTACCAATACCAAGCCTTTTTTTCTCTTCCACAGGTGGCTGGTGAAGGTGCTGATTATCACAGGTGTGTACCTACTGCTAGGGTCTACTGTGGGATCTTCTAGGGAGAGGGATGACCTGCACAGAATACTGAGGCTGCCCTAATGGCGTCTCTCAGAGGGAATTTCGCAGGTGGATGTCAGTGTGCGTCATAGTGACACTCACCCATCTGCTTATCAGCTGGTCTAAGGCCTCTCCTTTCCCCCACAGTGTCTGGACAGTAGAACTAGTCGACTTTTATGAAACTGAATGAACGTGTAACTAGCAAACCACAGCTTCATTCTCTTTTAGAGTTATTCATTCCATATCTATTGACTGAAAGATTAGGTCCTGGAAAAAACCTTTGAGTATATAATGTAGTAAACTGGCTAAGAGCCAGGTACTCTGAATATGAAGTGAGAATGACATGCAGGGGGCTCGCCAAGCATTGTGACCGGTGTTACCTTTTAGAGAGGGCTATTTAAGGCAAGGCAAGTAAACTGTTCCCTCTCTGGGCTGCTTTTATAGTGCTCCAAAAAAAGGGGGAAAGAAATAAACTGAACGTAGGTCTAAAGAGCTGTTTGTTCTCTTACCCTAAGATTCTTCACTGAGACAGAAAGTAATATTTTTGTAAGGCTTACAACCTCTAGAAAAAGGCATTGTGAATATTTATAGTTCTTAGTAATAGTAGTGCCTGAAGCTTGATTTTGTTCTGAATGTCAGCTTTTAGCCTGTAACCTCCCTAAGAGTAATTAATCTGTTTCAGGACTTCATTGCTGGAGAATGGCAATGGTAGAAGTTTTAGTGTGCTTGGTATTTACCAGGTAATAGGTCTTTTCAGGAAATCTGATTAAGGAAGCTTATAAAGTATTAGTCATTGCTCTCTTCCTTGTGAAATTATTTAGCCAAAGCTATTTAAGTTAATTGAGCATTTCCTTTATATTTGAGTAGTCTGGGCTTGTGGTTAAAGGAAAAGTGTAAATATGGGCACCCCTTTCTTCTCCACTCCATTCTCTTACTATGTAAGTCAAAAAACTATGATTTCTCTTCCATAGGCCCTCCTCTTTCCCTCTCACACTAGAAATTGTGGCCAGTTGAAGTCTTTTATTGGTTAACTGTAATTTAGTCTTACGTAGCTTTGAAGGTAGTACCAAGTTTCAGTAAATGTGAACATGGGAGATGATGTGGTGTTCTTATAAAAATTCTAAGCAGTTTTTTACTACATGCCAGAAATTTCCAGGTCAAAAGTGCAGAGCCGGAGTAAAATTTTAAGTTTGATGTTAAGATTAATTTAGGTCTTTCTGTAAGCTATTACAAGTCCAATTTAGGGACAACCATATCCTAATTTCCTTTTTAAAAAAACATTATTTACTTACGATGTATGTGTGGGCATGTGTGCCACAGCGTGCATGTGGAGTTGTGGGGATAACTTTGTGGAGTCAGTTCTCTCCATTCATCTTTATGTAGCTCCTGTGGATCACCATGCCTGAACAGCAGACACTGAGCACCTCGCCAGGCCTTAAGTTATTTATGACAGCAAACAGTGCTTGGCATTGTAAATGATGTCTCCACAGCATTTACATGTGCTAACAGCCATAACAGTTCAATTGAAAACCAACTATCTGGTCCAGAGCTACTCCTTAAGTTTTGAAAATTGTATTTGTGCTTTGTGGGTTACCAGTCTACCCATCTAGCCGTTAGAATGTGCCTGTTGGGAAAGGTCTTTGGTTCTTCTGTCACCCTGGTTGCATATATGTATGGTTAACTGGAAGTTTTGTCAAACAGTACTTAACTCTTACTGTGTGAAGCACTTTCATGCCATTATTTCTACTATAAAGTAGTACTGATTACAGCTCACTAAACTGTATGTCCTGCTAATGGGTCAGAGCACTGTAGGCTACACCAATAATAAAGAATGCTGATTCAAATAATTCTAATAATAATTCTTTTTTTTTTTTTTTTTTTTTGGTTTTTCGAGACAGGGTTTCTCTGTATAACAGCTCTGGCTGTCCTAGACTCACTTTGTAGACCAGGCTGGCCTCGAACTCACAGAGATCCGCCTACCTCTGCCTCCCAAGTGCTGGGGTTAAAGGCGTGCGCCACCAATGCCCGGCTCTAATAATAATTCTTAATTTTGGAGTAATACAAACCAAAAATGGTCCTTGATGTGGGTGGAGTAAGTAGGGTCATTCTGCGGTCCTGAGCTTTGACAAGGCTCAGGGCAGGTAGAGCCTTAGAGCTGCCAATGTAGTTTAGTGTCTTACTCTGATAATTCATCCTTTGTTTAGCTGATTTCTAGGTTGGGGGGACAAAATGACAAAGTTGGTATAGAAATACAGATTTAGAGTGGTGAGGAAGTGTCAGTGCAAACAATAAATGTGTCTACTCGGGGCGTATCCAGGGTTCTGTATGGTGGGTGTAGACAACTCAGGTGGTTTATGTGTGAAGTGAAGATGTGGGAACTAGATGGCCTTTGACAATGGGACTGTCCAAGGGAAACTTAAGATTGCCTTTATATAGAACTCAGATCATATGACCTTGAGAAACTCATTAGTGTTTGTTTATTCATCCCCAGGAAAAGCAAATTCTAGTAAGATTGCTGGTAACCACTGCGTTGTTAGCATTTTTAAACAGTGAGAAACGGAGAAGTCAAGGACTGAAAATATCAACATTCTCCCTTCCCCCATTTCCTGGTTAACTGGTACTCTTCTCTTCCCAGTGGGACTAGGATTCCCAATTTCCAGCCCTAGAATAACTAAATATGCTCAAACCTCAAGTAGTCCATTTTATTCATTAAAGATTATATTCTTACATTGGCTCCCTTTGGAAGAAGTTTGTTTTTTGTTTTGTTTTGCTTTTTGAGACATAGCCTTCGCTTCCTGACATTCAGAGATCCACCTTCCTCTGCCTCCTAAGTGCTGGGATTCAAGGAGTGCCCTACACCTGACTGATCTTTCTTGTTCTCTTAAAATATGCCTTATTTAAATGGGTTGGAATTGGGTGGGATTAGTTCATTTGCCTACTATGCAAGAAACTCGGTTCCATCCCCAGCACTTTATAAGCTCAGCATGATGGTACACACCTGTAATTCCAATACTCCAAGTGGAGTCAGAGGGGTCAGAAGTTCAAAGTCATCTTTGGCTACATAGTGAGTTTGAACCAACCTGGGCCGCATGATAATGTATCAGTCAATCAGCAATTGGCACAAACAGATTTGCTCTAGTTTTTACACACACAAGCGCGCCAACACCCACAGTTATTTAAGATTTCCTTATACTTTTGGTTTTATTATTATCCTCTCATGATTTCCTTAAAGAAAATACTAATTTTCAGAGAAAATACTAATTTTCAGAGCTCTAAGAGGAAGACATACTAAGCATGTTTGGGCATTTATTGTAGGTTGCTAGGACTCTCAGTCATGTTTTGAACCATCTGCTCTGTGTGTGTATGTGTGTAGTGACTGCACACAGACGTGTTGTGAAAGGTTTCTGAAACTCTTGGTGTCTCAATTGCTTTTCTATTTATTTATTTGTTTGTTTGTTTATTTATTTATTTATTTATTTATTGCGTATACAGTATTTGCTCTACATATATGCCCGGGCAGATCTCAATGTAGATGGCTGTGAGCCACCATGTGGTTGCTGGGAATTGAACTCAGGACCTTGGGAAGAACAGCCAGTGCTCTTAACCTCTGAGCCACCTCTCCAGCCCAAAGGTTGTGGTTTTTTTTTTTTTTAGGTTTTTTTTTTTTTTGAGACAGGGTTTCTCTGTGTATCTCTGGCTGTTCTGGGCTCGCTTTGTAGACCAGGCTAGCCTCGAACACACAGAGATCCGCCTGCCTCTGCCTCCCAAGTGCTGGGATTAAAGGCGTGCGCCACCACTGCCCGGCGCCTCAATTGCCTTTCTAATGCTAGTAAATTTGAATTCTTTCCTAACAGCTCCTTTGTTTTCTTTTTCCAGATGAGTTTGATGCCTACATCATTGTGTCTTTCGTGAATGCCACGCTTGTTCTATCTATCGGGGAGACTGTGGAGGAAGTGACTGACTCTGGGTTCTTAGGCACTACTCCAACCTTGTCCTGCTCCTTGTTAGGAGATGATGCGCTGGTGCAGGTGAGCTTGCTTACGTCCTCAGCGTGCTGGGTCCTTCCTTTGCCCGCCATACTGTTAACTCTGTGGTATCTTGTATTCGTGTCTCTTCATTCTCACCTTCCAGAAAACCTCGGAAGGTCCATAATGTTTTATCAGCATTAAAAAATGCACTGAGAGTTAATAGTTTTCAGATTTTTACTAAGCAGTTTGGAGAATTTGAAACCAAACCTTTTCTTCCAGTTTGCCATTTCTGTTATAAAACCCATCACTGCTATTCTCATCTTTATTAACAAGTGGGCTTTGGGCTTTTTTGAACTGACATGACAAAACATGAACTTTTTTTTTTTTTTTTTTTTTGGTTTTTCAAGACAGGGTTTCTCTGTGTATCAGCCCTGGCTGTCCTGGAACTCACTCTGTAGATCAGGCTGGCCTTGAACTCACAGAGATCCACCTGCTTCTGCCTCCTGAGTGCTGGGATTAAAGGTGTGCACCACCACGCCCAGCCCAAAACAAGAACTTTTTAAAAATTCTTTAAAAATTGATCTCTCTGGGCTCTACGAACTCTAACCGATGCCTCAGTTGCATGGTTCCAGGTTTGCCAAGTGTGAGGACCATTCCAGGTGATGAATTGCTATTGAGATTTTATTCTTTGACTGATTGTAGGTGTATCCAGATGGCATTCGACATATACGAGCAGATAAGAGAGTCAATGAGTGGAAGACTCCTGGCAAGAAAACAATTGTGAAGTGTGCAGTGAACCAACGACAAGTGGTGATAGCACTGACTGGGGGAGAGCTGGTCTATTTCGAGATGGATCCTGTATGTTATTTGCTTTGTTGTGCTGGCCATTTTTGTTAATCTTTCATGGTTCTTAACATGGAGTTCTGAGGTGTTAAGCATTGGTGTGTTATCAGTATATGTATCTTGTGAATACATTTTACTTGTATTCTCAAGAAAGAGAATTAGGAATGCATATATCTATAAATAAGACAGTCTAGCTTTTTTTTTTTTTCTTCCTCCCCCAAGACAGGGTTTCTCTGTGTAGCCCTGACTGTCCTGGAACTCACTCTGTAGACCAGGCTGGTCTCGAACTCACAGAGAACCGGCTGCCTCTGCCTCCTGAGTGCTGGGATTACAGGCATGTGCCACCATCACCCGGCAGTCTAGCCCTTTTAAAAGATTATTTCTTATTTTTATGTGTTTGTGTCTGAATGAGTTTATGCGCATACATGCAAGACATACTGTTGAATCCCCTGAACTGGAGTTATAAGCCACCATGTGGGTGTTGGGAACCAATCTGAGTTTTGTAGGAGTAGAGCAGTAAACACTTAACCCTTGAGTTGTCTTTCCAGTCTCAGTCTGATTCTTTTGTTTTTCTTTTTTTTGAGGTAGGGTCTAATGTAGGATTCTAGGCTCATGTCAAACTCACAGATATCCTCATATCTCAGCTTCTCAAGTGCTTAGGATTACAGCCATGAGTTACTGTGCCTTAATTTTGCCATTTTATATGAAAATGTATCTGGAACTTATCCTACTCTACAGAATCTATAGTAGGGTTGAGATTTGTTTGTTTGTTTGTTTTGGCCATATTTGAATTCACTTTCACTGGTTTTTAGCAAGGGTTTTGTCTTTGAGATAGTCTCCGGTAGACTAAATTGGCCTTGAAGCCTTGGTTCTTCTGTCTCCCATGTGCTGGGTCTTCCACAAGCTGGCTTCAATCAGGGTTCTCATGAAGAGAACAGATAAATGGTTTTAAATACCTATTTTTTGGTCTAGTTTAGTTTATATTTGTGCCACATTCTGCTTTTCATGAAAGATCTGATTTTCTTTCCCTCTGGGGCATTAATGTGTGTGGCATTAACCTGTGAAGTTGATTATGGGACTTGAAATAGTGAACTTCTTGGTCATTGAGTATTACTAAAAGAGGTGTGAGATGTGAGACAGGTGCTGGCAGTATAGCTCAGTTTGTAGAACCTCAGCAGTGCGTAAACTGGGTGTGTTAGGACCCTTTGTAATCATAGTATCCAGTGGAGGCTGCCAGTTCTAAAATTCAAGTTCATCCTTGACTACATAGATGGTATGAGCTCCATGAAGCCCTGTCTCAAAGGCAAAAAGAGGGGTGAGATGAGGGGAAACAAAAAAAGCCATAACAGCTCATCCTCCTCTCCTAGGACCAGAGTTACAGGGTACATTACAGTGCATAAACCTGTTTTGTTTTCCTTCCTTGTAGTCAGGACAGTTGAATGAGTACACAGAGCGGAAAGAGATGTCAGCAGATGTGGTGTGCATGAGTCTAGCCAACGTGCCCCCTGGAGAACAACGCTCTCGATTCCTGGCTGTGGGGCTGGTGGACAACACTGTCAGAATCATCTCCCTTGACCCATCAGTGAGTGCTACCCTCAGTTTATGGGTGGGCCCTACATACCTGGCTCCCTGAATTTGTATCTGCTGTCTTTCCCTCCTTTTATTTATTTATTTACTTATTTACTCACTCACTTATCTATCTATCTATCTATCTATCTATCTATCTATCTATTTATTTTGCCCAGCAGTCAGATGTTAGGCACCCAGATTGGCAAGTTCTATACTGCTGCTGCTTTTGACTCCCATAGCGCACTTCAGGAGTCTTGTGAAGTAGTTTAAGGATGTCGATCTGAGACTACTAAATATTTTCTGTTTTATCTGTATTACTAGCATTTTGTTTGCATGTTTGTATAAGAAAGTGTCTGATCCCCTGAAATCAGTAATTTTTGAGCCAGCATGTGGATCCTGGGAGCTTGGGTCCTTTGGGAGAGCAACAAGTTCTTTTAACTACTGGAGCCATCTCTCCAGCCTTGTCCTATAGTTTAAAATCCCCAGACTGTTTATTAAAAGGGAATTTTACTTGTTCTAGGACCTTACATGATTTTCAGGGAGATACCCTTTGCTTACTTTGACCATTATCCACTTTGACAAGAATAAACAAGAGCTCCCCAAAGCTTATTTTGAGATTTAGATTTATGACCCTCTACCTTTTACTTCTGGGGTTTTCCTAACAGGTTTCTGTAAGTAAGTTTTTTCCAAAATTAATTAGGCTCTTTTCCCCCCCTCCCTTCCTCAGGACTGTTTACAGCCTCTGAGTATGCAGGCTCTCCCAGCCCAGCCTGAATCTCTATGTATTGTGGAAATGGGTGGGACAGAGAAGCAAGATGAGCTGGGTGAGAGAGGCTCTATTGGCTTCCTATACCTGAACATTGGGCTGCAGGTAAGAGGTCCAGGGGCCCACATTGGTGTCAGGCCTTCTGTAGATATCAGCCTGTTTCTTTATCCAGTACAGGCATTTTCTTTGCCCACGGTTCCAGATAGCCACCTTATGAAATTCATCTTTTTTTTTTTTTTTTTTTTGGTTTTTCGAGACAGAGTTTCTCTGTATAACAGCTCTGGCTGTCCTGGACTTGCTTTGTGGACCAGGCTGGCCTCGAACTCACAGAGATCCGCCTGCCTCTGCCTCCCAAGTGCTGGGATTAAAGGCGTGCGCCACCACCGCCCAGCATGAAATTCATCTTATAGTGCTGTCTTAGATTAATTTTTCTTAGCATTTAGAACATATTAGGGAGGCCTCGAAATAGTATGCACAAAGAATCTTCATATCTGGTAAAAAATGTTTGTGATAGATTCTTTGGATAAGAATTAAATGCATCCTCAGTAGTCACCCATAGTTCCCACAGTATCCCAGCCTTTTGAAATGAATACCTCACAGTTGATAATTAACCACATTAGCTCTAGTGAAGCCTATAGATGTTCCTATATTCAAAGCAACTGAGCTTGTAATGGCACAAAAGCAGGAACCTAGCATAAGATAGAATCAGTGATCTCTTTGTGTACTTTTTATTCCCTTAATTAGTAATTACATCATTTAGATGGGTTATTTGTGCTTTGTAGGTTTTAGTTTCATATTTAGAAATGCTCAGGCATGAGACACAGATGAGACTAATACAATAAGCCTTCCTTTCCCCTTTTCTTGGAGTATTTTAAAGCAAATCCAAGATAATAAATCATTCCACCTATACTTAGTAATGCTATCTATGCAGTGTTTTAGTGTTTGCTTTAAGGAACTACTAATGACTACCCACCAAAGAAATGGGGGGGGGAACACCCTTAAAAGAATTTACTTAAATGATTTGTTTGATTGGTTGGTTGCTTGTTTGTTTTTGTTTTTTGTTTTCTTTTGGTTTTTTTAGACAGGGTTTCTCTGTAGCCCTGGCTGTCCTGGAACTAGCTCTCAGACCAGGCTGGTCTCAAACTCTCAGATCCACCTGCCTCTGCCTCCGCACTCAAGTGCTGAGATTAAAGAGCCGGGTCCACCTACCTCTGCCTCTGCACCTAAGTGCTGAAATTAAAGAGCCGGGCGTGGTGGCAGATGCTTTTTTTTTTTTTCCTCTTGGTTTTTCGAGACAGGGTTTCTCTGTATAACAGCTCTGGCTGTCCTGGACTCGCTTTGTGGACCAGGCTGTCCTCGAACTCACAGAGATCCGCCTGCCTCTGCCTCCCAAGCACTGGGATTAAAGGCATGCACCATCACCACCTGGCAGTGGCAGTTGCCTTTAATCCCAGCATTCGGGAGGGAGAGGCAGGCGGATCTCTGTGAGTTCAAGGCCAGCCTGGTCTACAAAGTGAGTCCAGGACAGTCAAGGATACACAGAGAAATCCTGTCTCGAAAAACCTTAAAAAAAAAAAGATGCACCAGCATTGCCTGGCTTAAATGATGTGTTTTTTCAATGTGCTGGATATGTATATATACTGTGAAGTGGTTTTTACTTAGTAGATGCTTAGTAACTGGGAGAGAGTGAATGAATTGCTGACTCTTGGAGCATTTAATAATTTGTTTTGTGTTGTTTTCACCACCAAGTCAGATTGTTCTGTCTTCTACCAAAGTAGCTAAAGGAGGACCTCACACTTAAAAGTTTCCACCATGAGGAGGCTTTAACTTGTTCACATCTTTTCAATTAGAATGGTGTGCTACTGAGAACTGTCCTAGACCCTGTTACTGGGGACCTGTCTGACACCCGCACTAGGTATCTGGGGTCCCGTCCTGTGAAACTCTTCCGCGTCCGGATGCAAGGGCAGGAGGCTGTAAGTAATAAAAAGACATTTGAATATTGGTGCCTCTGTGAACTTTTTTATTAATTGACTTTGTAGATGGTTAGGTGTTAGCTCTCTCTTGATTGGTTTCACTTATATGGGAAGTACTGGGGGTTTCTGGTTTTGTTTGTTTGTTTTGTGTGTGTGTGTGTTTTGAGATAGGGTTTCTCTGAGTAGCCCTGGCTGTCCTGGACTCACTTTGTATACTAGGCTGACCTTGAACTCAAAGAGCTCCACCAGCCTCTACTTCCTGGGTGCTTGGAATAAAGGCATGCGCCACCATGCCCAGCAAGTACTGAGTTCTTTAATCTAGAGTTTTCTAAGGGATGGTCCATGGCATGGCACTGAAGTATTAATGAGGTTATAGGAAGTTTGAATATTAATCCTTTGAGTCTTTTCTTTAGGTTGGGCTATCGGGAAGGAAAAAACTAACTGGAAACCTTCCATTCAGTGCAGGATAATAGTGATGTCTTGATTCTCTTTCCTATTGGGAAAGAGCAGTTCAGAATTAACATTGCTGGGTGCTGTGCTATTTCTTAAAGACCAAAGTTGGGGTTATGTGCGCTTGGTCAGTCTACTGTGTCTGGGCTTTCTCAGTCTAATTAGAGCTGTTCCTCTGCAGGTTCTGGCCATGTCCAGTCGCTCGTGGCTGAGCTACTCTTACCAGTCTCGCTTCCATCTCACTCCTCTGTCTTATGAGACCCTGGAATTTGCATCAGGCTTTGCCTCTGAACAGTGTCCTGAAGGCATTGTTGCCATCTCCACCAATACCTTGAGGTGAGAAAATCCTATGTTTGGAGCCCAACTTGAAGCCTTTGTGCCAAGGCCTCAGCCATGGTTCTTCCAGAGCTGGAGGAATTTGTAGAGAGATGGCTGAGAGTGTTACAGTTGATACTTAGTTTGGCTCAGGATTTAGAACCTGTGAGCCAAGTTTGAATGCTCGGCGTTTAGCTTCTGTTTAGACTTTTGGAGCCAAGTTTTAGAATTACAACAGTCTAGTCTTGCACTTTTTTTAAATTATTATTATTTTATTTTATGTGCATTGGTGTTTTTCCTTCTTGTGTGTCTATATGAGATCGTCAGATCTTGGAGTTACAGACAGTTATGAGCTGCCATGTGGGTGCTGGGATTTGAATCCTAGTCCTCTGGAAGAGCAGTCAGTACCCTTAACTGCTGCGCCATCTCTCCAGCCCCTAGTCTTGCACTTTTAAGATTTCTGTTTCCTGGTAAAATGTTTGTGTCACTGGATTAGTTTTAGAGCAAGTGTTAAATCTCTTAACTTTTTCTTACTGTGTTTTTATCTACAGAATTAGTTTTACTTTTTTTAGACAGGGTTTCACTATGTAGTCCTGGAATGTGCTACATACCAGGCTGGCCTCAAACTCATGGAAATCCACCTGCCTTTGCCAAGTGAGTGCTGAGATTAAAGCCTGGTTGTTTATTTTTTATGACAGAGTCTTACTAGGTAGCCAGTGCTGGCTTCAAGATCAAATTTCAGACACACACAAATAGAGAAAGCCACTGAACACTCTATTATTTACTGTCACAATCAATCACTTCGACTTTTTGGATAGTAATAATCTTGCTATAAATATTTGCATCTTAAATTTTTTTTTTTGTAAATACATATTTTCGTTTTTCTTTGACATGCAGTTTTTGAAAGGGTGAAATTAAACTGGAATTCTCAATAGCTGTAATGTTTCTTGTTCAGAAGAGCATCCATCTTTTTTTTTTATGAAATAATCATCAGTGTTGTGGGTTATTTGCCAGAGAAGACTGTTTGGACATGTTAAGCCAATAGAAAGTCTTTATTAGCTAGCTCACGACTACACTGGGTGTTCGGGATCCTAGTGTAGCCTTGAGCAGGGTGAGGTTTTTTGTTGGTTTTGTTTTGTTTGTCAGGGTGAACTTTTAAGCACAAAAACATGTTCTGGTTTGACATACTTTTAGTTAGCAAAAACAGTTAGCCAGGAGTGAAACTGCAGAAGCCAGAAAACAAGATTAGTGCATTTAGAGACTTTCCCAGAACTATAGACTTTGATGGATTAAGCCTTTGTTTTCGTTTAGGCAAGTGGTGGTGTCTGCCTGCTGAGTTTTACAGCTTGCATGGTACTTCCATTGTACAGTCAGTTGTGGAGTGTCCACTAAGGTTAGGGCCCTGTTACGGTCAGCGTGAAGCCATATAAGCAGAGCCAGAGTGACAGGCTTGTTAAAGATGTTACAGCCCTGGGGAAGTGTAGAGTCACTTCCTCTACCTCTCCTATCTCCAGGGATTGAATAATCAGGACATATTTTCCCTAGGTTTTAATCATCCTCACTGGAGGTTGAGGGAACGGTAGCTTACCAACAACACCCATTTCCCACCTGGGATCTCGTGAGTTCATCATACAGAGGTGAAGGGCCCCGTTTTGTCAGTAGAGGAGGAAATTGGAGTGAGGATGCACATGGTATTGGCAAGACCAGTATGTGTAATGGATCTTTTGTTCCTCCGTGGTTCTTCCTTCCATCTCTTTTCTTCCCTTTCAACCCACTAACACTAGATAAGAGAAAAACGGATATAGAGAGAAAAGGAAAGATTGCTGAATAAAGTCAGAGGTTGGGAAGGGGGCGATGTTGACATCAGGATATCTAGTTTCTTCTTTATTCTTCTTTGCACATGACTTTGACTATTTTAAGAAACTCAACCAACAACCACCTATTGGGGCTCTAGCATTTATATACCCTCTGAAAAATTCCCGTAATTCCAAATGTCACACAATTGCAAAAACTGTTTACAGTGGCGAAATCATGCCTCTGTTAGAGCCTGAGCCAAATAGTCAGCTACTTCAAAGTAGCCCGTATCCCCATTCCTGGGATTAAAGTGAAAACATAACTCTTATAATTCTGTTTTTAATTTCATGTCGTTACAGACAGTTGTGAGCTGCCATGTGGGTGCTGGGAATTGAACCCAGGTCCTCTGGAAAAGCAACCAGTGCTCTTAACCACTGAGCCACCTCTTAGAGTCCCCATATTTCTGTGGTTTTTTTTTTGGTTGTGGGCCTACCCTTTAATGGCTGAGCCATCTTTCAAGCCCTGTTTCTGTGTGTGTGTGTGTGTGTGTGTGTGTGTGTGTGTGTGTGTGTGTGT
>CAJQZJ010032054.1:3278466-3297707 GCA_907164525.1 Lophiomys imhausi | reverse complement strand
TGTGTGTGTGTGTGTGTGTGTGTGTGTGTGTGTGTGTGTGTGTGTGTTTTAAGAAATCGAAATTCTTAATAAACATATGGGTAGCCTCCATATCTGTCTGGTCACTCTTTACAGTAGCCTTCTGTTTGGTCATAGAGGAAGCAGACAAAGGATCAATAAATGAAGGACTAGGGGTGATGGGAATTTCAATTTGACTCCTGACAGCCTGCTATGGAACAATTTCCCAACCTTATTTGGAGGGACTGTTATAATTGAGGGTTTCTTGGACTTGGAATCTCCATATGTAAGAGTTACCCTGAACAAATCGGGACAAGAGGGAAAGTCTGAGTCTGTCCAATCCAGTAGAGCCGATCATGGCTGCTGGATTGAAGTCTTATTCTTTTGGAACTGGTGACAAGGTTGTTGATCTCAGCATTCTCTGAAAATTAAGGGAGCAGGGTCCTGTTGGGGTTGATCTGTAGGAAGAGAAGTTATCTTGAGGTAGAGGAGTAAAGGGCTTGAGTTGGGATAGGTGAATCCAGTGAGGGAGACCCTCAAGATTACTAGCTGTGGGCGTTAGAAGATTTACTGTGAAGGGACCCTGCCATTTAGGGAAAGGGGGTGAAGGACATTGGTCCAGAGGGTACAGAAGGACCGGATTGCTGATGTTGATTGGGGACAGACAGGAGTTTCATAGGAGGGGCAGAGACGGGGTGAGTAGGTGATTAGGGAGAGGCAGTGGTTTGGGTGGGAGTCGGGGGTCAGAACATGAGCTCAGACATTGAGATGGAAAGAGGTCTCTTGGAGAGAGCCTGTAGCCCAAGAAGGGCCAGCAACTGGAGCTTTACCCATTTGAGGTAAGTTCTTGTAGGAGTTTTGACAAGGGTGGTTTTTGTGGGGCTGTAGCTCCTGTAAGGTTTCAATGCAAGATTGAGATAGGGAGTGGTCTGTGTGGTCGGGAAGATTTGAGATGAGAGGTGGGCATGATTGGCAAGTAAGTGTGTGTCTTCTACTAGTGCCACCTGGAGAGAGAGAGAACCTGGGAGGGAGGGGCAGAGTTTGTAAGCCTTTATACGTTAAGAGCTGGGACTGGTTGTGGGAAGTTAGGTTTTTGGGTTCATGAATAAGGAGGTCAGCAGCTACAAACATACACATGCAGATTGTCCATTCCTGGGTGGTCAGGTCTAATTTCTGTGACAGCTATGCTACAGGTGCAAAGGAAAGTCCAGTTGATGGCCTAGGACCTCGAAGGCTATCCCTCTTTTTCTGTTACATGGAGGGAGAAGGGGTAAGGTCTGAAAGGTGGAGGCCTGGGACCTGAAGGAGGGCTGTTAGAGCTTCTGAAAGGGCTTGGTAATGGGTATGACGGGGTTGAGAAGGGCCAAGGGCTGCCTCATAGAGGGTGGGCAAGGAGGAAATCCAGGAGTATAAGAAACTGTTCCTGAGATTGATAAAATCTCATATTTGTTAGCAAGGACCACTAGGGACTGGATTAGGTGTTTTCTAATCAAGGTAATGGCTTTGTGGGTTAGAGTAATAGTCTCAAGTAGGTGACCTGAGGGGTATAGACAGTTGGGCCTTACTTAGATTGTGAAACTCTATAGCCCTGGAGATGACAGTGGTCTGGCCTAAAAGGTCAACTGGAGGGCAGTCTGGGTCTGATACTCCTGGCCTCGAGGGACACAGGGACATTTAACAGCCCAATGTCTGTCTTCGTGACATGACGGGTGGCCTGTGGGGATTAGGGTAGGCCTGGGCCCAGGGATGAGACCCCATATTGAAGCAGTGGAAGCAAGGGAATCCTGGCAGTCACCACAGTTGGTTGAATGGCCTTGGCCAGCATTTGGGATTTCTGTTGGTGGGACTTTTCATCTCTCCCCCTCCTATACCTGACTTCCGCCTGTGGGATTAGGGGTGCTAGAACATTCAAATGAAGCTTCACCCAAGGGAAAGTATCAGAGGTGGGATTGGCAAAGAGAGTCAACTGTAGCCTTAAAGACTGTTGCTAGGGGCTACCTCCAAGAATATCCGAGGAGTGCTTCCCTTGCACCCAGGGAAGTAGTATGCTAACCAACCGTTAAATCTACCAATTGTTGCTGCTAGGTGGGATCAGTGAGCTGGAAAGTAAGTCTGTTACAAGTGAACCCAGGGTAAGAGACAGGGCCTGTTGTGGCTTAGATCCCCCAAGTGGGGTACATGAAGGCACCAGGATAACCACATGGGACTAGTGGTTAGGGTTTCATAGCAGAAGGAAATGTACTTGATGGACGGGGGCCAAGGAACACCACAAAGTCACACCTTGCAACAAACCTCATGGGAGATTTATTTGGGGAGGTGTAGAAAGGCTGCCTCTGAGTAAAGGTGGAGGAAAAAGAAGGCAGCCCTGAAGACACTGGCCTTATAAACGGGTATAGCGTATAGGAAGAATATTTGACTTTTAGCAGCAGTTGAAATTATGTTGCATTTGGTGGGCTGGTGATGACATGGCCACTGTCACTGAGTTACTGAAGGTTGGCCTGCAGGGGTGGGTGTCCAACATCCATGAATATGCCTCCTCTGTTTGCTCTCCTGTTGGAATACAGTCCAAGAATGGAGTCATGTGAGACTTCTGAGTGCTTGTGAGAAAACGAGTCTTGTGAGCTCAGTTTCTTCAGAACACAGAATTATTGTGTTCCAGGTGTAGTGGATAGGCATGAGTTTACTTCAGCTGTTGTGATTCGTATGCCAAAACGTTTTTGCATGTGTGACTTGTGATTGAACACCTTACTCATGTGAGTCTTCTTAACTCTCAGATAATACGTTGTCTGATGTTCTGTATAAAGTTGACTATTGCATGAGTCTTGAGCCTCATTTTTAGGCCCTGCTCTCCCAGGCTCACGAAACTGTTGTGGTAAACACTCTCAACCTTATTTTTTGAGACAGGATCTCTCACTGAAACTGGAGTTTGCCAGTTGACTAAAATGGCTGCCATCAAACCTGAGATGCTCCTCTCTTCCTTAGCACAGGGATTGCAGGCATGTACTGCCATGCCCTGCTTCTTACATGGGTTTTAGGGTACATAATTCAGGTCATCATGGTTCCATACATTTTACCAACCGAACCATCTCCATTGACCCCTGAACTTTATATTATCACATTAAACTATGGAATGATAAACTTTTTGACAATTTTAAATGTGTTTTTAATGGTGAAAACAGATGCAGTGGAAAGTGGGGTGTGTTCCTGAAGAGAAAAACTTTCTGGATCTCCTTGTCTTCTGTGTAGTCCTTCAAGCTTGGGGAGCTGTTATCTCATGTTGCCTACTAGAGTGTCGTCAATTGTATTTGCCATGACTGGTCGTGGTTCATTTCATCAGTTCCTAGGCTGAATGAGCAACATTTTTAACTCCCTTGCCTATTACTTTAGGATTTTGGCATTGGAGAAACTTGGTGCTGTCTTCAATCAAGTAGCCTTTCCACTACAGTACACACCCAGGAAATTTGTCATCCACCCTGAGAGTAACAACCTCATCATCATTGAGACGGACCACAATGCGTACACTGAGGCTACAAAAGCTCAGAGAAAGCAGCAGATGGCAGAGGTGATCACTCTCCCCTCCAAAGCTCATCTCTAAAGGGGCAGTTTCAAAAAGCCTGCCTGTGAAATTGTGCAGAAAATTTTACATTTAAAACATCTATAGTTGTTTTCCTTTCTGACACACACATACACACACACTGCTTTGGAGATGGGGTCTCAGACTATAACCCTGGCTCACCAGGAACTTGGTGATTCTGCTATCCCAACTTTCCAGGTGCTGGGGTTATTTGTGCACTATCACACATAGCTGTGTAGTCTTTGTTTTGATAGGTAGTCTTGGCTGTCCTGGTACCCACTGTGTAGACCAGACTGGCCTTGAACTTAGAGGGATTTGCCTGCCTCCCCCTCTAGAGTGCTGGAATTAAAGGTGTGTACTACCACACTTAACTCTTACCTTTTTTTTTTTTTTTTGTTACTTTTTAAAAGAACCAGGGCTTTATGTATGTAGCACAGTGGTAGAATGCATGTCTAGCATGTGCAAAAGCTCCAGGTTAGATTTCTAGGACTACAAAACAAGAAGTAGGGTAGACCCTAAAGCTAAAACCACAAACCAAGACCTTTAAGCAAAGTTCCTTGCTTTTAGAAGCTTTCTTTGTGACTGGGACAAATATATTGATCTTAGTTACTCAGAATTCAGCTCCCTCTGTCGAACTGTTCTCTAATCCTTGAGCATCCAGAATAGGCTGTTATATTATCAGCCTATTCTGGATGTGAGCCTAGACAGCACAGCTTTCAGATTTCCTCCACAGCACCAGCTCGATTTGCCAACAACACTAAGTAGCACCCGTTGTATAGAAACCATATCCAGTCTGAAAGAGAGAAGACAACTAGTTTTAGCCAGGGAAACCTAGGAGCACTATGAGAACCAGGTTTACATTTCTGAGTTTTCAGAAGTGAAAATATTTGCCACAGTTAATGTTCTTTTTGACATTTTCTTCTCAAATGTTAACTACTTGTATTTGGTTTTCCTTTCAGTGATCTCCTTATTTGTGCATTTCTTCCTTGAGTCTTTTTTTTTTTTTTTGGTTTTTCGAGACAGGGTTTCTCTGTGTAACCCTGACTGTCCTGGACTCGCTTTGTAGACCAGGCTGGCCTGGAACTCACAGAGATCCACCTGCCTCTGCCTCCCAAGTGCTGGGATTTAAGGCATGTGCCCCCACACCCAGCAATTACAGACAGCTGTGAACTGCCATGTGGTTGCTAGGATTTGAACCCAGGTCATTTAGGAGAACAGCCAGTGCTCTTAACCGCTGAGCCATCTCTCCAGCCACTTTTTCTTTTTTGTTTTTTTGGTTTTTTGGTTTTTTTGGTTTTTCGAGACAGGGTTTCTCTGTGTAACAGCCCTGGCTGTCCTGGACTTGCTTTGTAGACCAGGCTGGCCTTGAACTCACAGAGATCTGCCTGCCTCTGCCTCCCAAGTGCTGGGATTAAAGGCGTGCGCCACCACGCCTGGCTCTTTTTTTTTTTTTTTTTAAGTTGTGTATCTGAGTGTTTGAGTGCAGACTTGAATATGGTGTTCTGCTGTACCTTTTGTAGAAGCGGGATATCTGATTGTTGGGCCACAAGGGCCTCCACCAGTGGAGCTGTCTCAAGGCCCTTCCTTGATTCTTTATTTGAGGAATTCCTGGTGCTAGATGACAGGCTTTTTTGCTATTTCACATTTCTTACCTCTTCTTGGTTTTTGGATTTAGGAAATGGTGGAAGCAGCAGGGGAGGATGAGCGGGAGCTGGCTGCAGAAATGGCAGCAGCGTTCCTCAATGAAAACCTCCCTGAATCCATTTTTGGAGCTCCCAAGGCTGGCAACGGGCAGTGGGCCTCTGTGATTCGGGTAATGAACCCTATCCAGGGGAACACTCTAGACCTTGTCCAGCTGGAGCAGAATGAGGCAGCCTTTAGGTAAGGATGTAAGGTCGGTCTGGGAATATGAACAAGGGTTCTTAGGATTTTGACTAATGCCTGGCTTTTCCTTCTTTGTCTATTTGTAGTGTGGCAGTGTGTAGGTTCTCCAACACTGGAGAAGACTGGTATGTCCTGGTGGGTGTTGCCAAGGACTTGATACTGAGCCCTCGATCTGTGGCAGGGGGCTTTGTCTATACATACAAACTTGTGAACAATGGGGAAAAATTGGAGTTTTTGCACAAGGTAAGAACCAGGTTTTGATTCTCTTGGATCTTAGATCTTACTGGATTCTCCAGTGAAATTTTGTGCTAAATTTCTGGGTCAGGTCTTTGATTTGTTTGGTATTTTTACTTTATGAGGCAGAGTATTACTGTATAGTCTTGGCTTGCTGTGTAGACCAGGCTGGCCTTGAACTCACAGATTCTCCTACCTCGACCTTCTGAGTAGTGGGATTATACTACCATCTCAGCTGAGTTGGGTCTTTTGGACAGTAATTTGGTGACTAATTCATATTTGTGCAGCATGTGGAACATACTAGGAGCTTCATGCTTGAGAGTATGACACAGTAATTTGCCCCCTTGTTTGCTATGTTACTAAGCAGCCAGCGCCGGCATGGCGCACGCCTTTAATCCCAGAACTTGGGAGGCAGAGGCAGGCGGATCGCTGTGAGTTTGAGGCCAGCCTGGTCTACAAAGTGAGTCCAGGACAGCCAGAGCTGTTACACAGAAAAACCCTGTCTCGAAAAACCAACCAAAAAAAAAAGCAAACTAAGCAGCAGCAATTTATGACCAGAACTCATCAATCAGTTAAAGACTTAATATGTTCCAGTAAGTTACTGTTTAATAGGAATACTTTTGGTTTGGGAGAACAAGCATTCTGTGATCAATGTGCAGTGTGAATACATTTAATGCTACTGAAGCATATACTCTAAAGTGTAAGCTTTTGTTATTTCTATTATACTACACTCTTAATTTTTAAAGGAGTATTTTATGTTCTGTCCTTTTTTTTTTTTTTAAATTATTTATTTATTGTGTATACAGTGTTCTGCCGGCATGTACACATTCACTCCAGAAGAGGGCACCAAATCTCAATGTAGATGGCTGTGAGCCACCATGTGGTTGCTGGGAATTGAACTCAGGACCTTTGGAAGAACAGCCAGTGTTCTTAACCTCTGAGCCATCTCTCCAGCCCCCTGTTCTGTCCTTTATACTGACAATACCTGAATATGACTGCTTCCTCTGAGGAACACACAGTCCTTTATGTTAAACATCTCTTCCTTAGAACTAAGATGTCACTTTTCAGTATCAATCTTTTCTTGTCCCTCAACAAACCTCGGTTGCTTCCTGAATGTTAAGGCTTCGCTGTTCTTGGTGTTAGTAGCTATTACAGACCTCTGAGCAGCATTCATCAAGCACTTTGAATGGTTCTCACTTGTGGCATTTCTTGCTGGGTGAAATGTATTGTGGGAGACCTGTTTACTCAAATGCACTGTTTCTTAGAGATGAACTGCTGCATGTGCAGTTTATTGTATGGTGAACAAAGTAAGTGTTGTTTGTTGCCTGTCTTCATGATTGATACTTACTGAAATCAGTCTAAGTCAAGGGTCTGGTGAGTTGGGTGGCTGACTGTACTGAAAACTGTCATGACATTCTTTTCATAGACTCCAGTGGAAGAGGTCCCTGCTGCCATTGCCCCATTCCAGGGGAGGGTACTGATTGGTGTGGGGAAGCTTTTACGAGTCTATGACCTGGGGAAGAAGAAGTTACTTAGGAAGTGTGAGAATAAGGTAAGTGTGTTGTGGGGCAGAGTGATGGTGCCACTTCTTACAATCATTTTATTAGAAATGTCTTGAAAAGGCAGTAGATGATTTCATTTCTTGTTTACTCCAAACAAACTTCCTATCCTATTTTTTTTAAAGACTTACTTATTTATTATGTACGTAGTGTTCTGTCTGCATGTATGCCTGCAGGCTAGAAGAGGATACCAGATTTCATTATAGATGATTATGAGCCACCATGTGGTTGCTGGGAATTGAACTCAGGACCTCTGGAAGAGCAACCAGTGCTCTTAACCTCTGAGCCATCTTTCCATTCCCCCATCCTTTTTCTATAAGGACTTTTAACTAGGAGAATTAAGCATATTTTCATCATTCAGAAAAATAGTTTCTGCTGGATGTAAGTACTGAATTCCTATTATCCAAGCACTAGGGAAGCTGAGTCAAGAGAACCTAAGTTCAAGTCCAGCCTGGGATACATAGGGACCCTATCTCAAAAGCCAAACAAGGTACCACAAAATGGATCAACAGGTTAAGGCACTTGCCACCAAGCTTGATAACTTGTGTTGGGTTCCTGGTACCTACATAGTGGGAGATAAGAGCTGACCTGAAAGTTATCCTCTGACCTCCATGTGTGCATTTGTGTGTGCACATACACAATTTAGGGGGAAAATTTTTTTTTAAATCAAAGACTGGGGTTGTGACCCAGTGGTAGAACAATTAGCCAACATGCCTTTTTAAGCCTAGAAAGCCCTGTGCTTAAACCCTGGGACCCCATTCCATCAACCCCCAAAAAATAACTCACCTTCGGTACTTAGTATAGACTGGTGTTCTTTGATGTATGCGGACTGTGTATGTTGTAGGCAGGGAATGCTGGGCTTTTAGATTCTGGATTCAAGGATTAAACATTGCCATTTTTCTTTTCTCCCCCCAGCATATTGCCAATTACATATCTGGGATCCAGACGATTGGGCACAGGGTAATTGTGTCTGACGTCCAAGAAAGTTTCATCTGGGTTCGCTACAAGCGAAATGAGAACCAGCTCATTATCTTTGCTGATGACACCTATCCCAGATGGGTCACTACCGCCAGCCTTCTTGACTATGACACCGTGGCTGGGGCAGACAAGTTTGGCAACATTTGTGTGGTGAGTTGGTGTTGGTTCTTTGGATGACCATTATATATGGGAAAGCTGGTTCAGTTTGTGGTGTGGTTAAACAAAGGAACAAGAGTCATATTCTCTAACATAAAAAGGAAGTGTAGGTACAACATTCAATCCTACTAAGGCCCAACTCTTAAAAAAAAATCTTTCAAGCCATCCTACCTCTCTTGGAAACTCTTCAGGCCCTGGTTTAACAGGCAAGAGACAGGCAGATCCATATGGTTTTGAGGCCAGCCACATAGTGAGACCTTGTTTCATAAATAAAGATGACCACCTTAGTTTGAGCTAAATTTTCTCTCTCTCTCTCTCTCTCTCTCTCTCTCTGTGTGTGTGTGTGTGTGTGTGTTTATCTTTTGCTAAACTCTTACTTGGTTTCCACTCAGCCTGACTTCACACATTTTATGGTCTGTTTTTGCTCTCGGCAGTATTGAGCCCTTTTGTGGCTTATTCTCTGTGACTTCTGTGACTTCTCACTTCTTAAACAGCAGAAAATGGGTTCAAGCCAATGTCTGTGTTACTTGCTAAGACTCAGGGCAGAGGACCCAGTCTAAGATTGTATCTCTTTGTAGGTGAGGCTCCCACCTAACACCAATGATGAAGTGGATGAAGATCCCACTGGAAACAAAGCCCTGTGGGACCGAGGTTTGCTCAATGGGGCATCACAAAAGGTAAGGTTGCAGAAAGGGAAGAGCACACCCAGTACCTTCTCTGTTGCCCTCACCAAAGAAGCAATTTTTATCAAGTGTTTGCAGTCCTATACCTGTAATGCATACATGCTGGGATTTTCATAAGGTGTTTATTGTTACCTATCTTAGTTAGGGTTTAATTGCTGTGAAGAGACATCATGACCAAATCAACTCTTACAAAGGAAAGCATTCTGTTAGGACTAGCTTACAGTTCAGAGGTTTAGTTCATTATCATCATAGTGGGAAGCATGGTGTCATGTAGGCAGACATGGTGCTGGAGAGGTAGCTGAGAGTTCTATATCTGGATCAGAAGGCAGCAGGAAGAGAAAGCCACCACTGGTGTAACTTGACCTCAAAGTCCAACCCCTCGTGACACACTTCCTCCAACAAAGTCACACCTCCTAATAGTGTCACTGCCTATGGGCCTGTTTTTATTCAAAACACACAGGCCATCTTTATAAAAGCATTTTTCTGCCAAGCAGTGTTTGCGAATGCCTTTAATCCCAGCACTTGGGAGGCATAAGGAATGGGATCTCTTTGAGGCCAGCCTAGTCTACAGAGCAAGTTCCAGGACAACCAGCACATGAATGCAGGTGGATGTGAAGGCCAGAGGAGTCAGATTGCCATGGAGCTGGATGGGGTTCTAGGCATTTGTGAACCACTTGATGTGGGTGCTGGAGATTGAACTCCAGTCCTCTGTAAGATCATACCCACTGAGCCATCCATTTCTTTAGTCTTAGGGTGTACACTGTTAACGAGCATCTTGATTTATAAAAATAGTTCTATTTATCCCAGAACCTGGGTCTCTTAGGCAGGATTGTGAATTCTGAGGACCTGTTGATTAAAAAGAAGAAAGGGAGATGCTGTTTAAACCTAAAATGGTAGTAATTGGTTTTTAAAATAGTTTTGTGGTTTCTTTTTCTAAAAAATAGAGAATCCCAGTATCAGATTATCATGAAATTTGCTGTATAACCCAGGCCTTAGCCACCTGAATATTGGGATTATAGGCATGTACTATACCCATCTAAAAAGGTTTTTTAGATAGTAATTGATTATTAGAAATTATCTGAACTCTGCATGCTTTTGAAATAGCTTTTAGTGATAAAAAAAATTTAAAGCATCTTTAAACTTCTATAAGTTTGGGATTTTAAAAGCTGGTAAAATGGTGCTTGGATTGTGGCTCAGTTGGTAGCGTGCTTGCCTGACTGTTCGTGTTTGAGGCCCAGAGTTCCATCTCTCGTAGTACAAGGGGAGAGGTGTGCAACTGACATGCCTGGAGGCTCTCAGAACAGAATCGGAGGACAAAGTTACCAAACTGATTTTGACTTGCAGGCAGAGGTCATCATGAACTACCATGTTGGGGAGACAGTGCTGTCATTACAGAAGACCACCCTGATCCCTGGAGGCTCAGAGTCACTTGTCTATACCACTTTATCTGGAGGAATTGGCATCCTTGTCCCTTTCACATCTCATGAGGTTGAGTGCCAGCATTGCCTTTACCTTGTATTTCCTCAGATTGTTTCTTGGTGTTGATTAGGAGTGTTCTAGAAATTGTATAAGTTAACAGTTAAAGTGCCTAGGAAACAGAATCTTAAGTTCTTTTAGGAAGGTCTTTCATACTATGGTATGGGTACAGAGTTATATTCTGAGCCCAAAGCCTCAGAGTGGCTGTCCACAAACTAGGAATGATGGACTAGGATTGCTATTCTGTCTAGTGGGACATGTTTGCCTGGCAAGAATCATTGGCTTGGAGTTGGGCATGGTGGCATACACCTACATTCCTAAGTTGAAGGCCAGGCAGAGCTGTGTAGTGAGACTTTGGCTCTTAAAAACTAGATGTCCTGTCTGTATTTTGTTCTAGAAATTACTTCTTTCTTAGCGATAATTCTGTTTCTTCACAGGACCATGACTTCTTCCAGCATGTTGAAATGCACCTGCGGTCTGAACATCCACCTCTTTGTGGACGGGACCACCTCAGTTTTCGTTCTTATTATTTCCCTGTTAAGGTAAGTTGGAATAAAGAATTCTAAGCCCGTTCACTGGCTTTTTCTGTTGGCCTTTGTTAAAAATCATAGTATGCTGGGTGTGGTGGTGCACACCTTTAATCCCTGCACTTGGGAGGCAGACACAGGCAAATCTGAGTTCAGGGCCAGCCTCGTCTACAAATCAAGACCACAGAGAAACCCTGTCTCAAAAAAACAAACAAAATCAGATAGTATTAACTGAGCGTGGTGGTGCTTCCCTTCACTTCCAGGCTGAAGTAGGAGAATCATCAGTTCAGTACTAATCTGGGATATTTATACAACCTATCCTAAAAAAACAGAGTTGGGTTTTATTCAATAATGGAATATGTGTTTAGCATGCACATGGCCCTGGATTTAATATCCAAATATATATATATATATATATATATATATATATATATTTTTTTTTTAATTGTCAGCCTTTAGTGAAGGAGCCTTGAGGAACAGGTTGATGAAGGGCGTGTGGTTGGTGATCATTCTTCTCAGAAGGCAGACCATAGCCAGAGACAAAGCTGCACTGGGTTTTGCCTTTCTGAACCCTGGCTACTCAGGAGTCAACTTAGTGTTTTTTCTAGTGTGTGCCTTATTCTTTGGACACCTTAACTTTGTCCTCCTCTGACTCTTCCATGTCTTAGAATGTGATTGATGGAGACCTTTGTGAGCAGTTCAACTCCATGGAGCCCAACAAGCAGAAGAACGTCTCTGAAGAGCTGGACCGGACCCCACCTGAAGTGTCCAAGAAGCTTGAGGATATTCGGACCCGTTATGCTTTCTGAGCCCTTCTTTATCTGGGGGCTTGTCAGTCAGTCCCTCTTTTTGTTCACATCACTACCGTCTGGCTTCTGCCACATGACAAGAGAAGGGTGATGTGGTACTTAAGCCTGCAATGATAAAGCCAATAGCTCTTCCCCTGCAGTTGGCACTGATCTGCTCCTTGAACATGATGTGTGGCTTATTCCCCAGCGGCCCCTACATTGTGTCCTTTCTGGTTCTTGTCCACTTTTGTACACTCTTAACTCTCACTGTTCTCCTGTAAATACAGTTTTGTACAATGTTGCTTTGTGATGGAGGGAGGCGAGCTAAAGCATGGGGAGGCTGATTGCAGTGTGGCTCAGTTCTGCCCTCTGAACCCTCCCTGATATATAAACTAGTTTTTAAGGTGACCAACATCAGTGTGGTTTTTTTTTTTTTTCCTGGGGATGAGAATTCGGAAGATCTCAGCCTAAATTGGAACAGTAATTGAGTCTGCTACTTGTTGGAACTGTGTGGACATCTTGGCTCTGCTGTTTTCTTCGTTCTTTGCTGTGGTGATAAAACATGAGCTCACCAACCATGTGAACATAACCCTACTTCCTCTTGGATATTGAAGAGGGGTGCTGTCCCTCCCCTGCAGAGCTTTGCTACTGTGAAATCTTAGAATATTAAATATGGCATGGTTCCCAGAGGAGGAATCTGATCTCACAGTGCTTACTTAGTGTGGACCCACATAAGACAACACAGATGCCCTGGAGAAGGGTGTCTGCAGCATACATCTGGGTCAGGTTACAGATTGGTCTTAAGGGGTGGACATTTTGACCAGAAGTGGCCTAATTTCAGAAATGTTTAAGCCATAATTGGAAGTTCCCAGCTAGCTGTATGGGAAGCCCTACTCTTTAAGGCTGCTCTTTTAAGCACGTTGAACCTGGAGACACCCCAGCTTGCTGCAAGTCTCATACTTAAAGGTTGAATTTCTCCACTCAGCTGTCTAAATTGACTAAACTTTCTGCATCTCTCACCAGGTAAGACTCCATGACTGGGAGTGGTTACACCTAACTTTGTTTTTGAGATAGTCTCACTTTAGTGTAGGCTGGCCCAGAACTCAGTAACCCCAGCTGCTCTGCTCCTGCCTCTCAAGTGCTGGTTGCAGGCATGGACCTGTAGGCTTTGGTGTACAAAGTAGGTTCCTGATGCCATCCTGAACAGTTTCTAATCATGACCTGGGACAGTATTAGAAACCTGAGTGTTTGTGGAAATTGAGATTCAGCTGTTGGCATAAGCTTAGCACTTTCAGTTGAGTTTGGAACTCCTAATATCAAGTTCATTTTTCCCCATCGCAAGACCCATTACATCAAACTGGGATGCTGGCTTGCTTCAGTGCCAGCATCACTCAGCCTCCTTCCTTTGGTTTGACAGAAGTATCCCTACTGCAGTGGAGCTGTATAAGGAAAAAAATGATTAAAAAAAAAAAACCCTCTAGAGCCAGGTGAGGTGGTGCATGCCTTTAATCCTAGCACTTGGGAAGCAGAGGCAAGCAGGTCTCGGTGAGTTCAAGACCAGCCTGGTCTACAAAGCGAGTCCAGGACAGCCAGGGCAGGGCTGTTACACAGAGAAACCCTAGAATCAAGATTTGTCAGCACTGATCTTCCACTGCCCATTGGTTCTGTACCAGAAGAAGGAAGGACATTTTTCCACTGTCAGGGTGAAGGATTGAATGTGGAGAGGGAATGCATTTGCACTTGTACATAACTATTGCCTAAGGACCCATAAAAGATGTTTATAGCCGGGCAGTGGTGGCGCACGCCTTTAATCCCAGCACTTGGGAGGCAGAGGCAGGCGGATCTTTGCGAGTTCGAGGCCAGCCTGGTCTACAAAGCGAGTCCAGGACAGCCAGAGCTGTTAAACAGAGAAACCCTGTCTCGAAAAACCAAAAAAAAAAAAAGATGTTTATTGGCAGGTGTGTTGACATATTCTTTTAATCCTAGCACTTGGAGACAGGCAAGTGGACCTCTGAGTTCCAGGTCAGCTAGGGCTGTATGGTGAGACTGTTTAAAACACACCCACACAAACTTGTAGCAAGTTTCTAGCAAATAGGCTCTTTGGGTGGATTGAGCAAGCAGGTAAAATAAGTAACTACTTTTGCCTTGTTAGACCTAGCAGAGGCTGTTGGGGAACTGAGAAAGGAGGGGTTACATCAGGACCCTGAGTCATTGCTTGCTAGGTTTACTCCCACTCTAAATCCCCTGCTACTTGGATCTAAGAGATGGTATGGAACTGCTCAGCTGCCTCAGCTTTCCCCTGACCTCACAGGGCAAAGGGTTTGCAGATGTTGCTTCCTTTGGAAGGTCTCATGCCAAGAATAGCATTCCTGTGGGGAGAGGGTTAAAGTTGGTCTGCCTGGAATGTTGCTGTTTTTGGTTTTCATAAATGTATTGCTAGCAGGACAGCTGCTAGAGCTGGGAATGTATTCCTAGTTCCCTGCTTCACAGGGAGAGGGCTGGTGTCCAGGGTGCCGCTCTCACGGCTCCCAGCCTTTTCTTAAGAGCCAGAAATGCGGAGGTTTTTTTTCATCTGCCTAACTTTCAGAATCTGTTAATTCCTTGGTTCTGTTTTCTATTCAAAGTAAAAATGCCATGTTTGCATGAGTCACCCAATTGCTCATTTACATATGAAATACTGTACATGTGTATTTTAAGTTTATAAATGCTTAAATTTTTTTTTTTAGTGGTCTGGAGAGATGGCTCATCAGTTAAGAGCATTGACTGCTCTTCCAGAGGACCAGGGTTCAAATCTCAGTGCCCATATGGCAACTCACAACTGTCTGTAAGTCCAAGATCTGACACCCTCATAGACACATGCAGCCAAAACACCAATGTACATAATTTTGTTTTTGTTTTTTGAGACAGGGTTTCTCTGTATTCCTGGGTGTCCTTGACTCACTCTGTACCAGGCTAGCCTTGAACTCAAAGAGATCTGCCTGCCTCTGCCTCCCCAGTGCTGGGCTTAAAGGTATGCGCCACTACACCAGGCAATTAGACAGCTATGATCTGCCATGTGGGTGCTGAGATTTGAACCCAGGTCCTTTGGAAGAACAGCCAGTGCTCTTAACCTCTGAGCCATCTCTCCAGACCTACATGCTTAAAATCTCTTGAAACCTTGTTCAAAAAATGTTGTAGAAGAGCAGATAGCTTAGTGTGGGGCACGTGGTAGCAATTCAGTGAACACTTAAGTTGGCTGTTGTTGGGAGTTTTTTTGTTGTTGTTTTTTGTTTTTAGAGACAGGGTTTCTTTGTGTAACAGAGCCCTGACTGTTCTGGACTTGTTTGTAGACCAGGCTGGCCTCAAGCTCACCGAGATCCACCTGCCTCTGTCTTCTGAGTGCTGGAATTACAGGCATGCGCCACCATACCCAGCTTGGTTTATTATTTGAGGACCTGAGTTCTACTGAACTGAAAGCAAAGTACTTTCAGGTTGTCAGTCTGAGCCTGCAAAAGCCAGAGCTGTTTTATTGGGAAGCTTAAAAAGCCAGCATTGGAAATGCTGCTATCCACTGAAGGAGTTCATAAGCACCAGTTTATTCTGTAACCAGGATGGAGCAGTGTTGATAACCCTGAGCAGAGTCAGGAAGCACATGGCATTGAGCCTAGAAGAACTTAAGGGCCATGTCTGTTTTCCGCAGGTCACAGAGGAATAGCTTGGGGACTTGTAGGAAAAATCAGGAAGTTCCAACTCTAGAAACTGAAGCGCAGTAGGCAGCCAATGTTTCACATTAGCAAATGAGAAGAAATCTGTCATCATGGCTCTTACCCTACATCAGAATAGACTCCTGGTATCTACTCCAGAACTTCATTTTTGTGTATTTCTGAATCTGGTATAAGTGATCAGACCTGAACCTCACTTGCTGTGCATGTTCAAAGCAAAACAGAAAGTATTAGTTGAATCTGGAAGTTACTGTTTTAGAAAAGATGCAGATAAACTTTCACTTGGAAGTGTTGAAGAGCTGCCTTCAGTTCAGCACCACCATACCCAGTCATAATCCAGAGGGAACCTGCCTCTGTTTCTGGTCCTTGCCTGACTCACATTTGCAACCCACAGACTCACCTAGTAGACCTAGCTAGTGCCTTCTGCAACAAAATGTCGGAATAAAGGTTTTATTTGTTGTTTTTTTGTTTTTACATTTTATTTTGTGGGCATGTATAGGCATGTGGATAATATGTGTGGATGTGTACATTCAGGGAACAACTGGTAGGAGTCAGCTCTCTACTGTGGGACCTGTGGGTCAGCAGCAAGTACATTTACTGGTATATATGTATATGTGTGTGTGTATGTATGTAAATTTTATGTGCATTAGTGTTTTGCCTGCATGTCTGTGTGAAAGTCAGATCTGAGTTACAGACAGGTATGAACTGCCATATGGGTGCTGGGAATTGAAACTGAGTCCTCTTGAACATCTGCTAGAGGCCATGTGGCAAGAAATCTGTGGGAAATCACTGGACAGTGGAGTCTGATAACTTGAATGTGACTGTGGTAACAGGAGTGCTGACTGTCCTGAAGGTGGTCCTGGCTCTGAAAGACCTGATACCACCTCCATCCTAAACTACCAGCCTATAAATAGGACACTTGGAGAAAAAGGGACCATACAGGTCAAGAGGCCCTGGAGAGAGCACAGTAGTGTCTTGTGGCTGTGTCCCCATCCCTACCTCTTCTGCCTGAGAGAACAGCTATAGTGGAGCTTTGGCACAGAGCCTGCATGGTGTGGTCTGAGAAACCACACAAGGGGGTGTGGAGATGGGGAATTAGCTGGGTACATTCCGTGTGGGCATATTGTCTTGCTGCAAAGTTCAAGGAATCCAGTTTTCTCAGTCTAATTAAGAAAGCCTTTCTTGAACAACACCATTCATTAGCCTTCAGAATAGGGCAGGCCCTTGTGTCCAGGCCAGCCTTCCCAGACTAGGCTTCGTGGAGTTGCCTGGCCCTTAGAGAGTCTGTGTTCACACTGAAGAAAGGAAGAAAGGTCAGCTACCTCCCTTGTTGGTAACCTGGTGCTTTCAACACCACCACCATTGTGCTGTCTGATGGTGGAGGAGTTGAAGGATCCTTTGGGGATGGGGTTAGGGGTAACTACCCTCAACTACTCTAAATACAGTCTTAAAATTAGGCAAGTGTGGTGGCACATACCTGTAATCCTAGCACTCCAAAACAAGGCTCTAGGCCAGCTTGCGCTACATAGTGAGTCTGAAACTAGCCTAGGCTACCCTGAGATCCTATTCAAAAGAAAATGTTTGCTATGAAAACTTGGCAAAGAAGGAGGTGCTGTCCTTGCTGCATAGGGCCACTTAGCCTAGTCATCATCGCCAGGTGAGCAAAAGTGGCTGCCTTGCAGGTGTGACTCCAGAGATTTTCCATGAGGGCTTTGTGGCTAGACCTCAGTAACCACCTGGATTCTTGGGGACACACCTCCCTGAGCTCAAGTCTGTAGATTTGTTTACTGGGTCCTCAGCAGTGGGGCCTTGAGGCCCCAGAACACCCTCCTTGTCACCATCAGCTGTATTCAGTTTTGTAATGAGAGACTCCAGGTATTCTGGAGAGAGCCTGGAATTTTCCCTAAAAACCAGTCCAATATACATAGAAACATAAAGATACACCCAGATTCACCCTCGGAGCTGTCCTCTAGCCTTGGCTGTGTCTGAGGCTCCCTCCTACTTCACACTTTGAGACAGGCTGGGGACACATGGCCCCGCCCACCCTGCCCTTGCTGGCTCCTGTTCTAGAATCAAGTCTGAGCTGCTGGAGCTTGTGTTCCCCACCCTCAGCTGGGAAGATTGGATTGTAGGCTGAGGGGCCACCACAACCTCTCCCACGTGGCATTTACTGCCCCAGCTCCAAGGCACCTGCTCCAGGCTCTGAACCGCTTAAAGCTTTCAGCAGTCCGCACAGAAGCCCGCATGCTGGCAGGTAAGCAGGTAAGCGCATTTGGGGCTTTCTTTCCCATGGCTGCTCCCCACTGCCTCCCTGTCCCTGATGGATGTCTTCCCCTCATGGGTGTAACAGCCTGAGAGACTTGAGCTAGAGTTGATGAAGAAAGTGCTGGCTAAGAAGCTCTGAAATGGTATGAAGTGTGTGCTGCGGGGTTTAATTTTTAAACCTTGACTTTCACAGCCTTGCTGGAGAAAAACAGAGCCATGTAACTATCAAATTGACATCCCTGTTCTCTGAGTTTTGTCACTTGACGAACCCACGTTCTTAATTGGTTTTGGCTTCCTAGGAACTGGAGATTGCTTTAGGTCTTAATGTACCATGTGCATGAGTTAGTTGCTTGTATGAACTCCCTTGTCAAACATTAATTTAGGCTAGCTGGCATGGTGACACACTCCTGTAATCCCAGCATGCACCATGTAGGAGGGGGAGATTAGTCATCCTTGGCTACTTAGCAAGTTCAAGGCCAGCCTCAAAAAAAAAAAATCTTTAAAAGAAAAGAAAACATGGGGCTGGGGAGAGAACTCAGTACAATGGTTGCAAGGTGCTGAAGACCTGAGTTCTTTCCCTAGAATCTGTGCAGGAGCACTGGGCATGGAGTTATGCTTGTAATGCCAGTGCTGGGGAGGTGGGGACAGGTGGCTCTTTGGGACTTGCTGACTGAGCAGTCAAGCCTGCTTTGCTAGTTCTAGGGCAGTAAGAGACCCTGTCTCAAAGAAAGGTGGTCAGTGATTAAGGAATGACACATGAAATTCTCTGGCCTCCATATTGCAACATACACACATGGAAAAATGGCATAGATGAGCCAGTGTCTCTGAAATTATAATAAAGCGTTCTACTTTTACGTTTTTTGTTTTAATTAAACAGAGTTTTACCATGTATCCCTGGCTGTCCTGGAATTTGATATGTAGACCAGGCTAGCTTCAAACTCTCCCTGTGTCTACCTGTATGCCTGGCATAGCCTTTATTTTAAAGATCTATGTGCTATTTGTCACATTAATAAACCCATCTCAGAGTACCTTTGTTCCCTGAAGTTCAATTGTTTCTAGATGTTTTTTTGCAACTAGCAACTCAACTTCCATGGAGGACTGTGAAAATGAACACCATCTCATTCAATATCTCATTCAAACCACGACACTGCCTTAGCCACCTTCCACAGCATAGGCCTAACAGATCTCAGAAGAAGCAGAGTGAAATCCCAGAAGCCGATTCTGTCCCCACACTGCGGCTGCTGTGGTGGATTGCAGGGTAAACATGGGGTGCAGCATAGTGAGCCTCTACTCTGCAGCCAGCTAAGCTGGATGGGTCACAGTGCTGTTTGCTCCACTTGCTGCTTCTGGCAGGCCATGGGCCCTCACACCACCTCAGGTGCCTCCTCTGTGACAAAGAAATGTGAGCGCCTGTGCACA
>CAJQZJ010032054.1:3264141-3278456 GCA_907164525.1 Lophiomys imhausi | reverse complement strand
TTTGTCAAAGCTTTGGGGAAGGTACCAGAGTAGACAACAGAGACAGAAAATTGTATTCATTTTCTCAGCCAAAATACCTCCTTTCTTCTTTCTGTTCTGTCTCCCTCTCTCCAGAGCTTATTCTCCACCCAGAATAAACACTCAGGGCAAAGGGCAAGGACATTTTTGTGATACAGCTCATGTTGTACGTGGTTAACTCCCTCTCAGGAATTACAGGACATAGTTGCTCATTTCTGCTCCCTTGGTGCCTTGATGGGGTGGGCGGAGACTTTTGTTCTCAAGGGATTTTTCAGGAAAGAATTAGAAGCAATGTCGCGTAGTTTAATAACTTGGTTTGTATGCACACAGCAGGCTGATCTTGAGCACCTACCTAAAATAATGTCTCTGCACCTTGATTTGAGTGTAAAATAGAGGCTAGCAAGGAAACAGACATAGTATGCATGCAGCTTCCAGCATATCTCATGCCTCAGAAGCATCCAAAGGGCTCTTCAGCCTGGGACTTTCCCTGGGATATTACCGAGCTGAGCAGGATGGGAAGGGCATGTTCTTCTCAGCCCTTTGAACTGAGTAAAGGTTGGGAGGCTGATGATCGTGGTAGACTTTTTTTTTTAATTGAACTCCTGCCTGTCCTGAGGCCAGAAAATTGGTTGTCAGGGTCTAACCTCCTTTGGATGACCCCCAGGCTCAGGCCTCCCCGGACTTCAAATCAGGAATGTCATCCTTCACCTCTATATTAGTTACTTTCTATTGCTGTGGTAAAACACTGCAACCAAAACTATAAGTGAACTTAACTGGGTTTACATTTCTGGGGTATTAGGTTTTATAATGGTGGAACAAAGGAATGGCTGCAGGCAGCCTGAGCAGCAGCTGAGAGCTCACACCTAGGTTCTCAAGCAGGAGGAAGCAGAGAGGGCACTAACTAGAAAGCCTAGAGCCAGCCGCCGGTGACATATTTCCTTCACTTAGACCACAAACCTCCTAATCCTTCCCAGTGTTCCCACCACCTGGGGGTCGAGTACTCAAATATTTTATAGTGGGCAGATATCTCATTCAAACTACCGTACTGCCTTAGCCACCTCCCACAGCATAGGCCTAACAGATCTCAGAAGAAGCAGAGTGAAATCCCAGAAGCCGATTCTGTCCACTGCGGCTGCTGTGGTGGATTGCAGGGTAAACATAGGGTGCAGCATAGTGAGCCTCTACTCTGCAGCCAGCTAAGCTGGATGGGTCACAGTGCTGTTTGCTCCACTTGCTGCTTCTGGCAGGCCATGGGCCCTCACACCGCCTCAGGTGCCTCCTCTGTGACAAAGAAATGTGAGCGCCTGTGCACAGCTGGCAGGAGCCAACACAAGTAAACATCTGCTAGTTGGCCTGTCTTTGTCAAAGCTTTGGGGAAGGTACCAGAGTAGACAACAGAGACAGATAGAAAATTGTATTCATTTTCTCAACCAACAAACTTATCAGGGCAGCTGGTCATAGTATTGGGAACCCAAGGTGGATAAGGGATGCTTCCACTTTTGAGATAAACATATAGTTTGTATGTAGAAAGTGGGGACAGTGACCCTGTCCTCTGGGTCTTGAGGAAGAAAGCTCTGTTGAAGAATGCAAGCAGCTGACTAGGCTGAGACTAGGAGAAGGAAGGAACAGAAACAACGATGGCGAACACTGAGTGCCGGTCAGGTTAGGATGACAAATTCTGGTGTGCTTCTGAGCTGGCCAAGGGAAAGGGGGCAGGCGAAGGAAGACATGAGATGGGCCAGTGGGAGCCAGACTGAAGAGCATTGTGAAGTGAGAATTGCAACTTGACTCAGTGATGTGGGATTTAAGGAGGCACTGAGGTCCTGCCAGCTGTGCTGACAGCTTCCAGGGGTGGGATAGTACCGGGAGTCTGGAATATATTGGGCCTTCTACCCTATCTCAGGGGCTTTAGTGACACCCAAAAGAAAGAGCTGTGGAGAGTAGCAGCCTCAGGAAAGGCCTGACACAAGGAAGCCTGGCCTAAGACTGTCCCTTTGCCAGAGCACATGGATCCTTTTAGATGACAGCCTGGGAATGAGGAAGTTTCCTACAGCTCTTCTGGAAGTCTGTAGAAGGTCTCTGGAAGTCATAGCTGCTCTCTACTCTAAACCTCTGCTCCTGAGACTTCACTGTCCTGGGGCTCCCTGACTTGGCTTTGGGAGGAAGAGACATCTTGTCTGAAAGTGCAGTCTGGATCTGTAAATCTGAGAGAGACTCTGGAAATCTGAGAACTTTGTCCCCAAGCCTGGAACAATCCCAAGGGAGCTCTGTGGTCTAGTGACATGCATGCTTGTGTGTGAGAGCCGTGTCCCTCAACAGTGGAGCATCTCTTGGGACCTGAGATGTATTTGGCCTGGGAACGTACCTCTTATGCTTTCCAGAGGCTTCCACGATTTCTCTAGATGCATGGCAGGTCACAAGGGGCCGCTGCCTCTGCCTAGAGGGACCCTCTCCAGGATGGGGGCTGTGCATGGGTTGGGACATGGCTTTAATTAATTCTGGGGATGAGCTCGAAGAGTCAGGCAAATGAGGTCTTTCAGGCAGCTACAGAGGAAATCACCCCCCCACTTTAAAGCTTTCTGGGGTATCTACCCATCAGCTTTCACAGCCCAAGAAGGATCAAACTGTGACCCAAGATTCCACAACCAGGACCCAGCCTCATGTCTGGCCTGGTCACTCACATGCCCTCTAAATCATCCCCTCCCTCCAGCACATCAAGCCCCCTTCATCCTCCACAGCCAGCATGCTCCTGCTCCTTTGCCTTTCTGTGTTCTTGGTATCTCTTTGCAAAGAGTTTTTCACTGCCTCAACCCTTTCTCCATTTATAGTTCTGAGCGGTGTTGAGTGCACACGGTTGTGAAGCTGATCTTGCAAAACAGAAGCTCCACTTCACTAAATAACTCCCCAGCCCCTCTCCAGCCCCTGATGGCAATCTTTTGGCTTTCTCTCGCTGATTTTGACCACTCCTCTAACCGAAGGGGCAGTCTCTTGTGAAACGGCCCATCTCACTTAGAAAATTGTCCTCCAGGTTTCTCCAAGCTGTAGAATGTGGCAGGGTTGTCTTCCTTCTTCAAGCTGGAAGAGATCCCACTGTATGTGTACATATGCATACAAGTACATATGTGTTTCATCTGTCCCTAGATTCTTGTATTGCTTTGTCTGTCCATAGTGAACAAAGCCACTATGAACATGGGTGACTTCAATTTCCCTTCTGGTCTTTGCTTTCTGCTCTTTTGCTGGACCATATTCTAATTTCTATTTTCAAAATTTTTTTGGTTTTTCTTTTTTTTTTTTTTTGGTTTTTCGAGACAGGGTTTCTCTGTATAACAGCTCTGGCTGTCCTAGACTCACTTTGTAGACCAGGCTGGCCTCGAACTCACAGAGATCCGCCTACCTCTGCCTCCCAAGTGCTGGGATTAAAGGCGTGCGCCACCAACGCCCGGCTTTTTTTGGTTTTTCGAGACAGGGTTTCTCTGTGTATCTCTGGCTGTCCTGGACTCACTCTGTAAACCAGGCTGGCCTTGAACTCACAGAGATCCTCCTGCCTCTGCCTCCTGAGTGCTGGGATTAAAGGCCTGTGCCACCCAGGCCGTATTTTCAGTTTTTTTTGAGGCAGCACCATACACTAGGCCCCCTGTCTCCACATCGCTGTTGAAGGAAGTTTATTTTCTGGCAGTCATTGTTGATTATAGCCACCCTGATGGATGTGTTGGTGCCTCAGAGACGCTTGTATTTACATTTCCGTTATGACTAATGACCTTTTCACATGCATGTTGTCTATTCGTGTATGATCGTTAGCAAACTATGCAAGTCCTTTGCTATGTTCTAACTAAGTTGTTATTGGAAGGAATTCTTTATAAACTCTATGTATTAACCCCTTATCAGCTAGATTCATACATATTTTCTTCACTCTATAAATTGTCCTTTCACTCTGTTGGTTAGGTCCTGCCTGCACAAACTTTCACACACACCACATATTCTTTAGTCATTCTTTAATTTTTAAATTATTCTTATTTCTTTATCCATGTCTCTTGGTTGACACAAGTTAATTCCATGTCAGTTGCTACACAAATTTTAGATAATGATGTGGTTTCACTCGACTGTTTCTCCTTTTCCGCCTGCGTTAAATTTTTTTTTAAGGTGTGTGGGTGGTGTTTTGCCTGCATGCAAGACTGTGTACCACATTCATGCAATGCCTACAAAAGAGGACATCTGAACCCCTGGGACTAGAGTTATAGTTGTGAGCCAACATTTGGGTGCTGGGAACCAAACCCAGGTCCTCTGGAAGAACAACCAATTTTCTTAACCACTGAGCCATCTCTCTGGCTCTTGCTGTCTGCATTTTTTTGGTATCTTATTCTGAGAAATAACCACCTGGTCCAACGTCACAAAACCTTTTCTTTTGTTTTCTCCTCAGAGTTAGTTTCCAATCTTACATTTCTTAAACCCATTAGCTTTACTGCTTCTTTTTTATTTTTTATTTTTATTTTTTGAGACAGGATTTCTCTGTATAACAGCCTTGGCTGTCCTGGACTCACTTTGTAGACCAGGGTGGCCTCGAACTCACAGAGATCCTCCTGCCTCTGCTTCCCTCCCAAGTGCTGGGATTAAAGACATGGACCACCACGCCCAGTTTTTCTGCTTCTTATTGAATGTGATTGTAAGAAATACCAATCCAGGACTGGCAAGATGACCCAGTGGGCAAAAGTGCTTGCCTCCAAGCTTGATGATCTGAGTTCAGTTCCCAGGAACTACGTTAGAAGGAAAGAATAGATTCCTTCAAGTTGTCCTACCCCTCCCCTCTCACACCATCTAAATAAATGAGCAGCCTCCTTGGCCTGGAATTCACTTTCCTCCTGCCTCAGGCTCCTGAGTTCTAAGATTACAGGCCTGTTTAACTTTCCTGACAGGGCCATACTTTGTCACGTCTTACCCTATAACTGCACATGAATTGTCAGCAAGGAATTAAAATGTGGGTTCTCATGCTGGAAGCCTGGGATGGAGCCCAAGCATGCTGGTTGTTTCTCCCAGGCTCCTAGATGATGCTTGCTAATGCTATGATTAGGCAACCACACTTGGAGTAGTGTGAGTGTGCCTGTATAAGCAAGCACACAGGATCAGTTGTCCACAACTCTTCCTATGGTTTGTTTCTTTCACCCCCTGACAGTATGTTATGGAGATACTTGTCAATGTAGATCTCTTCATCCTATCGGGTGGTGAATTTAGAGTACCCCCAACCCACTCCCATTCTGAACAGCACAATGACACATATTTATGATTCTGGCTTTATTTTCCCAAAATAAGTATTATTTTGTCTTTAATTAGCTGTCTGGAACTTGGTTACCAAATGTGTTGGTCTTCAAAGGAGTCACCTAGAACACTTTTAATCTTTTAATCTCAAGCCTCTGCCAGTTTCCAGTGGGGAAGGGAGGGTGGCAAGGGATAGACAAAAAACACATGTGTGCTAGCAGTGTAGGGTAGGCAAGGGTGGTATGGGAGAAGGCAGATATGGTGGGCAGTGTTTGGTGGCTGTGTTGGGTCAATGTTTATGGCTCCTTGGGAAGCTCCAGTCTGTCTCCTCCCACTTTGCAGATGAAGAAATGAGCCCAGATAGCCCCAACTGACCCAGGATCATACAGGTGGGAGTTGAGGAGGCAAGGACATGGGAAGGCATGGGACATGTCTGGTCAGCCTCCAGCTGCCTGATCACTTAGACTGTCTTGGTGACCTCACTGGATTCTAGAATCTTCATGGTTGCCATGCTCTCTTACCAAATAATAATCCAGAATTCACCTGGCAGCTGCTGGCCCATCAAGAGACCAAGCTAGCCCTGAGGCTCAGCTCACACCTTGCCTAAGATGCAGGCCTATCCTCAAGTGTTCGTTTCAAGGTTGGTTAGGGAAATCTGGTGGAATTAATCTTGCAGGTCCTGGAAACAATCTCCTTTGGTACCACCAGCTCCTCTCTAGTGTGGTAGACTCTGAACAGAGTTTGGACGGAAGTGGAGCTTTACAGTGTCATTGACCCATTGGGCAGTGAGGGTGGGACAGAAAACTGGACAACTGTGGACAGTATTGGGCTTGAATGCTAGTCTTTCCACCTACTGTCTGCCACATCTGTAACATGGAACCATAAAATGGAATGAAAATGGCATATCCTCAGACTACCTCATGGCTATTAAGATAGCCATCAAACAAAATAAAACAAACAAAACAACCACAACCAACCAAAAACAAAATAAAACAAACTGGGCATGGTGGTGCACACCTTTCATCCCAGCACTCAGGAGGCAAAGGCAGGAGGATATCTGTGAGTTTGAGGCCAAAGTCTGGTCTACAGAGTTAGTTCCAGGAGAGCCAGGGCTACACACAGAGAAACCCTCTCTCAAATAAACAAACAGAAAAGGATAAAAACTGTATGATCCTACTTCCACAGGGTTAGAGAACCAGAGAGTAGATCACTGAAGTCAGGGAGTGAGAGGATAGAGTGGAGACAGTTTCAGTTTTGCAAGCTAAGAAAGTTGTGGGGATAGGTGGGGATAGAAGATACACAACAATGTGAACATTCAATGCCACTGAACTTTGCACTGAAAAATGATTCAAGTGAGAAGCTGAGGATTACCTTGAATGATCTTCCTGTCTCCATCTGCCAAGGGCAGGGGTCACCCGGGCCACCAAGCGCAGTTTCTGCGATGCTGGGGACTGAGCCCAGGGTTTTGTGCTTGCTAGCCAAGCGCTCTACCGACCGAGCTGCGCCTCCTGTTTAGCTTTGTGCTTTGTTTTCTTTTTTCTAGACAGGGTTTCTCTGTGTAGCCCTGGCTGTCCTAGAACTCACTCAGTAGACCAGGCTGGCCTCTAATTCACAGAGATTCCCCTGCCTCTGCCTCCCAAATGCTGGGATTAAAGATGTGTGTCACCACCACCCTCCTGGCTTTTTTCCTTTTTTTTTTTTTTAACCCACAATTTTACAAAAACTTCTCATGGAAGTTCTGTGGGATTGAGTTGGGCAGTACGCATGGACATTTGTGCCCGGTCTGTGGAAATCAAGCTTCTTGCCTCAACTAAGGTTCCAGATCTGGGCACCAAAGGGTTGCTCTGTCTTCAAGAGTTGCTCAGAGTTGGGTGCAAGAGCCTGGGCGTTATGAGAGGCTTCCTGGAAGAATGACTGGGTGTCCCATTCGGGAGATTCCTAGCGTTCATGAATGGGTAGATTCCACACATTGGAAAGTCCCTGGCAAGAAAGCTGGTTTTCACTGAGGGGCAGTTAGCAGGGTGGAGAACGTGTGAATTAAACTGTCTGCATGTGGAGTGGGCTGCCTCTGGACTGGTGAGTTCCCTACCAATGGAAGCAAGTCAGCAGGGGCTGTTGAGCTGCTGGGGAAACTCCACATGACATAAAGACAAAGTCAATGTGTCCCTGAGGCTCTGTGCCTTTCTGATGTGATCAGTCCAGGCAAGATTATATGCAGCAAGTGTGTGTGTGTGTGTGTGTGTGTGTGTGCACAGTGGTCAGCAGGGAGTTGCAGACAAACCTTGACCCCAACCTTACAATGACAGCTGTAACAGCTGCTGCAGTTCATACTGGACCATGCCCAGTGGTAATGCAAACAGGCTGAATCTTGAATCCTTGCCTCAACTGTACCACAAGTGCTTTTCCCACCTGAGAACCAGGGCCGGGGTAAGTAAGCTGCTGCGTGGGGCAGCCAGCATACGGGATTTGAACTCACACCCTGTGGTTGGAGCTCTCAATTCCCTGTCCACCTCTCCCAAGCTGGCTGTTCCTGCCCCTGGCATGCTGCTCAGGTCCCAGTGCTCTGTCAGTCGCTGATCTAGCCACCACAGTCTATCCCCACCCCTGCCTGCTTCCAGACTGGGTGACTTCACACCATTAGTGGGGGCTGGCTTCTTAGGGAGCTAGGCTCAGCCTACTCGGTGTTACAGAATCTGAGGGCAACAATGACCTTGCTGGGATCCTCCTTATTCCATTGAATGGAAACCCCCTGGGCTGCGTGTAGCTCATTTGGTAGCACGCTTGCTTAGCATGCACCTCAGAAACGGGGTATGATGGTGCATGTCTTATATCCCCATCAGTCTGGAGGCGGAGGCAGGACAATGGGAAGTTCAAGGTCTTGGCTGTGTTCCAGGCTAGGCTGGGCTACCAAGAGACTGTCTCAAAACAAAAAAATGATCAGGGCCTCTTCTGAGTAACTTTCTTCCAGGGCTCAGAGTCCTGGTGTAATGTTGAGTTCAGTTCATTTTGTATTTTTGGTAACTATGTTCTTGCAACCCAGCACTCTGGATGCCAAGACCAGAATTTGCCTAGCACCGTTTTATCATCTTCTGGGCAACAAAGCCTTAATGGCGGTGATTCAGTGGCCTCCTCTGACTCAGCTCTCAGGCAGGGTGACAATGATGTCCATAGCAGCAGTGGAGGAGGTCCAGGCAGGGCAAGTGGTTCATCCAAAGTACTGCTGTTACCTGGGTGACGCTCGTCTACTGTACGGTCTCAGGGGAGCTTCTCCATGCTCCTGTGCCAGGCAGGGAGAAAGGCCTCTGACGGACTCAGGGAGCCCAGGGTAGAGTGGGGCTGTGGGGACAGCAGATAAAGAAATTGACCAGAAGATCTGTGCTGACTGCTGGGTCCAAGGGCAGTAATGGCGTGCCATGTCCCTCACTAGCTGTGGAATGGCATACATGCTGGCCTTCCCTTCCGTTCTTCCTATGAGCTCCTCACTACCATGGGTGGTGCTTGGGAATATGTTATGATGGATGGAGAAGCTTCTTAGGGGTTCCCCCAAGCTCCCACAGTGGGAAGAAGGTGGCACTCCCTCTCCCCAGGCTCCTTTCCTCCCCCTGCACTGGGTGGCATGCTCTGTAGTCCTCCAGATGGCTTCCCTGGAGTGGCTGTCCCAGGCACCAGAGACTGATGAGGCATAGGCTGCAGACCAGCTGGACTAGCTGAGGCTGGACCGGGGCCAGGTGCTTTCCGAAGCTCCCTACAGCAAGCAAAGTGGCTTCTCCAGAGAGGCTACAGCTTGGTCTTGCTCACTGCCGCTCCCCTCTTCAGGGGTGAGAGAAAGGCACTACTTTCTCCGTCCATAGAAATGGTGTAGGCATCATTGCTTACTATCACACTGTAGTGTCAGACTTCTGAACTTTTGACCAAGCCCTATGGGGCAACGTTGTCAGGAGGAAGAGGAAGGGGAGAGGAGAGAAGGTTGAGCCACATATTAGAGGCAGGTGACGATCCTGACTGCCTCCTGCAAAACCCATGATGTTTAAAATAATTCATAAAGCTTTCTTTAAAAACTAATCACAGCCGGGTGGTGGTGGCGCACTCCTTTAATCCCAGCACTTGGGAGGCAGAGGCAGGTGGATCTCTGTGAGTTCGAGGCCAGCCTGGTCTACAAAGCGAGTCCAGGACAGTCAGGGCTACATAGAGAAACCCTGTCTCGAAAAACCAAAAAAAAAAAAAAAAACTAATCACAGATGGGATGAACTCAGTGGTGTGCATAAGGCCCTGGAGCAATCCCCAGCACCGCAAAAGTAAAAGACACCAAATCATGGACATACCTGTAGTCCCAGCACTCTGGGGACAGAGGCAGGAGGATCGGGAGTTCAAGGGTCACCCTTGACTACATAATAAGTTGGAGGTCAGCCTGAGCTATGTGAGATCCTGACTCAAAAACAAAACAAAAAAGCAATCTATGTATGCACAGCTTCAGATTTACAGAATTGAGCGTACTTCAGGATTTCAATATTGAGCATATTGAAGCCTCTCCTCTATGACTAGAGGCTCTAGGCTACCCTGATATATTCAAGCTCAAACACACAGAATCTCTGTTCAGACTCTGAACCTGCATGCCCAGGTGTCTCTCCAGCATCAGATCCATCAGACTTCACTCTGCCTGATGCCCTCCTCCCTCCCTCCCCCCCTCCCTCCCTCCTTCCCTGCCTCCCTCTCTCCCTCCCTCCCTCCCTCCTTCTTTCCTCTCCCTCCCTTTCTCTCTCTCCCTTCCATCCTTTTTTCTTCTGGCTCTTTAGCTGAATTAGATGGCTGGGGTGGAGAATGTGACCTTTCTCTTTTGCCTCCAGACTCTCCCTCCACTGTGGAGGAGTTGGCAGCTGGAGTTCTGTGATTACATCTACTCAGGTTTAATGGCTCCCCACTTGCTTGCTGTGTGCCTCCAGTTCCAGGGCTCTGGCACTTTCTTCTGGCCTCCATTGGCACCAGGCACACACATGGTGCACAGACACATGTAGACAAGACACAAATACATAAAAAACAAACAAACAACCCTAAAACCAAAAAAAATGTAATAAAATTATTTTTCAAAGAATTTTATTGCATTAAAGCTGGGTGCAGTGGCCCATGCCTATAACCCAGCACTCAGGAGAGAGAGGTAGGAGGATATTGAGTTGGAAGCCAGACGGGACTACACCATGAGTTCCAGGCCAGCTTGGGCTACCTAGTAAGACCCTGTTTTAAAACAACACCAAAGAATAATATTATTTCTTCTCAGTAATACCACAGGGAAGTCCAGGCATTGCTTCATTTGTGCCAACTCACTCCCGTTAATTTGGAACATGAATGACAACACACAAAAGCAATTAAAAAAAAGAGAGAGAGAGAATGAGCCAATGAAAACAACTCTCCCAGGTTGCTCATCAAAACTTAAATTGAGCCGGGCGGTGGTGGCGCACACCTTTAATCCCAGCACTTGGGAGGCAGAGGCAGGCGGATCTTTGTGAGTTCGAGGCCAGCCTGGTCTACAAAGTGAGTCCAGGACAGCCAAGGATACACAGAGAAACCCTGTCTCGAAAAAAAAAAAAACTTAAATTGAGCATTGCATTAGTTTTCAGATATTTAAATGTACCCAATGCACTTCCAGATCCCTGGCCCAGGAATTCTGCTTCCTGTAGGAAACAGGTCCACAGAAAACCGTCCATGCAGACAGTCACTGCAGCATAGCTTGTATAAGATTTAGATCGCAGAGGAGGCTGATGGGCTAGCCCAGTGGCCAAAGGTGATTGCTTTGATGCCTGAACATCTGTTTACTCCAACCCTCAAAGTTGAGGGAGAAATTCTTTTTTTTTTTTTAAGATTTATTTATTTTATGCGTATGAGTGCTCTATCTGCATGTACATCTGCATTCCAGAAGAGGGCACCAGATCACATTGTGGATGGTTGTGAGCCACCATGTGGTTGCTGGGAATTGAACTCAGGACCTTTGGAAGAGCACTAGGCAGTGCTCTTAACCGCTGAGCCATCTCTCCAGCCCGAGGGAGAAATTCTACTCCCACAAGTTGTCTTCTGACCTCTACATACGTGGCACAGCAAGGATGCGCATGCATGAGTGTGTGCATGCAAACACACTTAAATAAATAAATGAACAGATGAAATAACAAGTTAAATACCTAAAAAAAAAAAAGGGAAAAGATCACAAAAGGCTAATGGTTGGCAACTGGAGGCAGACTCCTATACAGTGATGTGCATGCTCAGCAGCTGGTGGGAAAGGGAGGCTGATCACATATGTCCGGATAGACTGAGAGACGTATAAACCAGCATTCTGTTAACTTCCACAGCAGGCATTTTCCTCTCTTTCTTCCAGTTTTGGAAATGAAAAGCCTGGAAGCAGAGTATCAGCAGGCTCACACTTCTGAAGGTTCTGAACGAGGATCCTTCCAGGCCAATACTTGGCAATCTGGGCTTGCCAAATTTACCGATCTTGTCAACGCTCTGTTATCAAAGGACCTTTTATCTCTTATCTTATCCCTGTGAGGAGATAAGATAAGGGGATCTCTTCTCTAGTGAGGACACCAGACACCTGATTTTGATCTCACCCTAATCTTTCAACATCTTAATTAAGGGCATCCATAAAGACTATTTTGATTTTTGTGGTTGTCATCTTGATCTGGAACTCACTAACGCAGCCCAGGCTGGCCTCAAATTTGTAGCCATTCTCCTGCCTCAGCCTCTGGATCACTGGCATTACAAGCCATGGAGGTCAGCTCTGCAAAGACTGGTTTCCAACCAGGTCACAGGCTGAGGTTCCATGTGGATATGTCAAGGTGCCTTTTATTCAACTTACCACACGCATGTGCAGTGCGCTATCCTTGGAGGCAGGGAGGTGCCTGGGCATTCTGGTGTGGTAACAGGAGGTTCAGTGAATGTACACAGGGAAGGCTCTGAAAGAGTCACACAAATGCTAGGACTGTGACAGGAAACAGAGGGAGGTGACTTCGTGCTGTGCTTCCTCCTGCCTCGGTACCTGTAGGCCTTCTGCTGTGAGAAGGGCAGGAAGCTGAGAAGGGGACTATAGCTGGTAGAGTCCACCTGCTCACCACCACCTCAACTTCTGCTGAGGGACGATGGGACCTGTGGGTTACTGAGCCTGGAGACCAGTGCTTCTGAAAGTTCTGGAACAACCCTCCACCCTAGGCTGGGTTCCACGTTAAGGAAATCAGCTTCCGCCACCCCTCAGGAAGAACTGGGCTCTTCCTATTGTTTCCCTGTCTTCTCATAAAGTCTCCTGAGTGGCCTGTGAAAGGAAGGAGGTGAGTCCCCATTTCTTGGCTTTGTGCTCTTGTCGTTGTTTTGAGACAGGGTCTCATGTTGCCCAAGGTACTCTCCTATGTATTTGAGAGGACCCTCAAACACCGATCCTCTTGCCTGTGCCTCCCAAGTGCTGGGATTACAGGCTTGGTGTGTGTAGAGCTGGGGACGGAACCCACAGCTTGTATGTGCAATCAAGCACTCTCCCAACTGGTTTCTATTTGTGAGGCCCCCTCTCCACCCCCTCCCTCTCTGTGCCTGTTCAGGCTGGTAGAGCCACTTCTCTCTCCCTTGGCTTCTTGCTCACTATGACTTGGCGTCCCCAGCAGTGCCAGCTGCTAGGCTCAGAGTTTTCCATCTTTGTACGCCAACCCCCTGGGCACCGGAGAGAGGCTCTGCTCAAAGACACAAAGAGAGTAACAGGGCTTTTTCTCTGCTGCTCAGAGTGAAATGGGGACTTCATGACCTGTTTGAGAAGTGTCTGCCACCAAATGAATGTGGGGTAGGGTGCGAGGCTTTGTGTAACTAGGGCAGGCTGGAGCTATTGAAAGGAGAGTGGACTGGAGGCTGGACTGCCTCCCATCCAGGGCCCCAGACCTTCCCATCCACATGGCCTGGGGAACAGGGACCACAACCACATTCCCTCACAGCTGCCAAAGCAGATACAGGAGGGTAGAAATGCCTCCCTATTCCTCTCCAGTGGGCTCTTTATGACATTAACTCTTCATGGCTTGATACTCTGAGTTAGGGGCCTGGATTCCGGGGAGGGTCTTGTTCCAGAAGGAGCTGAACGTGTGAACCTGAAAGAATAATCAGTTCCACGGCTAGTGAGTGTAGCAGAGTCAACATGGCTCAGAGCTGGAGTGACAGGGCCAGGCTTGGGGATGGGCGAGGGCGTGTGGTCCCCAACAGCACGCATGTGAAAGTGAGACATGAACCCAGAGTCAACAAGGGTAAGGCCAAAACCCATGGCTAGACCCCGGCATGGTGGGGGTGGGGAGGACACCCCAACAACAGGAAACAAAGCTGCTCTGTTCACCAAGAATTCCATTTCTCCATTGTTCCCCTCCAGGGACATTCCTGAAATGGTGAAAAAGTGGCAGGCTCAGCCCAAGTCCCTGGCATCTGACCTACTGTGTGGGGTGGGTTCATAAAGAAATGGGGAGGAGGTGGTAGCAGGGAAAGGGGAGAGAAGGAGAAAGAGATGGGAGGAGAGGGGTGCCAGGCAAGGTGCAGTAGTTAAGAAGTTCCTAGCCTCACCAAGATGAGCTGCAGGGTGAGAGTAGGACCCTTTGGGCAGGTTAACAGAGAAGAGCAGGGACTAGCAGGCACGGGGCACACAGGAGTTAGCAGCCTTGTATGGCCTAAGGGCTGATGTGAGAGTGTGTGGGTGCAAGTGTGTATGTGTGCCTTTGCGTGCGTGTGTGGGAAGCCTGCCTGAGTGTGTGAGTATGTGTGTTTGTGTGTGTGTCCATACCAGTCAGTGTACAGATGAGTGTGATTTCTTCCCTGGTGGGGCAAGGGAGGGTATTCCCATACTCACTGCAGCAGGTGCCAAGGGCTGCTGGGCTGTTGGGGGCCTGACTCCCAGAGATCCTGGCTGCATGGAAGGCTGTCTTTCCCTGTGGGAATGAGAGTCTTTTCAGTACCTCTTTCAAAGGAGAGAGACACCCCCTGGGTGGTGGTGGGGGGGAGGCTAAGAAGTTTCTCTTCTTTTTTTTTTTTTTTTTTTTTTTGTTTTT
>CAJQZJ010032054.1:3213331-3263741 GCA_907164525.1 Lophiomys imhausi | reverse complement strand
GTGTGTGTGTGTCATGGCATGTGTGTGTGTCATGGCATGCGTGTGGAAGTTAACCTGCAGGTGTTGGTTCTCTCCTTTTACCATGTGGCTCCCAAGGATCCAACTGAAGTCATCATGGTTGGCAGCAGATCCCTTTACCCACAGAGCCATCTTGGTGGCTCTTGTTTATCTGTGTGCATGAGTCCATTTGTATGGACACAAGCGTGTAAAGATTCCCTTGTCTACAGAGGCCAGAAGAGGGTGCCTGCTGAACTCTTTTACCATTCTTCACCTGTTCTTAGCAGCAGGGTCCCTCACTGAACCTGGCGCTGTCCTCACTTGGAGCTGGGGTTGCCAGTGTGCAGCAGGGCAAGGTTGGTTTCCCTTTCCCATGGGCCCCTGCGCCTGCACCTCCCAGCAGATCTGCCGTGTTGCTCTCCCACGAGGAAGCCGAGGTTTCTCTGAGGCTGAGCCCTTCCAGCTCTTCCGAACTTGCCACATTTCCCAAGAGCAATATCCATGTAGGATGTGTCTAGTGGGTTTTAGTGAGCTATTAATAAGTAATAAAACTGCTAGGGAGTATTTAGCATTACCGGATGACAGATTGTTCAAATGACAAATGAGAACGGGAGCTAGGTAGGTATTGTGGGTCCCTACCAAAGCTTAGGAGCTCATGGATCTCTTTTAATCAAAATTTAATATTTTGATTTGGTAATATATTCGTGTGGTTTAAACCACATGACAAAGAACAATGGTGGGAAATTCTTTTCCCACAAACATCCCATAAGCACTCAGTTCCTGCCCTTGCCAGGTAGCTGTTTTTAAGATAATTGATTCTGATGCGCTTTAACTGGCCCATGAAATAACTCAGGAATCCTGTCCTCTATTGGTCCCTTAAGACTTGCTCCCCAGAACTTCTGGATTTGCAGTTCATGCATTTCTCAGCTTCCTTTATGATGCTGACAAAAAGTCTATTAAGTGACAGGATGGTTTCCTGGCAGAAGGCCCACCAAGCTGTAGACTACTGGAGAGGCTGTTCAGCAGTGAAGACCATGTGCTGCTCTTCCGCAGGACCTGAGTTTGTACTCTAATACCCAAGTCCAGCAGCTCACAAGCACTTGGAACTCCAGCTCCAGGGGGATCCAAAGTCTCTGGCCTCTGAGGACATCAGATACCATGATGCTCACATTACAAGTGTTTGTGAGCTGCCCAACATGGGTGCTGGGAAGTGAACTGGAGTCCAGAGCGGCAAGCGCTCTTAACTACTGAACCGCTGACCCAGGCCATGTTTGTTTAATTTTAAATTGTGTGTATGTGTGTGTGTGTGTGTGCGCGTGCATGTCCCACAGTGCATATATGAAGATGGGAGTCAGCTCTCTCTTTCCACTATGTGGGTGTTGGGGAGAGAGACCTCAAATCGTCAGGCCTGGCAGTAAACGCTTCTACTGGCTGAGCCATCCCATTGGTCTACATCATCTTCTGTTTTTTGTTTTTTGAGACAGGGTTTCTCTGTGTAGCCCTGACTGTCCTGGACTCATTCTGTACACCAGGCTGGCCTGAACTCACAGAGATCCACCTGCCTCTGCCTCCTGAGTGCTGGGATTAAAGGTGTGTGCCACCACACCCAGCAAATCATCTTCTTTTAAAGATGCATTGTTGGTAAGAAAATTCTGAGCTGCCAGTTTTTTACCCTTGGTTGTGACTTATTCTAACAGGTTCTTTTTATGCACACACAAACGTATATCTAAGTATTATAAAGTGCTTTGCTCTGCTGAACAGTTTGCAGCTAGAGTCCACACTGCCATGCGCCTCATTTTAGTGGAGAAAATAATGCACAGTGCTCCAGAGTGGTGAACATCTACACTGTTTTCCATCTGTTATCAGAAAGTGTGAAGAGCCTTGCCCATGTGGCTTTCTGCAGGTGTGGATTACACATGCAGGGTGGCTTCCCAGACATGGGATTGATTGCTGGGTATCTGCTTTAACAATTCCGAGAGATGTTGCCAGCTTTTCCTCCACAAAGTGAGCATCAAACTACACCTGTATCAGCTTTGGAAGATAATTTATCGTTTTGCAACATCGATGGGTTCCATCCATTGCCAGGTCCCTGGCTCTGTATCAATCTGATATATGAACAATAATGACTCGTCATGCCATCATTTGAATGTGTTATGAAAGGACTTTAATTTATAGTGCATTTAAATACCATTTCTGGCTTCTTTTTCTTGAGGTCTCTCTGTTGTGTTAGCTTCTGTGGCGGCATGAGCTCGAGGCTAAATTCTACTCACCTCAGATGGGATCACACACAGCCCAAAGGGATGACCCTTGCAAGTCTGGCTTGATGAGCCAGTGGGTTTATTGGGCTTATTCAAGGCACATGGTTGAGAAATTAGGGCTTGCAGGAGCATGGGTGACCCCAAGAGAAGCTGTATCACCCAACAATCTCACCTTGGCATAGATGACAATCTCTCCATGGTTGCCTAGATGGCATTTCCTTTCTGTAACCTTCCACCTGCTACACACTAGCATATCCAGAAATTGCATATGGCTGCACCAGTCACAGACAAATGCGGAGAGGGCAGCAGGGGATGTCTGGGATCTCAGATGAAAGTCCAGTGACCCTCCCCAGCTCTTCCTCTTTTTTCTTTCTTCCCCTCCCTCTCCCATCTCCAGACAGGCTCTTATGTATCCCTGCTTGGAACTCACTGTACACATCACTGTAGCCAAGGATGACCTTGAACTTCTGATTCTTACCTGCTAGTCTTTTACACTTGAGTGTGAATTATTCCCCCTACTCCATTGTACAGTTGTTGGGATCATAGGGTTGCACCAATGTGCCCAGTTTATACCCTGCTGGGGATCTAACCCAGAGCATCATGTATACTGTCTTACTCACGTCCTTTAATTATTAAAATAAATGGAAGTATTGGCCTTTTCCCTTTATTGCTATTGTTTACTTCTCAGGGATTAGTTTTTTGCTTTGGATACAATTGCACTCAATGTAGCATTTCTGGCTCTCTCTTTGTTAGAAAGAAAAGTTTATTGGGTGTGCTTCCAGAGCAGAGAGCTGGGCAGAAACAAAGAGTGCTGCCTGTAACTCCTGTCCCCACACTCTTGCACACACAACTATTCTTTATTTCTCATTGGTGAGGTGTGTGTGTGCTTGCCACAGAGGTCAAAGGATACCATGTAGAAGTCAGAGGACAATTTGCAGAAAGCCATTGTCTCCTTCCACGTTGCAGGTTCTGGTAATTGAACTGAAGTTTCCAGGCTTATCTGCAAGTGTCTTTATCTGCTGAACTGTCTTGTCAGTCCATCTTACACAAATTTATATTTTTAAGTAGGCAAAACTCTTCACTGATGACTTTAAAATGTTTAATCTTAGATACAAAAGACTTCCTCACTTTCAGATGACAAAATTGTGCCTTGTGTTTTCTTCTGTTATTTTACATTCAAAATTTTACCCATTTGGAATTCATCCTGGTGTGTGGCAGGAGGAAGAGGTTCCTGTGTTTCTTTCCAGATGGTTCTCTTCTCTGTGCTAAATGGAGAGGCTGTTTAATAAGTTGTAACAGAAAATTCTTTATTTAAAACGCATTTATTAATAATTAACAAACACCTATATCCTATAATCTACACTACCTAATACCTATAACCTAATAACCTATGAACACTTAATACTTAAGAACACCTAACCAATCTTATTTTAATTTTCTTGAAAGGATATTTAAATTTCTCTAACACAGGTCCATGTGGGCATCTTGGTTAGCAGTCTAACTCCGGCAGTCACAGCAAAATTATCTTCAGCTTGGCTTAGCTTCCTCCGGGCCTAGCTTTGCAGATTCGTGTGGTCAGTTTAAGTCTCCTGAGCCTGTGTGTGCATCACAGGCCAAACATTAAGGCCTACAGAAGTTCCCTGGCTTCCTCAACAGGGATTTATCTACACAGTCTCCTCAGAGATTTAGCCTCTATCTCTGAGGTTTTCTCATAGTTGCTTTGCTCCTGTAGCTGTGGCATCCACCAGTCCCAACTTTCTATGGTTTCCTCCACCCGAGCTTGCTCCATGCTTCGTTTGTTATTGTACCTTAGGCCATTTTGCTTCTACTCCCAATGTCAGTCTCTGAGGCCTTCTTTTCAGCTTGTGGCATCTACTGTGCTCAGACTAGCTCCATCCATGGGGACAAGAGAGAGAATCACGTGTAGCTCCCTAGTTTATGTAGGGTGTTTGTCTCGTGGTCTTTTGAAGTTTCCCGTGGACTTTCGAACTCTTTCTTGGAAACTAGCAATTCCTGCAACCTGTGACTTTGTAGCCACACCTCCATCGGGTGCTTTCCACAGGCCTTGGTCCAACCTGGGTTCCACCCACCTCAGCTCAGATCCCTATAGCATTCAAACAATGCCAAGCTACAAGCTCTTTTCAGATTCCCAGGCCTTCTGAGTACTCTCTCAATGGATCCCCAAAACTGCATGCTGATCAGGTGCCAGGCTAATCTTCATGCCCTTGAAGAGTCCTTACTAATTCTAACCCATTACAATAAGTTATTTTTCATAAGCTCCGTTTCTCATAGAAATTTGGATCTGTTTCAGAAATTGCTGCTCTTTCTCTTGGAGTCTATCTATCCAGTCCCATTCATGGTCTCTGTTTTTATGTTTGTTTTTTATTGGATGTGTGTTGTCTGCTCAGGTGACTGTGCACCAGGTTTGTACCTGTGCCTGAGGAAACCAGAAGAGGGCATCAGAGCCCCTGGAACTGTAGTTACAGAGGGACGTGAATGGCCATGTGGGTGCTGGGAACTGAACTCATATGGAAGCAGTCAGTGCTTTTAGCCATTTAGCCATCTCCCCAGCCCTATTTTTGGTTGTTTGAGACTAGGTAGCCTTGGCTGTCCTGGACCTCTATGGAGACCAGCCTGGCTTCAGGCTCACATAGGTCATTTCCCTCAGCCTCTTCAGTGCTGGGATCAAAGGCACATGCCACCACACCCAGCATGTTCCTACTTTCTTGTCTACGAAGGTTTATATTTTAGATATATATTTTACTAGATATCTTCTTGAGTTCTTTCAGGGCTACTCTGGCCTATTTTTCTCCTAAATAATTATTAAACACTAATTTTCTCCTAATTAAATACTAGATTCTAGTATTTAATTACATGTGTTGGTATCTTTTTGTTTTGTTTTGTTTTTTGTTTTTGTTTTTTCGAGACAGGGTTTCTTTGTGTAGCCCTGGCTGTCCTGGACTCACTTTGTAGACCAGGCTGGCCTCGAACTCGCAAAGATCCACCTGCCTCTGCCTCCCAAGTGCTGGGATTAAAGGCTTGCGCCACCACCGCCCGGCTCTATGTGTTGGTATCTTAATTGGGATTGCTATTATAACATGCACACATGAAAAGAGAGTAATTTGCAATGAGTTATCACACATTGAACACACCCTGGTAACCCCATCTGGAACAATAATGTGACCTGCAGGAAGATGGCCCCTTCAGCTCAGGTAACCATTATCTCATGTGGTTTGATTATGAAATGTCCCCCACAGGCTGTGCCGAAGGCTTGGTGTCCAGCAGGTGGCGCTCTTTGGGGTGGTTTTGGAAACTTTTGGAGGTGGAGCTCAGCTGCAGGAAGTAAGTCCAAGGTTCCTGGCTTTGAAGATTATGCCTGGCCACCAGTTCCCTTGTCACTCTTGACTTCCCGTCTTCCTCCACCCTCTCTCATCACCATGGTGCTCAGGCTCACCTTGGACCCAAATCAATGAGTGCTTCAAAACCATGAGCCTAATTCAGTGATAGTTCCCTTTAAGTTGTTTTCCTCTGGTTTTTCTTACAGCAATGCAGGAGTAATGATCCCACTGTCCTTCTGACAGGTAATTATCAGTCTCATTTTTTATGGCTTAGCTGGTTTTGCCCTGTCTTTTCTTTTTTTTTGGGGGGGGGACATGGTTTCTCTGTATATCCCTGGCTGTCCTGCACTCACTTTGTAGACCAGGTTGGCCTCGAACTCACAGAGATCTGCCTGCTTCTACCTCCAGAGTGCTGGGATTAAAGGTGTGTGCCTCCATGCCCGGTTGCCCTACCTTAAAAAAAAAAAAAGTACTCCTACTTTTGGAGAGATAGTTTAGCTGGTAAAGTGCTTGGCTTATAGGCATGTGGATGTGAGTTTGAGCCCTAGATCCCATTTTGTTGTTGATTTTAAAATCTGGGCATGGAAACCAAAAAAAAAAAAAAAAAAAAAAAAAAAAAACCTGAAAAAAACGGGCGGTGGTGGCGCAAGCCTTTAATCCCAGCACTTGGGAGGCAGAGGCAGGCGGATCTCTGTGAGTTCGAGGCCAACCTGGTCTACAAAGTGAGTCCAGGACAGCCAGAGCTGTTATACAAAGAAACCCTGTCTCGAAAAACCAAAAAAAAAAAAAAATCTGGGCATGGATTGCACATTTGTAACCGCAGTGCTAGGGAAGCTGAGACAGGCAAGATCCCTAAGGTTGGCTGGCCAGTGAGCCAACTGGCCAGTTGAGAATTTGTCTCAAAAAACAGATAACTGGGGCTGGAGAGATGGCTTAACAGTTACAAGCACTGGGTGCTCTTCCAAAGGACCCAGGTTCAAATCCCAGCACCCACATGGCAGTTCAAAACTGTCTGTAATGACTGAGCAGTTCCACCATAGGTTCTGGGCACTGAGCTCAGGTTTTCAGGTTTGTGCTGCTGAGGTAGCTGGTCACATATATGTATATATCTACACATATCTTATGTATACATATTTTCATGTGGCTTCTTTTCTCATTGTATGTATGATTATCTTGGATGTTCTAGATTTATAGTCATATTGTCTATAATGGGAATAATTTTACTTCTTCCTATTCAATTCTTATGTTTCTTTTTAAAAATAGTTTATTTTTATTTTATGTACATTGGTGTTTTGACTGCTTGTATGTCCGTGTGAGAGTTACAGACAGTTGTGAGCTGCCATGTGAGTGCTGGGCATTGAACCCAGAACCTCTGGAAGAGCAATCAGTGGTCTTAACTGCTGAGCCATCTCTCCAGCCCCCGATTCTTATGTTTCTTATTTTGCCTGTGTGACTGGATTGGCCTGCTTGTGATAAGGGTACACATATTGTTCCTGTCTTTAGTGAAAATTCTAATGATTCCAAATTAAGCCCAATTCTAGCCTTTGTCTGAGGTGGATACATTTTATCCTGATAAGGAATTTCCCATCAGGGCTGGAGAGAGGGCTCACTGGTTAAGAGCACATGCCTCTCTTGCAGGGATTTGGATCTGGTTGCCAGCATATGACACATTGGGCAATTCACAAGTGCCTGTAATTCTAGCCCCAGGAGATCTGACACCCACTCCTGGCCTCCATTAAGTACTGCACTCACCTATACAAACCCACACTCACACACATATACACATGTGTATATTTCAACTAATAAAAACAAAAATATTCTTAAAAGGGCTGGAGAGATGGCTCAGCGGTTAAGAGCACTGACTGCTCTTCCAGAGGTCCTGAGTTTAATTCCCAGCCAACCATGGTGGCTCACAACTGTCCACAATGTGATCTGATGCCCTCTTCTGGCTGCAGGTGTACATGCAGATAGAGTACTCATATACATAAAATAAATAAATCTTTAAAAAAATAAACTTAAAAAATATTTTTTTAAAAACTGTAATTAAGCCGGGCGGTGGTGGCGCACGCCTTTAATCCCAGCACTTGGGAGGCAGAGGCAGGCGGATCTTTGTGAGTTCGAGGCCAGCCTGGTCTACAAAGCGAGTCCAGGACAGCCAGAGATATTCAGAGAAACCCTGTCTCGAAAAACCAAAAAAAATAATAATAATAAAAAATAAATAAAAACTGTAATTAAGCCGGGCGGTGGTGGTGCACGCCTTTAATCCCAGCACTTGGGAGGCAGAGGCAGGCGGATCTTTGTGAGTTCGAGGCCAGCCTGGTCTACAAAGTGAGTCCAGGACAGCCAAGGATACACAGAGAAACCCTGTCTTGAAAAACCAAAAAAAAAAAAAAAAAAACAAACTGTAATTACCCATCAATCCCAGTTTCCATCAGGAAAGGATGCTAGGTTTTGTAAAGTGTTTACTCAGCATCTACAAATATGCTAAAGCTGATTAATATGTTATATTATGAGGTTTCTTAATATTGAACCATTCTTGCACTCCTGCGATAAATTCCTTTCTGTCCTTTAGTGTCCTGAACTACCCATCTGGAGAGGCTCTTTTCACTCAGTCAGTAACCACTGTGGACTGCTTTGCAGACACATGCAGAATTGGTAACTGCACGATACTGCCCTGAAGTAAACACCTACTGGTTTGATTCTCTCCTAGGAGTCCCAGCTCTGGGTCCTTCCTGGAGTGATGAATGGACAAGAGGGACTGGAATTGCCCACCAAGTTGAGAACATCTGCCTGATGTTCAGCTCAGTCATTTCTAGCTCAGCCTCTTGTTAATTGTGGCTAGGAAATAAACCACAGCATATTAAAACCCAGAAAGTATAGCCCAAGAGCCTGCATCCTGTACACTCTGTTTTGTTTATGTTTTGGAGGATGTCCCAACAGGCTTGGAGTCTCTGGTCTGTTCTCAGCTTGGGAGTCATTGATGTAATTCTCTCAAGAAGAATGAAATGTGGGAAAAATGGTTAAAGGATCTGAATTGTAAACAAAGGAAAGCCTTTGGGCTCCCGGTCACATCTCAGGATGTGGCTTTCATTCCGAAGGACAGCCCAAAGGTTAAGACAACAGGGTAGGAGCTGGAGAGATGGCCCAGAGGTTAAGAATGCAAACTTCTCCTGCAGAGGACCTGAGTTAGGTTCCCAGCACCCACAATGGGAAGTTCACAACCACCTATAACTCCAGCTCCAGGCAGGGAATACCTCTTCTAGACCCTTGGGCACCTGTACTCACACATACTCAAACACACACATATACACATAAATTTTAAAAATTTAAATCTTCAAAAAGGACAATGTTTATAGTCTAAGAATAGCAACACAAACCACTCAGTCACCAATCTCAGTCAGATATTGATGTTTTATTGAATGCACACCCCAAGACTGACCCTGACCAACATGACCAGGGTCTTGAGAGGTCTTGAGGGCCTAACTATGACATCAGTCTGCTTCCAAGGCAGGCTTTTTATGAGAAAAACCACATCCAGGTAACAACCAGCTAACCAGGTCTAGGAAACAAACTGCATCCAGGTAACAACCTAGTAGGAAGCAAGGGGACGGCACCATTACATCATTTTGACTAGTTAGACAAAGCATTTCTAACTGACCTTTAATTTGATTGGTCCCAGTGGGGCTGTAGTTGGGGACTCCTCAGAGCATCAAGGTAACAAAGTAACAAAGTATGAGTAATTTCATCTTATAACTAAAATGGAGCCTGAAGGAAAAAAAATGGCTGCAGTTATGCTAAGAGCTAAAGCAGGCCTCAACATTACTGTGGTACCGTAGCAGGTTCCTGTAGTCTCATTACATGACAGAAGCAGAGGGCTGAGAGTTTGAAGGCAGTCTGGCTACATGGCAAGACCTTGTCCCAAGGAAAAAAAAAAACAAAGAAGCCAGTGTTTTCTGGGCTGTTTGAGCTGAAATCATTGCTCTGCCTCCGGCTGGGACACAATAGTTTCCCTTCCCTCCATTTCCTCATCAGAATGAGAGGTTGTAAGTTCCTTCCTCAGGCTTTGTTGTGGAGGGCAGTGAGTTAATAGTTCATGCGTGGAAACTCCCCCGAGTACACGGAGGGCTGTCAGCAACAGCGAGGAGACTGTGCGGGTGTCATACCCACAGGGCCTGTCTACGCCTTCGGTGTCCTCTGACTTTGGCTCGCTCTGACCCTCATGTAGACAAGTCCAGGGTATAATGAGACAGGTGATGAGACAGCTCTCAGGGTCAGGGGTTTTCACCAGGAAGCCAAAGAAAAGCACTTAAGAAGTTTACTTTCAGGCCTGTAGTGATGACTCCATGGTTTAGTGTGATTTCCAGCTCTTCCAGAGGCCCAGGGTTTGGTTCCTAGCATTCACATTTGGTGACTCACACCTGCCTGGTACTCCAACTCCAGGGATCTGATGCCCTCTTTTGGTCTCTGCAGGCACCCATACCCAGGCATTCAAACAAAAGTTAATTTAAAGGGCTGGAGGGATGGTTCAGCATTTAAGAGTGCTTGTTGCTCTTCCAGAGGACTTGAGTTCAGTTTCCAACACACACACACACACACACACACACACACACACACACACACATACACACACATATACACACACACACATACACGCACATATACACACACATACACACACATACACACATACATATACACACACATACACATATACACACACACATACACACACATATACACACACATACACATATACACACACACACACACACATACACACACACATACACACACACACACACATACACACACACACATACACACACACGTGGATGCAGGCTGAACACTCATACACATACAATAAAAAGTAAATCTTTAAAGCATAAATAAAAAAAATAAGTTGAGTTTTTCCTTTTGTGACTGCCTGAACTGCAGAGAGCAAAGGAATGGAGCTGAAGATCATTCCAGAAAATGAATCTACAAGCAAACAGAAACCTCTCAGCTCTTAAGTAGGCCTCTCTGTGATCATTAGCTCTGGGGAGAGCAGCTTCTTGTAAAGAGGCTTGGGTTGCTATTGGACACTGCATCCATGCAGTGGGTCTCATGGGCAGTGCTACCCGTGGACTGTGTGACAATCACATCCGAAGAGAAGCAGTGGGCATACTGGCTAAGAAACTATTTCTAAAACATGTTTTTGATGTATTTATTATTTTATACCTATGGCTGTTCTGCCTGGATGTATGTAAGTGCACCATGTGCCTCCTTGGTGCCCACGAAGGTCAGAAGAGGGCATCAGGGTTTCAAACTACCATGTGGGTGCTGGGAATCCAATCTGGGTCCTTTCAGGAGTACCAGATCCTCTTAAACTGCTGAGTCAACTTTCCAGCCAGAAGGGGTATTTTTACATGGTTAGGGAGTGTGAAGGGAGAGACACTGGGCCAGGTCAGGCTAGGCAGCACCCAGGTAGGGCAACCTTCAAACGTCTCCAAAAGCTATACTCCAAAAGCTGTTCTTCCAGACTGAGCTGAGCACCAGCCAGGGTGAGGCTTTGTCAGCTCTCTGTTTCCAATGAGATCGTGCTTTTTTTAAAAAAAATTCAGAAATATAGCTTACTTAAAATAAAGTCTGTAGAACTTACGAATACAGTTTGCTAGCGTGGTACTGTAACACATACCATGAGCTTGGTAGCTTATTATAGAAACACAGCTGTGCTCTCTCACGGGTCTGGAGGCAAGAGATTCACAATCAAAGTGTCAATAGGGCCCTGTTGCTTCTGCAGACTGGAAGGGGGGGGGACCCTGCTCCCTTTAACCAGCTTCCCATGGTTGCAGCAGTTCCTGGAACTTGTGCGTGTAACTCTGCATTGGCACGTGGTATTCTCTGTGTCCCTACTCCCTCTCCTCATGAGAGCTGGAGGTGGAGTTTGCTGCCTATCCAGTAATGGCAACGTGACAATTATGTAACCACCACTCCAGGCAAGAGCTGGAACCTTCCCAGTGCCCCACCAAGTTCTCTTGTGCCCCTTCTAGTCAGCTCCAATCAATACTGCCCACCCTGGGTAACTACAGTTGGTATCTATGACTATAAATAAGCTTTAAAAAGAAAAAAACGTACTATTCTTACATTCCAGTGAATGCAATTTGTAAACGGAAATTTTTATTAATACCTACTAAACACCTATAAAACACCTATAACCTACCTAATATCTGCCGAGTGTGGTGATGCACGCCTTTAATTCCAGCACTTGGGAGGCAGAGGCAGGCAGATCTCTGCGATTTTGAGTTCGAGGCCAGCCTGGTTTACAAAGTGAGTCCAGGACAGCCAGGGCTATTACACAGAGAAACCCTGTCTCAACAAACCAAAAAAAGCAAAACAAAACAAAAACAAAAACAACCCCCCCCCCAAAAAACCCCAAACCCTAATACCTACAAACACTTAATACCTAAGAACACCTAAGCAATCCTACTTTAACCCTCTTGTAAAGGATATTAGGATTCTCTAGCTCAGGAGCATGCGGGCACCTTGGTCAGCCTTACATCCACAGCCACAATTCAAGTGTTCTCAGTCTGGCTCTGGCACAGTCACAGCAGTTCCGTTTCAGCCTAAGTTTGAAACTTTCTCCTCAGGGTCAGGGCCCAGTGTGGCCAATTGACTCATGCGGTCAGTTTGTTTCAACAGCTCACCTTGGGGATGGCTTCATCATACCCAGCGCAGATGCTGTGTTGTGCGTGGCTTAGTCTGTGCACGGACACCTCAGGCTGCCATTTAAACCAGCTGAATCCCCTCAGGATAGCTGTTACACGGTCGGCTTAGTCTTTAGTTTTGTGGCCTTGCCTTGACTTCAAGGCCTATCCCAGTCTGTGCACACCTCACGCTTTAGGCCGGTGCTGTCCATGCCCTCCCTCCCCATTTGTTCCTGCTGCTGTGGCACCAGCCAGCCCCAGCTTTCCCAGGCCACCTTTACTGTCAACGGTCTCCTCAGCCCGTGCACACACCTCGTGCTCTGCTCATTCGCTGGCTTATCTTAGGCCACTGGACTGATGTCTTTAGTGTCCGGTTTTCACGAATTTTCTCTCAGCAGGTTCTATGCCACACCTTTTTTTGCCAGCCTTCCGGGGAGGGTGGGGGTCGGTGCCAGCTTGTGGCAAGAGTCTCTTCCTCGGACTCCGCCTCTCAGTTTCCTCAGCAATTCTCACGTTACTTGCGGAGAGTTCTGCGGCTGATTCTTATTCCCTCAGGGCTGGAGCAGTCTAAGAGCTGGCTGATGGCCTAAGTCGCTTCACACTTCTCCTGAGCACAGTCCTGTCTCCTCCTCCATGGGGGCTGGGGGGGGCTTCACAGTCGGTTGAAGGGTCTGGCCTCTCAGTCTGTTGAAGCTTGCCCTTTCTTGCACTATTTGGCAGCTCCCTTGGCCTCTCATGGTTCCTGACAGTTCCCGCAGCTTTTTTCAGCTTTGCAGCCATGCCCATTCACTGGGCACCGTCTGCAGGCCTCAGTCCAATCTGGGCACTGTACACTTCGGCACTGCTCAACATCTTTTGAAGAGAGGCAGCATGCAAGCAACACCATGCTACAAGCTCCTTTCAGTTTCCCAGGCTTTGAAAAGGTCCCTATGCTGTCGGGTCCAGGCTGATCTACTTGCCTCTCTTAAGAGTCCCTACTAACTCACTAAAGAAAACTAACCCATTACACCAATCACAGAGCATTTTACATCTGGCTTCTTTCCCTCAAAATAATGTTTTTGAGCCTCATTCATGCTGTTGCTTGGAGTAGAAGTTTGTTCCTTTCGATTGCTGTATAGTATTCCATAGTATCTTACAGCACTGTCTATAGGTCCAGTCTGCTAGGGGTAGATATTTAGCTTATTTTCCATTTGGGGGAGCACTATTATATTAATCACTTTACTTGTTGCTGTCACAAAAATACCTGACAAGAGCAACTTCAGGAGAAAGATGTGTTTTGACTCATAGTTTGAGGACACAGATGGGGAAGTCGTGGCAGCCAGAGCCTGAGGTGACTGAGCCCATTGCATCCAGTCAGGACACAGAGCGAGGTGAAATGCTGCTGTTCAAATTGCTCTCTTTTTATTTGGTGGGGTGCCAAAACTCTGGGGTGGTGACACTCACATGTAGGGTGGGTCTCTTCTCACCTCAACTAGCCTAATCTAGAAAACCCCTTAGAGAGACACCCAGAGATTTGTTTCCATGGTAATTCTAAATCCCATAAAGTTGACAAGATTAACCAGCATGGGTGTGTCATCTATGAAACAAATGTAACAATAAATGCATATTATTGTTCACTCTTCTCATTTTTTTTTGTTTTTGTTTTTTCAAGACAGGGTTTCTCTGTGTAACAGCCCTGGCTGTCCTGGACTTGCTCTGTAAACCAGGCTGGCCTTGAACTCACAAAGATCTGCCTGGCTCTGCCTCTGGAGTGCTGGGATTAAAGGTGTGATCCCAGGCAGGCAGGGCTTGGTGGAGGTGGTGGTTTTAAGAGCTGGTATTATTGCAATTCCTGAGGAAACTTTGTTGCTTCTCTAGCCCCACTCCCAGGTGGTGCTAATGTATTTTAACACCTCTTTAATTCCTTTTAGTCTCTGGACATGGGGGTTTATCTGATAAGAACCACTTCAGGGGATGATGAAATAGCAGGTAACTACTCACCACCAAGCCTGACAACTTGAGTTCAATCCCAGGATCCACATGGGCAGAAGAGAACTGACTTCTGAAAGTTGCCCCTGACCTCCACACGTGCACTGTGCAGGCACGTGTGCCCTCTCAACATAAATAATAAAAGAATGTAATGATAAATTAAGTGGGGCGTGCCGTCAATGCCCAGCACCTGGGAGGCAAAGTGATTTCAAGGCCAGCCTGATTTATCATAAAGAGTTCTAGGCCATCCAGGGCTGCATGATGAGGCTCTGTCTAAAGGGGGGGGGAACACTCCAATGGCTCTGAATTTTCTGAATAAAGTCAGTGGCAGTAGAACCCAGTCAATTCAGGCTTGAGAAGCAGCTGCTTGGAAAAAAAAACCTCATGGGCCTGAACCTTATCTGATTTCAGAGGAAGGCCAGATGTAGGTTGAAAGAACAGTTTTTCATTCATATCAGACATGCTGGCAAAGCTATGGTCTGCTACTGCCTTGACTTGCCTCATGGGAAAGGACTCGACTGGAAAACAAGCTGAGTTAGAAGAGGAACTCTCTGAGCAACTCTCACTGAATGAACAGGAACATCAGCAGCGAGTACAGATAGCATGGGCTTCCCTCTGAAGCCACGGCCAAGGCCAGAGCTGTGGTTAGCTCTGGACTTGGGCAGGTAGAAGTGGACAGTAGTATCCACCACATAGCTCAGGGGTAAAGTACTTGCCACTCAATCCTAGAAACTGAGTGTGATCCTGGGAGCCCTTCTCTAAAGGTGGGAGGAGAGAGCCAATTCTATGAAGCTGTCCTCTGAACTTCATACTCCCACTGTTGGCACACATACGCACACACGCAGAGTAGTACAGAAGTGAAGTGGCAGGGGAGGGAACTGCACCATGGTCTTCAGCAGCAGAACACGAGTCATGTGCTATAGATTAGGCTTTTTTGTTTTGTTTTGACACAAGGTTTCTCTGTGTAACAGCTGTGGCTGTCCTGGAACTCACTCTGTAGACCAGGCTGGACTCAAATTCACAGAGAACCACCTGCCTCTGCCTCCGGAGTGCTGGGATTAAAGGCATGTGCCACAAACAACACTGCCGCCGCCACCACCACCTGGCTTAGATTTGTTTGTTAAGTTAGTGTCTCACTATCCAGCCTGCCAAGATTCAAGCAGCATTCAGACCAGAAGTTCACAGAGTTTCCTTTAGCACCATGAGTGAAGAATGTATGTATGCGTGTGCACACATGTCTTGTATGCACATGCTTGTGGAATCCAGAGATCAAAGCTAACGTGCCTACCTCAATTGCGCACCATCTTATTTTTTGAGACGCGACCTCTCACTGACTCTGGAGCGCGCCAGTTTAGCTAGACTGCCTGGCCAGTAAACCTCAGGATTCTTCTGTTTCCCTGGCGTTAGTATTGCAGGTCCACGCCCTGTGGGGGTGGAAGGGGGGTTGCTGGGAACACCAGGGTTGGCAAGAAAGAAATCCGGTTCAACACAACTCAGGGTCGACTCAAACTTCTAGAGTCTGACACCGGGCAGCTTATTTAGGCATATTTAAGCACAGCATAATTTTGGAAAAACATTTCCTAATGATAATTAGCTCAATCCTGTGTGTACAACAAAGCTTATGATAGGATTATATTGAAACTCTTTACAAAGTACACATGACCTCTTCCATAAAGATGGGTTCTGTTGACTCAGAAACAATACTTAAGATTAGGGTCTATAGCCGGGCGTGGTGGCACACGCCTTTAGTCCCAGCACTCGGGAGGCAGAGGCAGGCAGATCTCTGTGAGTTCGAGGCCAGCCTGGTCTACAAAGTGAGTCCAGGACAGCCAGGTTTACACAGAGAAACCCTGTCTCAAAAAACCAAAAAAAAAAAAAAAGATTAGGGTCTAGCCAGGCGTGGTGGTGCACACCTTTAATCCCAGCACTGGGGAGGTAGAGGCAGGCGGATTTCTGTGAGTTCAAGGCCAGCCTGATCTACAAAGTGAGTCCAGGACAGCCAGCCAGGACTTCACAGAGAAACCCTGTCTTAAAAAACAAAAACAAAAAAATTAGGGTCCAAGGAGGGTGACTGAGATAAAGATTAGCATGTGGGAGTCAGGTGTGGCTTGGCCCTACAGATAGCATGGATCACTCATCACCAGGCTACTACTACATCCATTTCCAGCTTCTCAGGAGGAAAAGAAGTAAACATATCCTTTTTTTGAGGAGGCAATCCTGGTGTCCCTAGGGATTATCCATAAGCACAAAGACCTCATATCCTCTACAACAATCTACCCCACCCCTGGCTTTAAATTATTTATTTAGTTATTTCTATGTGTATAAGTCCTTGCCTGCATGTTTGTGTGTGCAATGCCTGCTCGCCTGGGGCCTGCAAAGGCTCTAGAATAGAGCACCGAATCCCCTGAAACTACAGTTAAGAACAGTTGTTAAATCACCGTGTAGGTACCGGGAACAGAAGACTAGTTAGTGCTTCTCTTATTTTTATTTTTTATTTCTTTGGTTTTTTCAAACAGGGTTTCTCTGTGTATCCTTGGCTCTCCTGGAACTTACTCTTTACCCCAGGCTGGCCTTGAACTCACAGAGATCTGCCTGCCTCTGCCTCCCGAGTGCTGGAATTAAAGGCTTGGGCCACCACTGCTCATCTCCCAAATGACTTTTTAAAAAAACATTAAAGCTATGCATTTCCCATTGGATCAGAAATTGTACAAGAGAGCCTGGAGGATCCTGTAATGGCAGAGAGCAGGGGAACTATGAAGACTTCTGGAGTTACATCAGTAGGGCAGGAACCCTGAGTTCTCATTAGCTTAATGATAAAAAGAACTTGAACATCAAAGAGAATAATAGACACTTTGGAAAAGAGCCTGGCTGTTTCTTATAGTTCAGTCTCCCTTATCATACGATTCTATGTTACTGTTAGGAGACAGAAAACACTTGCACAGAAAGGCCTTGCTCTGGTCCACTTTTCACAGTCATAAAAAATACTCAAGGCTGGGTAACCTATAAAGGAAGCATATTGTCAGGAGTGGTGATGTGTGCCTGGAATCTAGCACTGGGGAGGCTGAGGTGGGAGAATCATGAGTCAGGCCAACCTGGGTTAGTTAGCAAGACCTTGTTTTTTTTTTTTTGGCGGGGGAGCTGAGACAGGGTTTCTCTGTGTAGCCCTGGCTGTCCTGGACTGTCAAGACCAGACTGGCCTTGAACTCACAGAGATCCACCTGCCTCTGCTTCCCGAGTGCTGGGATTAAAGGCGTGTGCCACCACTCCTGGCAGCAAGACCTTGTTTATCACAAACAAACAAGCAATCCAACTTGCCAAAGGCAATAGGGGAGGAACGGGAGAGAAAAAGATGAACAGCCTTATTTAGCTCATAGTTTTTGAGGCTCGAGGGTACAGCATCAGCAATGGTTACGTTCTGGTGAGAACCTCTGTGTCTGGTGGAGGGAGGGACCAGGAGGCAGGACAGGGTACCAGAAAGGGGGAAGGGGCTGGCCTCCCTCCTTTATGACAATTGGTCTCCCAGAAGCAAATCAGAATCTCGTGAGAACTACATAAACTCTTTCCCAAGGCAGTGGTCTCCACTTTGACTCCTCTTCCTCTGGGAGACTAGTTGAGGTTGGTTTCCACTTCACTATGTAGCCCAGGCTGGCCTCAAACTCCTGACAATTCTTCCTTATCTCTCTGAGTGCTGGGATTGCAGGTGTCTGCTACCATACCTGGTTCAGTTCCACATCTTAAAGGTTTTACCATCTCCCAGCATTGGGAACCAGGGATACACATGGATCCAAGCTTCCAAGTGTATCTCTGAGGAACAAACTGAAACTGTATCCAGACTGTGACAGGCTCTGTTCATTGTGAATTGCAGCTTTGTTCACAATTGCAAAACCCTGGAAGCAGCTCTAACATTCATCAAGCGACAAATGGACAAACAGATTGTCCACAATGGGCCACTGCTCAGACAGGAAAGGAACACACCACCAACACCCTCACCAGCATGGTGACTCCTCAAAGCACCCTCCACGTGACAGAGAACAGCACAGTGAGGATAATGAACTATATAATTCCACTCTAGAAAAGTCTGGAAAAAGTCAAACTCTAATGATAAGAGCCAGATCAGTGGGAGCTTTGAGAAGAAGACTGGCTGCAAAGAGGCCTGAGGGAACTTTTGGGGGGGGTGTAATAGAAATGTTCTTTTTTTTTTTAATTTTATTTTTTTGTATAGTGTGTGTCTGTGTGCACCATGTGAGTGCAGATGCCCTTGAAGGCCGGAAGAGGGCATCAGGCTCCTGGAATTATAGTTCATTATGAGCTACCCAATGTGAATTCTGGGAACTGAATCTTGGTCTTCTGTAAGCACAGGAAGTGATCTTTTTTTTAAAAAGATATTTATTTATTTAATGTATATGCTCTATCTGCATGTACACCTGCATGTCAGAAGACGGCCACCATGTGGTGGCTGGGAATTGAACCCAGGACCTCTGGAAGAGCCACCAGTGCTCTTAACCTCTGAGCCATCTCTCCAGCCCACAGAGAGTGCTCTTAACCCTTGAATTACCTCTCCAGCCCTTACATTTTATTTATTTTGTGTGCATGTACGTGTGTGGGTACACTACATGCCGTGGCACACAAGTAGAAAGATCAGAGGACAATTAACAGCATTTGGTTCTCTCCTTCACCATGTGGGCACTGGAGGTTGAATGCAAGTTGTCGGGCTTGGTGGCAAGCACTTTTACCTGCTGAGCCATCTCAATGGCCCAGAAGTAACTCAAAGTTTTACTTCATAAGACGCTATGGAGAAATGAACAGTGGAAAGATGACGCTAAGTGAAAGAAGCTGTGCAATTCTATCTGTATGAAATGTCCTGATCAAGCCAATCCATAGAGATGGAATATCAGTAGTTGCCAGAGTCTGGACAGGAGACAGAATAAAAAACAAGTATTAATCAATGATTTATTGGAGGAGGAGATGGACATCTTTCCTATGTGGGACCAATAGTTGGTCCTGTGTTAAATTCATGCCCCAGAATTGAAACCTTAGTATTTCCTTAGTAGGAAAAGAGAGTAATGGGTGAACTATTACTCAGAAATGTAGATTCTGGGGGCCAGGAATCTGACAGAGTGTTGCCTAGTATGCATGAAGCCTGAGCATTGCATGAAACGGGTTCGTAGTGCATTACATGGCTGTGATTCTACCGCTTGAGGGTGGAGGCAGAGGGCGAAAGGAGTGAGTTCAAGTTTATTCTTGGCTGTATATACCAAGTCTGAGGACAGCCTGGACTATGTTAGGCCCTGTCTCAGAAAGAAGAAAGAGAGAGGGAGGGATGGAAGGAACAAAGGCAGAAAAGAAGGAAGGAAAAGAAAAGAGGGTTGGCAAGGTTGCTCAGTGGGTAAAAGCAAATCCCACAAAAGCCTGATGACCTGAATTGGATCCTTGGATCCCACAAGTGGGAGGACAGAATCAGCACCACAATTGTCCTGTGATCTTGCTCTCTCTCTCTCTCTCTCTCCCTCCCTGCCCCCAGAATGATATAATAATAACATGTTTAAACATTTTAAAAGAAAAATGGAAGTAAACAAAAGCAGATACAGGAGCTGTATATGAATCCTGCCTAATCCATTAGCCCAGGGTCCATATCTATGTATTTTATTACCACCCCTTAGTTAGGGTTTCATGAAGCCCAGCTAGCTTCAAACTCATTTTGTAGCCAAGGGTGACTTTGAACTCCTGATCCTTGTGCATGTACCTTCCAAGAGTGTTACTAGGCCCAGCTGTCTGCCTTTATCTATGTCTTAAGCTCAGTTCTATTTTCTTCCACCTCCTCCGTGTTTAGAACATCTGCTGATCCAGACCTGAGCTCTGAGCTCACTGCCTGAACCTCCTACATTCTTTTTTTGTTTGTTTGTTTTTGGTTTTGTTTTTTGGAGACAGGGTTTCTCTCTGTAGTCCTAGCTGTCCTGGACTCACTTTGTAGACCAGGCTGGCCTGAACTCACAAAGATCTGCCTGCCTCTACCTCCTGAGTGCTGAGATTAAAGGCATGCTCCACCAGGCCTGGCACCTCCTACATTCTTAAGAGGCCACAGCTTAGTTCCCAGGAGGAAAATAGGTTGGGAGGCCCAGATGTGGCTTTGGGCCAGTTCCCTCCCCCTCTAGGTCTCCATTTCTCATCTCTAGGATGTGGGCCTCTGAAGTCTTTTGGGGCTTGTCCTACTTAAAGAAAAGTGACCAGGCTGGGCAGGTGACCCAATATTCTTTCCCCTAGGACTTTTAGGTCATGCCTGGCCTCTTTTGGGGGAGAAGAATGTTCCAGGTAGGTGTAATAGATGGGTTACAAACATGGTCCCAATTGTTTACCCACACCCATCCATGGCCTTACAAGGCGGTGCTGCCTTTCATCAGAAAGTGGAGTCTATCTTCTCCAAGTGACAGAAGAGGTTAGTGTCATTGTTCTGAGTCTAGGACTAGCGTTGGCTCACTTGCTCCCTCTCTTGGGACTCGGCTTCTGATGTGAGAAATTAGCCTTGGTTATCCTGAAGGGTGTGATCCCAGTGAGGCCGTTCTAGGTCAGCCAGCAAACTCGGCAGCATTAGTGGGGCTCCCCTGCGTCAGCCAAACTCAGATCGGATCAGCTGAATCCAGCTTGAACCAGCTAAATCCATCCTGGACCAGCTGAGCCCAGTTTAGGTCAGAGAGCTCAGCCAGGATCAGCAGAGCTCTCAGTGTATGACAGCTGAGTACAGGGTAGATCAGTGGAGATTAGCCTGGATCAGGATTAGCCTAGGCAAGAGCAGTCAAACTCAACCTAGACCAGATGAGATCAACCCAGATTAGCTGAGCCCAACCTGGATCAACCAAGCCTAGGCAGGAGCAGCTGAGCTCAGTATGTATCAGCCAAGTCTACTCTTGGTCAGTCAACTTGAATCAGCTAGTCCTACCTTATAGTTTGTAAAAAACACTCTCGGCCTCTATTGTATGGTGATTGTTCCGGAGCCGATGGAGGCTTCCTGGAACTCTCAGGGCTTTGTACTTCCTGACAGTTTCCTTGTATGTCTTCTGTTCTGCCAAACTTGCTCCAGAACTCAACTGCCATGATTCTAACTCAGATTCCAAGGCTCCCTCCCTGAGGAAGACGCCTTAGTTCTAAGGCAGGGATTGGAAAGATCAGAAGGCTGGTGACTTCACAAGAGAGGGGCCAGTGAGAGGGTCCTGATTTGGGTGGACAGCTTGAAACAGGAATTCCTTAAAAAGAAAAAAATTTTTTTTTGTTTTTGTTTTTCCAAACAGGGTTTCTCTGTGTAACAGTACTGGCTGTCCTGGAACTTGCTTTTGTAGACCAGGCCGGCCTCAAGCCCACAGAGATCCGAAACAGCCTCTGTTTCCCGAGTGCTGGGATTAAAAGTGTCTGCCACAATGCCTGGCAAAGAAAAAAACGTTAAGAGTCCAAATTGTAGACTTTGATATAGCACAATTGGTAGAGTCCCATGCTTTTGTCCCACTCTTGAGCTTTGATCCCTTGCTATACATAAGGGGATAGGGTAGCACCTCCTATAATCCCAGCACAGGAGTCTGAAGCAAGAGGAACAGAAATTCAAGGTCATCTTTGAGGCTCTATTGAATTTGAAGCTAGTCTGGGATACATACATAAGACCTTGTCTCAAACAAACAAACAAACAAACAAACAAACAAACAAACCCAAGTTCTATCTGCAGAATCTAAAGAATAAAATAGTTCAATGTGGCATTATAAACAACAGGCCTCCTCCTGTCCCTTCTCCCTTTCTAACTATAGAAATGTAAGCAGGCCGGGCGGTGGTGGCGCACGCCTTTAGTCCCAGCACTTGGGAGGCAGAGGCAGGCGGATCTCTGTGAGTTCAAGGCCAGCCTGGTCTACAAAGCGAGTCCAGGACAGCCAGGGCTGTTACACAGAGAAACCCTGTCTCGAAAAACCAAAAAAAAAAAAAAAAAAAAGAAATGTAAGCAAAAATAAACAAACAAAAAAAAACAAACGGGCTGGAGAGATGGCTCAGCGGTTAAGAGCACTGGCTGTTCTTCCAAAGACCCGGGTTCAAATCCCAGCACCCACATGGCAGGCAGTTCACAGCTGTCTGTAATTGCTGGGCGTGGTGACACATGCCTTTAATCCCAGCACTTGGGAGGCAAAAGGCAGGTGGTGGATCTCTGCGAGTTGGCAGAAGGCAGGCGGATCTCTGCGAGTTCAAGGCCAGTTCAAAGTCCAGGACAGTCAAGGATACACAGAGAAACCCTGTCTCGAAAAACCTTAAAAACAAGCAAACAAACAATAACAGCTATCAACGCATGATGGCGCACGCCTTCAATCTCAGCACGGAGGAGGCAGAGGCAGGAGGATCTCTATGGGTTCAACACCAGCCTGTTCTACATGGTGAGATCCAGGTCAGCTAGGGTCACACCATGAGACCTTGTCTCAAAAGCAAAAAACATAAAAATAAAAATAAGCCAGGTGTGGTGGTGCACATCTTTAATCCCAGCACTTGAGAGGCAGAGGCAGGTGGATCTCTGTGAGTTCAAGCCCAGCCTGATGGTCAAAAGCAAGTTCCAGGACAGGTATTATTGTTATACAGAGAAATCCTGTCTCAAAAAACATAAACAAACAAACAAACAAATAAATAAATAAATAAATAGCTATTAAGGGCTGGGGATGTAGCTCATTGAAAAAGGAGGCAAGAACTACCCCACTTACCTAGCACATTCACAGCCCTCCATTCAAACTTTAATACTGAAAAAAAAAAAAAAACAAACACACCCAGCTATATCTAATCTCTTCCAAGTCACACAAGCAAATCCTTGCTTCCCTCCATGGAAGATTTAGCTCATTCACCTGTTCTCTCCCCCCTCACCCTGCCCAGAGCCCAGGACCCTGGAGTCATGATTTAGTGAGACTGTTATTTGCTTTTCATTTGTTTCTGTGACTTTGAAAGTGCTCTTCATCGTGGAACTATGCTGACCACTCCACCCTCTTCTATTTTTTTGTCCTTTCCCTCCATGAGTTTCCCAGTAATGCCATGAGCCCCAGGGGTGGGGTGGGGTAGACTGGGAAAGGCGTACACTCCTTATCCACCTTCATCTGAGACTGGGGATAGAGACAGAGAGGTAGAGACAGAGAAATCCAGGCAGGCCCTGATCTCTTGGGATCCGAGGGAGTCACAGTGTTGAGGATAGAAAGATAGCAGGTTAGATCTCATTGCCAGGATGGCAAGACCTGTGGGCTCTAAGTAGGACTTCCTTCTGCTACTGGACAGTACTGTCTGTTGCTGTGATAAAACACCATGAACAAGGCAATTTATAGAAGAAAGAATAAGAGTCCATGATACTGGAGTGGAGGAAGCAGGGGAGGTGGCTGAAACAGCAAGCTGAGAGCTCACATCTTGAACCCAAACAGGAAGCCTAGGGAATGAACTCTGATGTTATGTCTTTATACTCGTAAAGCTGGCTTCCAGTGACATATTTTCTCCAACAAAGCCACAAATAGGCCTCCCCAAACAACACTACCAACTGGGACTAGATATCCAAATATCTGCTAAGGAGGACATCTCATTCAAACTACCACAGTGAGGAGCCTGATTACCTCTGTGCCCATATCCCAGATCAATGTATAACTTTGTATACATTGTCATCATACAACAACATATACATTCTCATCATATAACTGTATACATTGTCATCAGATACCTTCTTGGAAGCTTCCTTAGGGTCGTTCCCTGCTTTCACATTTCAACGGGACTTATACTGGGGCTACAATGTGACATGTAGCTGATACATGTATGACATGGGGTTGGCCATGTCTCTCTTTCCCACTTGACTTCTCTATTACCAACAGGTAGGCTCAGGTGCATGGTGGGGTTCAATGCTAGATTCTTTTCTGAATAAAGAAGCTGCAACAGGGGCTAGGGACATGGCTCAGCATGTAAGAGCTTTTGCTGTGCAAACATGAGGCCTTGTTCCTAGTACATAAGCAAAAAACCAGAAAACAAAACAAACAAACAAAAACAGGCTCAGCTATAGAAACCCCAGTACTGTGTTGGATGTAGACAGGAGCCTAGCTACAGGTTCAGAGAGACCTCAGAGAAATAAAGTGGAGAGTGTGACTGAAAGGACACCTGACATCCTGTTTTCACCTCTGTGTGTGCATGTGGACATTCATCTGAACACACACACACACAAAGAGGTGCAACAGAGTTTCTTCACTTTGTCAGGGTGAAGAACCTCTTTGTTGTGTGTGCCTGTGTGAGGAAGTCCAGAGTGTAGGACACCCTAGCCCCAAGTCCTGTGCATGGGAGAGTTCAGGGATAAGGAATGGTGGTGGACAGCCCAGGCTCTGTGGCTGCATGCACAACTCTGATGATCTAAGGGACAGTGGGACATTACTCAAAGTTACAGGACTCAAGAAACAGGGAAATTTCCATCTACACCAAAACCTGTCCACCGAGGCTTGCAGCTTTCTTCATTCTCATCAAAGTCTGGGTCAAATCAGATGCTTCTTTATTGGTGGGTGGACACACAATGATTTGTCTACACAAGGGACTATTACTGAGCAATGAAAAAAGAGGAAATTATTACCATGCACATCAACATGACAGCACCCCAAATTCATCATGTCAAGTGAAAAAAGTGAAATGCGAAATCTACACTTCAAGTTTGCATTTATGTGGCATTCAAGGGGTGAAAATGCTGGACAGGAAATAGATGGACTGCTGTAGTAAGAGGCATTCACTACAGAAGAACAGAGGTGGGGCATTGTGGGGTGAATGAAGTGTTTTATAAATGGATTATTGTAGTGGTTACATGGCTCTGTGAATTTGTCAAGATTCTTAGTTATACATTGAAAAAACTATATATATATGTAGATATATTTATACATACATACATATATATATATATATATATATATATATATATATATAAGGCTTCTATAAGAGTGCAAAAAATATAGTTGGGGATGTACCTCAATTGAGATACTGCTTGTCTGGCATGCATGAAATGCTGGGCTCCAGCTCCATCACCGTATAAATGGGGTGTAGTGATGCACGCCTGTAAGTCCAGCTCTCAGGAGGTAGAGAAGATAGACGTTCAAGGTCATCCTTGACTTCACAGCCCGTGAGTTTCAGGTCAGCCAGACCTAATATGAGACTATGTCTTCGGGGGTTGGGGCAGGCACAGTTAGCGCAGCATTTTTAGTGACCCTATGATAGGAAGGTTACCAGGGCGGGATGGAGGGGGGGACGAGCAGAGAGAACATCAAAGGAGGGGAGGGCACAGGGCTGAGGTCCAGGGTCTTAACCCAGAGTAAATCTGAACAGTGTGTTTTATTATATGTGCCCTGCCTGCTTCAAAGGTCCTGAGGATGAGGACTAGCTAGCATGTCTGCTTTGCTGTTTTGTTTTCGACAGGGCCTTACCTACCTGAAACTCATTATGTAGCCCAGGCTAGCCTTAGCCAGGACTTCCTCGGGCAGTCTAGACTGGCCTTAGTCTCCTCCTTCCTAGCTTCTTCTTTGCTGGGGCTTGACCTTAGGGCTTCCTTTACACCCAGCAAGCCCTCTACCACTGAAGCTGTACAACCAGCCCAAGGGCCAGAACTTTGGTTCATTCTGTGGGTATGTATGGCACAGATGTCACAGTGGAGAGGGTCTCCCTCATCAGTCACATGGCTTTCCACCATGCCCTCAAATTGTGGCCATTTCTCCTTACCGAAGGGAGGGGAAATCACCTAGAAAGAAACTGAGTTTCCAAGCTAGCTCTGCTGATGGCCACCTCCACCTTACCTGCAAAATGGAACCACAGGCCACAATTTGCTGGGTCCTATGGAGGTGTTGACTTTCAACTAGCAGACCAGGCTTGAATTCTTCTCATAAATTTTTTTTTTTTTTTTTGGTTTTTGTTTTGTTTTGCTTTCTGTGTAACCCTGGATGTCCTGGAACTCACTCTGTAGACCAGGCTGGCCTCAAACTCAGCGATCAACCTACCTCTGCCCCTGCTAGGATTAAAGATGTGCGCCACCACACTCAGCCTTTTGTTTGCTTTTTTAGAGACAGTTTTGCTGTGTAGCCTCATCTGGACTCTCCATCCTCCTGCCCAGTCTATAGAGTGCTGTGACTACCCTGTTCAGTGTTACTACACCTGGCTATGATACTTATTTGCTTTTTTATTTATTGTCATAAGTATGCCCCATGCAATATATGGTCCCTACAATATTACACATCAAATACTTCACTAGAAAAAGGGTTCCTTTTTAACTGAAATTCAAGTTAAACTGGCCTATCAGTTGTTACCTGGCAGGGGACACAGATGGGTGACAGAAAGGGACTAAGTGGTTGTGAATGCAGAGTGGAATATCTTCCACTCCCTCCCCTCTGCTGAAGCACACATTACTCAGAGTTGACCCGGTGTCTCACCTCCTCCAGGCAGCCCCCCTGACTTGTGAGCTCCACTGCTCCTTTACCCCCAGCTCAGGGCTGCCCGCCCGTGTCCTGACTTGGAGACTCACTCCTTGGCTCCTGGCAGCTGCGGAGGTGGCCTGGAGTCATTTCTTGTGTGTGAAAACAGAGATGATGTCTCAGTACTGACGGCGGGGACAGGCATGCACGCATGGTGGGTCTTCCTTTGCCGGCTGGTGGCTGAGTGGCAGCCTTGCTCTTACATAATCACTCTCTCTCTCCTCCTTCTTTTTCCAGAGCTAGACTTCACACTGAGCAGCTGCAGTCGGGAGAAACCAGAGAAACCGCCACCCAGCCCCAGATTCCAAGAGGCCTGCTGGGGACTCCCTTCTCTTCCTCCTCCTCCTTCCAAGACCCCAAAGCCACTGTCTCACACCAGCTCCTGAGCTGCAATGGGCCTGGCAGCCACTGCCCCCTGGCTGTCCTCCACACTACCAAGCAGATAGGACGGTAGTTATCCCAGTAGTACCTGTCCCTTCTCAGCCCGGGCCAGCCCTTCCTGGACTTGGTGACTACCTTTGCTGACCTGAGGCCATGTAAGCCCTGGCTCAGGCCTCTGGACATACTGCTGGGGACAGTGTCTCTGCTCTCAGGGGGCACCCAGCACACCATCATGCCCTGGGGGCTCTCCTGGTTATACTGTAAGTACTGAGGGTTGGGGTTTGTACCTGGGGAATCCTGTCCTGGGAGGCCTTGGCCGGTGGGTGGGTGGTTCTACTGTAACCATAGCAACCAGGGCAGTTCTTGCTGGTAAGAAGTTGAGATGCTTCCCAGAAAGGTTGCAGGCAAGACTCAGGGGTGGGGGATCCATGGCCACCCTTTGCTCTCTCTGCCTCTGACCTCAGGTTCAGATGTAAAAAAGCTGTGTGGGTGAAGCCAATGCAGGATGGGGCAGGCACTGGGGTGGGTGGCAGCTTCTCACCTCTGTAGTTTCATTGGCTCTGGGGAGCAGGGTGGGGACAGAGGTGGTAGTGAGAGGATTTCCATCCTTCTGGGTGTGGCTAGTGGGGGTTGGGAAGGCAGAACACTTGGGAAAGAAGAGGCCTGGAGAAGGTAGCCAGTCCCCCTCTACTCCTTCCTCATTAACAGGTCAAAATAAAAAAGCAGAAAGAAAACAATGTTCCTGGTGAGAAGGAAAATAAGTTGAAATAAGGACAGAAATCAGGAAAGGACCTGGTGGGGGTGTCTATGTCTGCTGAGTGGGAAGCCAGACAGAGATCCTCACAGACTCCAAGACTCACTGGCAGCCACTGGGCTATTGGAGAGTCCACTTCATGACCAGCACCTCACCTGCCTTACACCTCTCATCCCCACTGGGACTTGAAATTAGGCATTCAGGAACTGTGAGAGTAGGGGCTGGAATCCACAAGGCTTCAGAGAAGAACTGGGCACATTTTGTCTCTGGTATGTGGATACTGCAAAGGTTAGACAGATGTCCATGGATACTTCTTCACCATTCAGAATGGGTGAAGGACCCAGACAGACCCAGTGTTCTGGAAGCATTCGCATCTTAGTGGAACAGTGGTAGCAGCATGGGTGAGGGCCCGCTTGAGGAGAACTCAAAGGTTAGGTGGTATTCACACTGATAGATGATAGAGGTGATGGGGACAGTGTTCCAAGCAGAGAGACATGTGTGCAAAGGCTTAGTGGTGGGGCTGGGAGGGGCTTGGCTGGAGAGGCAGGTCATACTCAGTTCTTGATGCCTTGAACATCAGATCTGCTTTTCCAGGCAGAGTACTAGGGGATTAGAGAGTCGAGGGTCAGCTCTTGGCGGGGGGGAGGGGGGGGTGATTACATTTAAAGATTTAGTTATTTAGTTTTATTCTTTTTAATTATGTGCCTGTGTGTGGGTGTGTACATGCGAGTGCTAGTGCCCTAGGAGGTCCGAGGTATTAGATCTTCCTGGAGTTACAGCCACCTGGGTGCTGGGAACTGAACCTGGGTCCTCTAGAGGAGCAGGAAGTGCTCTGAACCACCGAGACACCTCTTCAGCCCCAGATGATTGCATTTATTTACTTACTGTGTTGGGGAGGTGTGTGTGGGGGGGGTTGCCACAGTCAGTTCTTGCCTTCCACTATGTGGTCCTGGGGGTTGAACTTGGTCAGGCTTAATGGCAATCCTCTTTACCCACTGAACCATCTCACTAGGCCTGCTGGAGGGGAAGGGAGACTGAAGAGGGCTGATACCAGGAGGGGTGCTTCAGATGGCATCTCTCAGGACTTGGCAGGGACTGGCTGTGGGGAGAGGTTCACGGGGGTAGGGGGGAGTGGGGACTGAAGGACTTGGAGAATGTTAGTTAGGTTACTTAACATATCACCACACATTTGTGACTCAGCTCTGCCAATCTATTTTCTCCTAGTTCTGGGCACTGGAGGCCTGAATTAAGGTGTCACTGGTCACCATAGCCCCCGAAGGCTCTATGAGAGGGTCTTTCTGCTTCTTTCAGCTTCTGGTGGCTTCCTGTGTTCCTAGGCACGTGGCAGCATTACCAATTTGCATACTGCCCCCAAATGCAAGGCCTTTCCCTCTGTGAGATCATCCTCCTGGAATACCAGCCCTTGGATCTAGACTCCCCTAAGCCCAGGGCAGCATAGATCTATCTAGAACCTTTGTTTTAAGTATACCCGCAAAAAGCCAATTTTCAAATAAAGCCATTCTGAGATTCCAGGTGAATAAGAATTTGGAAGAGGAAAAAAAAAAAATTAAGCCCCGGTGTGGTGGCACAAGCCTTTAATCCCAGCACTAGGGAGACAGAGGCAGGAGGATCTCTTTGAGTTTGAGTCCAGGCTGGTCTACCAATTGAGTCTATGACAGCCAGGGCTATTACACAGAGAAACCTTGACTCAATAAAACAAAATAAAACAAAACAAAAAAATTTTGGGAAGAGGATGCTATTCCCCATTATACAGGCTTACATTAGTCAGTAAAGATAAAAGGGACAAGCCCCATTTATCCCTGCAGAAATGGCTACCTTTTTGGGGGGGCAAAGATCCCCCTGTTCCCCTACCAGTGTCTGGGTCAGGGAGAGCCCAGTTTGTGCTTCCACCTCCTGGTTCTTATCTCTGAGGGAGGAAGTGACAGGGAAGCCTCTTGACCCGGGTCAGTGGCACACTGGCTGTGTGGCTCCTGGGACACGAAGCATCGGGTGACAGGTAGTCTTGAGCTTTCAGCTGTGATGTCCCTGTCTGGTTCCCAGTTTCTCCTGGTGGAGGCAGCAGAAAATACAATTACAATTAGAAATGGGGGCCTGGCTTCAAGAGTGTCTAATCTAGGGGAAAGCAGATCGCCTATGGACAGGTTTTTCAGAGGTAGCCCACACGCCTGCCATTGCCAAGCTCAGCTGCTATGGTTTTTCTAAGACCATGTCTTTGTTTGCCTTCCCTTGCTGTGACAAAACACCATGGCCAAAAGCAACGTGGTGAGGAAAGGGTTTATTTCAGCTTACAGTTGTAGTTCATCATGGAGTAGAGTGGGAACTGAGGTAGAGACCACGGAGGAATGTTGCTTCCTGACTTGCTTTCCACAGCTTGATCAGGCTGCTTTCTTTTTTTGTTTTGTTTTGTTTTGAGACAGGTTTCTCTGTGTAGCTCTGGCTGTCCTGGACTCACTTCGTAGACCAGGCTGGCCTTTGAACTCACAAAGATCTGCCAACCTCTGCCTCCTGAGTGCATGTCTGAACATTACAGACAGTTGTGAACTGCCATGTGGGTGCTGGGATTTAAACCCGGGTCCTTTGGAAGATCAGCCAGTGCTCTTAACTGCTGAGCCATTTCTCCAGCCCCGCCAGTCTGCTTTCTCTCTCTCTCTCTCTTTCTTTTCTTCCTCTTTTGAGACAGGTTTTCTCTGTGTATCCCTGGCTGTCCTGGAATCACTTCTGTAGACAACCTTTTTTCTTATGCCACCTAGAACCACCTGCCAGGGGTGGCACTTTCCCCAGTGGGCTGAGCCCACCCTTGTCAATCATTAACCAAGTAAATGCCATAGAGTTGACTACAGGCAATCTGAAGGAGGTGTTTTCTCAACTTAGGCTCCTCTTCCCAGGTAACTCTAGCCAGTGTCAACTTGACCAAACAAACAACACCAGGACAGACCTGACTCCTATCCTGGGGACACATTTGGTACAGCCAAAGACCCAACAGAGGAGCATGGTCCCTGGGGTGGGACATGGTAGAGTGACAGGCTAGGAGCTGGGCCCACCTGTACCTCAGCCAGTTCCCTGGGGCATTCAGACACCTGATCTCCATTCCCAGAAACCACCTCTCCCTTCAAGTGTGAAGCTCAGTCCCCAAGGTCATGGTGTAGTTACAGTTTTAGCTCTCCATGCTCCCAAGACTCTATGGCCTGGCCGGGTGATGAGTGACCCAGGCAAGTGGGACTGATAGGGACAGAACAGGAACAAAAACCTCACATGGTTCGTGAGTGGGCAGGCTAGGTGTGGGTTTGCAAGGCTTGGTGGTATAGGGACCAAAAGCAAGCCTGGGCCAAAGGGCCTGGCACTGTACTTAGTTATTCATGTGGGAGGGGGTTTGTGTGTCATGGCACCAATGTGGAAGTCAAAGGACAGTTTGCAGGACTTGGTTCTCTCCTTCTACCATGTGGTTCCTGGGGACTGAACTCAGGTCCTCAGGCTTGGTGGCAAGCCCCTTTACTCAGTGAGCCATCTTGTTGGCCTAATACTGGTTGTGTTTATATGTCCCTTCAGCCCAGTGCTGAATTAGGTGCATGGGAAAGATTGATTCTTGCGAACTTGCCTCCTTGGAAGAAAGTGGTTGTCAGATTTCTGAGATGTGGAAGGCAGGAGCTGTGGCTTGTATGGAAGGCACAGAAATAGTAGACAAACAGAAAATGCTCCTAGTATGTGGTCTAGCAAGTGGGAACAAGCAGGGTGAGCCTGGAGAAGGGGGAGAGAGATTAAGAGGAAGCGTGGCCCAGGCCAGTGGATATACAAAGACAAAAATCTTCAAGGTGGCCAGGCGTGGTGGCGCACGCCTTTAATCCCAGCACTTGGGAGGCAGAGGCAGGCGGATTTCTGTGAGTTCGAGGCCAGCCTGGTCTACAAAGCGAGTCCAGGATAGCCAGGGATCTGTTACACAGAGAAACCCTGTCTCGAAAAACAAACAAACAAACAAACAAACAAAAAATCTTCAAGGTGGCAAGGAGTGGGGAGAAATACAGTTAGTGATGTGTACTTGTCACAGATTAAGGAGGTAACTCAGCCCACCTGGCTGTCTTGACCAAAAGGGTAAGAAAAGAAAAAAGGAAAGAAAAGGCAAAGAATAATTATTGTTCTTTTTACAATAATAATAATAATAATAATAATAATAATAATAATAATAATAGATACTAAACTAGGCATGGTGACATAGTACCAGCCCAGCCAGGGCTACATAGTGAGATTACATTAAAAAAAAAAAGACCTATAACATAAGGATTAGGATAATAATCTCCAAATAAATACTTGGAGTATTTATTTGCATCTCATTTTTCAAATCATAGTCAGTCAATAAAATTGAAGTCATCCTCTGTCCTCTGTATTCATACTGTTGGCTCATGCTCCCTTACAAGGGTCGTTAACACAGCTGGGCATAGTGGTGCACACCTTTAATCCCAGCACTTGGGAGGCAGAGGCAGGCGGATCTCTGTGAGTTCGAGGCCAGCCTGGTCTACAAAGTGAGTCCAGGACAGCCAAGGCTGTTACACAGAGAAACCCTGTCTCGAAAAACTAAAAAAAAAAAAAAAAAAAAAAAAAAAAAAGAAAAAGAAAAAAGAATTCCCTTATAACATACATCACCATGAGCAGTCTGCACAACAAATAAGTACATGTTAAAAAAAAACAAACAATGACGCTGGGGCTTAAGTCTTTGTTCATAAATCTTCCCTGTTTTCTTTCTAGTTTATGAGTTTAGTGGGTCAAAGTCTTAGTGGGTCAAAGGTTGTAGAGTTTAAATCCATATCATTAATAGATGTGCCACATGTGCTTTCAGGCTAGAAGTCTTTTGGCAGCATCAGGATTATTAAAATGAAATTATCTCATAAAACCCTTTTCATTTCCTTGTCATGGGGTAATCCCTGGTGGGCTCGTTTCTCTGGTTACAGATTGCATCCGATTGTTTTCATTTGAATTTATTTCTCTTACTAGTGAGGTTGGCCCTTTCGGTTTGTTTTGCTCTTTCATGCTTTTTTTCATCCACTTCATATTTATTGTAAATTCTCTCAGATATTTTTTTTCTGTTCAAGTGTACGGATCCCGAGCTGTTTTTGAGGCCACAGTGACACCTAGTGGTAATGGCTGTTACTGTTTCAAAAGCCTGCCCATTATTTGTTGTCCGTCCAGCTTGTGCTCAAGTTCTGTTTAGCATCCCAGAGCCGTCAGACTGAAAGGAGCTACAGACCTGTTTGTACATATAATGGAGAAGAATATCAAGATCATATAGATCACAGAAGAAAGTCTCTGGGTTGCCAAAAGCCATTTTAAGATCTGGAACTAGAATTTGTATCCAAAACTCAGAATGGAAAGTCAAGCAACAGCTTTGAAAACCCGTGACTCCAGACAAGGGGCTGAGGTGCCCTGGCACCAGGACCATGTATTTTAATGTTTTTTTTTTTTTTTTTTTTTTTTGTTTTTGGTTTTTCGAGACAGGGTTTCTCTGAATATCTCTGGCTGTCCTGGACTCGCTTTGTAGACCAGGCTGGCCTCGAACTCACAAAGATCCGCCTGCCTCTGCCTCCCAAGTGCTGGGATTAAAGGCGTGCGCCACCACCGCCCGGCAGGACCATGTATTTATCCTACAAAGCAGTAGAGAGGGGAGATTGGAGACCACACCTTGGGTGTCTCCCTGGGGACTCTGCTGACCAGGATTTGGGTGTGCTTGCTATTCCAGGTGACAAGCCCTCTAGGGCTCTGTGCACATGCCTCTCCCATCAGTCCTTGTCACCCTGGAAAATGGATGATCTTGGGTACAGCTATGCACACAGGGGGAGTGCAGACACAGTGTCTGGCATTCATGGCTCTTATTGGGTGTGTCCCACAGGTCTTGGGATCCTACTTGGTGTGAGTTTGGGGAAAGAGGATTTGGCGATGTGGACTCTGACCCAAGACAAGGAGTGTGACCTTACAGGCTACCTTCGGGTCAAGCTGCAGTACAAGAACCGGCTTCAGTACATGGTAACCAGAAGAGACCAAGCGGATCCCTGTACCCAGGCCCCAGGGCTCACCTGGAGCAGGGCTCACTCCCACCTCCTATCTAAGTCAGCCCCAAGGTTGCAGAAACTCTCTCCACCTTTCTCTACCACATACCCAAAGAGTGTCAGTGAATCTCCTCCCCATCTCCCTTCCTGTCCCCCTCCTTAGTTATCGTTCAAGTCTATTGCCTCACTGCTTCAATCCTGTAACTCCCTATAACTCAGGAAAGGCCTCTAGGGACTCACTGGGGGATCTTAAGTACTTAGTAGAGGAGACAAAGACTTTCAAGTCAGAAAATTTGGTTTCTTTCTTTTATTTATTTTTTTGTTTCTCTGTGTAACAGCTCTGGCTGTCCTGGACTCACTTTGTAGACCAGGCTGGCCTCAAACTCACAGAGATCTGCCTGCCTCTGCCTCCTGAGTGCTGGGATTAAAGGCATGCGCCACCACGCCCGGCTAAAATTTGGTTTCTTTTGGAAACTGGAGATGTCCACGTGTTGTTGCAGGATTTCTACATGGCTGGGTTGTTGGTTTTTGTTTGTTTTTCTCTTTCTTTTTGAGACATGTAGAGGATGTCCTTAAACTTCTAATCTAGCCGGGTGTGGTGGCGCACACCTTTGATCCTAGCACTTGGGAGGCAGAGGCAGGCGGATCTCTGTGAGTTCGAGGCCAGCCTGGTGTACAAAGCAAGTCCAGGACAGCCAGAGCTGTTACACAGAGAAACCCTGTCTCGAAAACCAAAAAAAAAAAAAACCAAAAAACAAAAAACAAAAAAACTTCTAATCTACCTGCTTCTGCTTTCTGAGTGCTAGGGTCACAGAGGGGTGCCACTGTGCCTAATTCATGCAGTGCTGAGGCCTTATGCAAATCTAGGGGTTGTCTATGCCAGGCCAGCACTCTACCAACTGAGTTACATCGTTAGCCCTTGTTTTGCTTTTTTTGATACAGGGTCTTATCATGTTGCATAGGCTGGTTTTGAACTTGAGATCCTCCTGCTTCAGTCTCTCACATGCTAGGATTACAAGCACTTGCCCAGCTCTATAGGACTATCTCTGAGAATATGTTTATTTAGATGTAATTCATATACCGTACAACCCACTAACTGAAAGCATACGGCGTGGCTGGTGAGATGGCTCAGTGAGTAAAGGCACTGGCTTCACAAGTCTGATGACCTGAGTTCGATTCCCAGAACCCACATAAAGGTGGAGGGAGAGAACCAACTCCTGAACGTTATCCTTTGACCTCCACATCAGTGCTGAGGTGTGTACATGCCTGCACACACACACACACACACACACACACACACACACACACACACACAACTCAATAATAACAATAAATAATATAGTGTCTGACTCATTGATGTTTAGTATGTTCACAGAACTGATGCTTACCTTTGTAAGCACCTTATATGAGCCCATATTCTTCACTTCCAAAGTACCGTGTCTTCCTGAAAGTCGTGGGTTCATTCCCAAGGCCTGAAACTTCAGCCCTTACAGGACCTGTGTATCTGATTTCACCCTCTCTTTGTCCCAGGGGAAAGAGAACTAACTGTCTTTTAGTCCAGTTGCCTAGAGCTTTCTTGCCAGTAGTGGATCTGTCTCATCACGCTGCTAGGCTGGGTTCCTCTCTTGGGGGTCCTGTCTCAACAGTTTCTGTCTCAGATCTCATGGTTTGCTCTTGTTCCTCCCCAGAAACACTACTTCCCCATCAACTACAGGATCCCTGTGCCTTATGAGGGGGTACTCAGAGTCGCCAACATCACAAGGCTGGTGAGGACCCCTCCTGGGATGGGGAGCCCCTGCCTCCCACGATGCCTTCAGAAGCATGTAGGTCTTGGCAGGTTGTCCTACTGACCAGGGGCCTTTCCTTAGCCATTCAGGCAAGCCTGCCACTAGGTTAGGCCCAAGGTTGTCTGGAGGCCACAGTGGGTGGCTGTGATTGCTCCTATGCAGTGACAAATCTGTGTGTGGTGGGGGCGTGGTGACACCCCAAAGGCCTATGCTGGCATTTCAGTGATGTTTCCTGTCCCTGCAGCAGAAGGCCCGTGTGAGTGAGCAGGAGCTTCGGTACCTGTGGGTCTTGGTGAGTCTCAATGCCACCGAGTCTGTGTTGGACATGCTGCTCGAGGGCCACCCGTCCTGGAAGTATCTGCAGGAGGTTCAGACATTGCTGGCAAATGTTCAGAGGAGCCTCACGGTGAGCTGTGTGCACATGTGTGAGTCTGACACATGCAGTTGAAGGGCCGGGAAGGGGAAATTTGGCCACGTGCCAAGGATGTGGGAGATATGAGGGATGGGGACAGGAGGTTTCCTTGGCTTGGGACTTTGTTTCAGGCTTACATGAGCTCTCCTTTAAAAAAAAAAACTTGAGATAATTTTATTTTATTATTGTCATTTTTATTTTGTAACCCACTGAGTCCAATTAGTGCTGTCTAACTGGTTCACTAATAATGGCGGCTTGACCTTGTACAGGTCTTATGCGTGTAACCAGAGCTACACTGAGTTCATGGGTGCACCGGGCAGGTCATCTCCATAAGACAGCAATTATTTTTATTTGTTTGTTTTGAGGAGGAGTTTCCCCATGAAGCCCTGCCTGGCCTGAAACTTGCTATGTAGATCAGGCTTTGCCTCTCGTGCCCCTGAGTCTTAGGCAAGCCACGGAAACCTCCGACTTCATTTCTGCATCTGAAAAACGAGGTTCCTCTAGAATGAGGAGAAGGAAGAGAGGAAGAGTGACAGAAATTTTCAGAGTTTTGAAACTATTAAGTGTAACATGGTGACAGTGGATCCATGACATTATGTTTTTATCAAAAACAAATGGAGCACCGAGGGTGAGCCCCGATGACTAAAGCTTGAGTTAAAAAAAAAAATGGAAGGGAAAAGGGGTATGGTGACATGACAGTGACCCCAGCACTCCAGAGGCTGCTGAAGAGGAAAGATGTTAAATTCAAGGCCAGTCTGGGCTACATAGTGAGATCCTGTCTCAAAAGCAAACCTGAAAACCATCTGATCAACCAACCAAAAAAAAAAAAAAAACTGCCGAGTTGTAAAGTGACAGACATAATCACATGTCCCTACCTCCTCAGGCCGTTGGTGTGTACTGCTGGGACACACACTTACCCTGCTCAGCAGATGCCTGGCCTCCCCAGCCAGTAGCCAGACCATCTGACAGCAGCTGGGAGCCTCCGAGGATGAAAGGGCTCAGGGAGAGGCGGGCTGAGGACAGGCAGGCTTGGGGACAGGCTGTTTTTGCAGCTGCCCAGAACCACTCCTGGGATGGCTCTCCCAGTTCCTGCTAAGAAGATCACAAGAATTTGCCCTTTTGTGCTCGTGGGCAAGGTGGGTGCCCTTGGTAAGCTGATCTGGCTTGAGGAAGAGACGATTTCTGGTTTTGTTTTACCCATAGAACAGATCCCGAGAGGCTCATGGGAGTGAGGCTGGGAGGACAGGCCTCACATTGACCTGGTCCCTCGGCTCTCTGACTGAGGCACTGCACATGGAGATGGTTTTACTATCCAGATGTAGCCGGGTCTGGCCCCTTTCCGTTTCCCTCCCCGCTGCTGGGAGATGAGCCAGCATACTAGGTACTCCATATTCCACTGAGCTATAACCCCGCTCTGCAGCCAGCCTTTTTTTTTTTTTTTTGCTTTGTTTTGGAAACAGGATTTCTCTGTGTAGCCCTGATTGTCTTGGAACTCGATTTTAGACCAGGCTGGCCTTGAACTCGCAGAGATCCCCCTGCCCCTGCCTCCCGAGTGCTAGGATTAATCTTCCTTCTCTTAACACTGTTCACAGTCTGTGACCTAGCTTTGGAGATGGATTTCACTTACCTTCTTAGCTCATGGCAGTGTAATGTAAGAGGACGGTCCCGGGACCTGAACACTAGCTCTGTTTCCAACCATATGACCTTGAACAAGTTGTTTCACTCCTGAGCTTGTAGGTTATGAAAGGAAAGGCTTGAAGTCTAAATCTTATCCAGCCATAAAATGTGGATGCGGTGAGCTTATCCTACTTCCTATTCCCTTATCCTCTGGAAGATGTCCAGATTCTGGGTTATGCCTCAGTCTGGTCTCACTTCCCCACCCCAACTTGCTTCCATTGTTTCCTTAAGAAACTGGGCCTGGGATGATGGCTCAGTTGTTGCTCTTGCAGAGGATCCTAGCATCCAAGTCAGCAGGCTCACAACTGAAGCCCCAGGCAACCCAGCAATCTCTACTGGCCCCCACAGGCACTCACACATACATGGAACACACGGATACACACTCATACACATAAATAGGAAAAATAATTTAAGGAAAAGGCAACTGAAAACAAAGTCTTCAATGGAGAGTGTGGAGGCTGTGTCAGAGGGCATACATTTTATAATGGAAAGCCTGCTGTTCTGAGTATTTTTAGTTTATGGTTCAGTGGTGTTAATTACACTTACAGGGTTGAGGATCACCCCCATCCATTTCTGGCACTTTCTATCACCTCAAGCAGAAACTGTGTACACAAATCAGCCATTCCTCTACTCTTTCCATCCCCAATAACCTATAATCTGTTTTTTCCCTATTATGTATTTACCTTTTTTTTTTTTTTTTGGTAGAGTTTCTAAGTTGGGTCATACACCATTTGTCCTTTCATGTCTGGCTTCTTGCACTTTGAGAAAATTTTCAATGGATAAACTTTATATTTTGATTTGGACATAGTTGAACAGACCCTAATCCCAGATTTGGCAGGCTGAATGTGGCAGGAGGTTTGTAAATTTGGGGCCAACCTAGGCTACCTATCCAGACCTTGTCTCCAAAACAAAACAAGGACCAGGTGTAGAGGTACTTCACCCCACTCAGGAAAGGCAGGTGGAGCTCTGTGTGTTTGAGGCTAGCCTGGTCTACAGAGTGAGTCGCAGGCAGTCAGAGCTGCATAGTGAGATCCTGTCTCAAAAGAACAACAATGGACAAAATTAAAAAATGCCACTCCCAAACCAAAGCAAAGCCAGTGAGGTTCACCCCCTGGGCTTGGGGTACAGTTTGGTAGCAGAGTGCTTGTTCAGCATTTGAGAGGCCCTAAGTTCAAATTCCGACACTGACCAAAAAAGAAAAAAAAAAAGGGGGCATTAATAGGAGTAGAATTGATGTGTCATGTGGTGATGTTACGTTAAGCTTTTTGAGGAACTGCCAGTCAGCTTTTTCCAGTTTTTCTTTTTTGTTTGTTTGTAGGGTCAGGGTCTCATTTTCTGTCTAGACTGGCTCGGGTTGATGTTCCTCCTCCCTCAGCCTCCTGAGTGAGGGGCTACAGGTATATGCCACCATGTCCAGCCTTAGACTGTTCTTCAGTTTGTGGAAGAATGTCTCCTGCCTGCTGTTTCTGACGTTGAGTGTCTGTGATGGAGCAGAGGCCCTTGGTGGCTGTCATTAGGCAAGGAAATATATATGTTTTGGACATCTTCATTCTTCTCAGACAGGAACCGGGCTGTGGGCCTGGGTCTCCTTTCCCTTCTATCATTTTATCTTTGGCTATAACTTTTCTAGGGTGCTGTAATGAATTAGCTCAAACTAAGTGACTTAAACCAAATTGTATTTTTCTCATACCCCTGGAGAGCAGAAGTCCAGAAACCAAGATGTCTCAGGGCCAATTTCCCTCCAAAAGGTCCTTGCTTTTCTCGGCCTTGGGTATTCCTACATATTCCTTGACTGGAGGAGGTCTCACTCTGACTTGTCTCACTGGGCACATGGCTCCTTCCTGGAACCTCTCTGTCTTCATGACCTTTCACTACAAAGACTCTAGGCTGGGGATGTAAAGAGCTTGTCTAACATGCATAAGGTCCCAGGTCCTGTTCCCAACACTCTGGGGCGGGGGGGGGGGATACACCAATTTGTCACTGGATTCACAATCCACCCTGAACACAAAATGATGTAAACTTGAGAACCTTAAATTATGTCTACCCAATTTGGAAAATGGGTCACATTCACAGGTATCGAAGGGTAGAACTGAGGGTATTTTGGAAGGCCTGAGGCACAAAGTTCAGCCCAGAAGTTTTGCCTGGGTTATGGCCATCTTTGAGAAGGTCGTCTTTTAGCTCAGGCCCCACTTTTCCCATGATGCCTCTACAGTGGCCCTAGACTTCTGAGGCCAACAGCACTCTCCACCCTGTCCTTCCTGTTCGGCTTTGTGAAGAGAAGATATCTGAGCTTGGAGCAACATGTTCAGCGCTGCCTGTGTGACTCACAGCTCGGGGATGCTCATGAGGTTCTTTTCTTGTTCCTTAGGTAGAGGTCTTTGCTTTCTTTTTTTTTGGTTTTTTGGTTTTTTGAGACAGGGTTTCTCTGTGTAGCCCTGGCTGTCCTGGACTCACTTTGTAGACCAGGCTGGCCTCGAACTTGCAAAGATCCGCCTGCCTCTGCCTCCCAAGTGCTGGGATTAAAGGTGTGCGCCACCACCGCCCGGCTTGGTCTTTGCTTTCTAATGGGCAGTTTTCCCAGGTTGGAGGCTGGCAGCTACGCATAGACTGAAGCAACAAGGAGGTCTCAGCTTCCTCCTGTCCTGGCTGGTGTGATTTTTTTTTTTTTTTTTTTTCTGACAGAGAAGCAGAAGCCTTTGTGAAGGCTGGAAACCTCACAGCCTTCTGGTCCCTGGAAGTCATATTTTGTTGAGTTGAGACACCTCCAGGCTATACAGCCACCAGTGTTCTCATGTGATGGGGTCCCCTTCTCTTTACTTGTCCTGATGGTTTCCTCCCTCCCAGGATGTGGAGATCGGCCCTCAGGTAGAAGCGGTGTTATCTCTTCTGAGTACCCCTGGCCTAAGCCTGAAGCTGGTGCGGCCCAAAGCCTTGTTGGACAACTGCTTCCGGGTCATGGAGCTGCTTTACTGCTCTTGCTGTAAGGGGCTTTCCTGTGGGTGGGGCTGGTAACTGTAGGTCAAGGGATCTGGGCCCAGGTTTGTGGGCAGAGTCCACACTGTCTTTGGGATGCCCTCTTTTCCTGATTGACAGGCTGTTTCTGGAAGCTGGGTTGGGCCCTGAGTAAGGGGACAGGAATGTGTGGTTTGGCTGTTCTGTCCTGCAGAGCTTTGTTTTTTTCTTTCTGTCTCTTGCAGGCAAACGAAGTCCCATCCTAAAATGGCAGGACTGTGAGCTGCCGAGTCTCCACCCCCACAGTCCAGGGTCCTTGATGCAATGTGCTGCCAACGTGTACCCTTTGCCTCGGCAGTCCCCCACCTCCCTGCCCAGTTCCCCAGGCTCAAGCCATGGCCTGTTGCCCTGAGCAACCCTGGGTCAAGCCAGTGGGTGTTTCAGGAACTGGTCTGGGTCTGAGACTTTCCTGGATGGTGGGTAGGTAGCCCTTTAGGAAAGGTCTCCTGGGAACAGCACCTTGCCTTCTTCTCTACAGCCAGGCTGTTTCCTTCCTCTGTGATATCACTTGGAGCCTGGGGGGGCGGGTGTGTGTGTGTGTATGGAGGGGAAGGCTGGTTGCTGTCCCCACAGCCACCCCTACCTATGGCTGGTTCTGAAATCTGCAAACACTGTTGCCCCACGGGTGGGTTGCCTGGAGATGGGTGCCACATAGGATTCCAGGACTCACTGGGCCTTTCCACTTGTGCTGAATGTGGGGTGCTGGGCCAAGGACTGACCAAATGCCATAACAGTGCTCTTCTGGTCCCCTTTTCTATTAAATGGCCACTTGTTTGGTTTGGCTTGCATCTGCGATGGTGAACCTCGACAGACTTGAGTTCTGGAGATGCAAGGGTGGCTCGGGGGGGTCTGCCCTGGGGTTGAGAGTGAGTGTCTGGAGCCTGCAGTGGGCCAGGGCATTTGAATTCGGCCCTTCCCACCCTGTTCTAGGTCCTGACATTTCAGCAGGCCTGAGTAATGTCTGCTGGGGTGTAGAGGTGCCTCCGTGACCTTGATTGTTCCCTCCTTCTGGGTTCCCCTGAAGTCTCCATGGAAGTATTTCAAAGAATAGCCCAGGTCCCTGCCCAAGTTGTCTCAGTGACACCTGGCTTGTAGCCCCAGGTTGGAGACGGTAAAGGCCCAGGTGCAGGGGTAAGAAGCAGAGCAGCTGAGCGACGGGAGCCCAGGGAAGCCAGGCAGAAGGCAGGTGCTAACTACAGTACCACTTTATTAATACTGGAATCTTCACAGTGCATTTGTTACTTGTAGCAGTGACTATTTAAATCAAGGAGAGGATGGAAAAAGGGGGTAGGTGGGAGAATTTATCCAAAACTTGACAGAAAGAAAAGAATAAAAGTGGCTCTGATGGAAGAGGAGGGTGAGTAGGAACTAGGAGGGGTGGCAAAATAAATTAAAAAAAAAAAAAGAACAAGTTAACAGCACCAGAAAAGTTACTTCAGTCAAAAGACACATTTGAAAAGAATATTTTGCTGTACAAAATGAAAAATAAAATGTATGTGAAGAAGCCCCCAAACCAAAGTCTATGATGCAGGATGGTTGGCTCGGATCCCGAGGGTGGGCCTATGTGAGAGGTGGGTACTAAAGGAAGGTGGCAGTGGGGGGTACTTGTGGGTCAGACAAGGGGATGGAGTATGTACAGACCTGCAGGGAAGGGGAAGGCTAAAAGTGGGGGTGGGCATGCCACCCTATCCTCTTCCTGGGAGGTCCCTGGCCTCCCTTCCCATCAGAGCCTGGAGCCCCCGATGGCAGTGATCCTATCCTCTCAGATCCCCTCCTCTAGGACCCATCTGCACCCTGGTGTGGGGGCCACACCTGCCCACTCCACATCCTGCACCCTTTCCATCAGCCCTGACAGTCCTGTTGGGGAAGTGCAGCCAAAATGCCACTCCGGGGTTCCACATCTGGCCATTTGCTTTCCTGGATCCTATGCTTGGGGCTCTAGTGACAACTGAGTTTGGTGGACCAGGTCTCAGACCCTAGAGATCATTCTGTAGCAGCCTCAGGGGGCCAGGGGGCAACTCCATCCACATCCAGGAATCCCTGCTTCACCAGACCTACAGGGCTGCCCTACTAGGATACCAGTTCATGGCACTGGAACACCCATGCCCTTGGGCCCAGGTCCACCCCAACTCCACTCCATCTAGATCAAAGCATGTTCTCTGGACTCCCTGTGGGGGTGGGAGAGAATGCTGCCCTGGGGTATGCTGCCCGCTCTACCTGCTCCTCCTGACTCTCTCCTCTGGCCCTACACTTACGTGCTTTGACTTGCTTGGACTTGGGCTGCACAGTTGGAGGCAGGTCCCACTCTTTCTCTGGCCCCTGCTGCCAACCCCAGCCAGGCCTACGGGCAAAGACTCCCTTGGGATGACGTCACCTCTGGCAACAGAAAGTCAAAAAACCCAACCTTCTAAGACTTGCTCCAAGCTGGGCCTTCAGCCCGCTAAGACCACAGCAGACTGGCCAGAGTTCTCTGGCCTACCCTCTCCAGCCTTATTCTACCAACACTCTAGATGGTGGCGAGAAGAGCAGCTTCCTCTGGTTTGGGGAAGAGCTGATTCCACCCTTCTCAGGCCACGAGCCCACCATGGGGCCCACCACATCTGTCTCTTAGGCACTCGGACACACCCTGTACCACCAGCTTGCCCCACACACAGTTCTTGTCTGGGGTCAGCTCCATTTTATTACAGTCATAAGATAACCCCCACCCACATCCTCTAATGCTCCAGCCCTTATCCCCAGCAATGGGTGAAACTGTAACCCCAAGGTGCCCCCAGAGCTAAAGATTCAAAGCATCCAGACCAGAACAAGACTTCTGAAACACGTGGTGTGGGCCTTCAGACTCATTGTCCTGCTGCCCTGCCTTGCCTTCATGGGGGGGGAGGGGAGCTGGAGGGTCCCCTGAGACAAGGCTCCTACATTCCCTCCCTCTAGGCCCTCTTCCCCATGAGTGGGCCTGCCTGGCTTCTCAACACCTAACTGTCCCTATCCCCAGCCACAAACAGATCCTCGGCTGATTGGGTGCCTGGCCCCTCCATGACCACCCTGCCCCACAAAGAGAAGAGCCTGGAAGAGGCAGGGCAAAGGCAAGAGGAAATGGGACAGGACCCAGGCAGGGAGAAAAGGGAGCCAGCATTCAAGGAAAGAGCTGGGCATATGGCCCTGGAGGGAAGCAGGGCCAGAGGAAGAGAATTGTGGACCCCAGGCCAGGTGGGGCCCACGTAGCAGGCCCAGCCCTTGGTTATGGGCTCTGGGGTTTGGACGAAGCAGGGCCTGCAGGAAGAAAGAGGATGACTAGGTAAGGAAAGTATAAAACAGGCTCTGTCCTGGCGAGGTTGTAGAGGAAGTCACTTCCCATGAGATGCTGAGATCCAGCCTGGTTGTCTCTTTCTGTAAAGTGGCTGTGCCTCATTCCTGGCGCTGTTGCGTCTTCTGGCTGTGCCGCTGCTCAGAGTGGCTGGCTGCTGCTCACAGATCAGGCCACCTGCTTGTGCCAGGCCCAGACAGGGAGGGGAGGGCGGCATCATCATAAGATGCGGGGCGCCGACCTGTCGTTGGTGACGGTCCTGCGGAGCCGGACCCCGCGTCGAATGGCCACCAGCATGTCTTCAGCTGGAGGGTCACTGGTGGCAGCAGGGGGTGGGGTGGGCGTCTCCTCTGATGGCGTGGCTGACAGGGCAGTAGGGAAGGGGAACTGGCCCTCGCCCAGGGCATGGGCACCAGCCACCAGCTCCCCGAGCTTTTCTACGAGGCTGTGCCTGTTGGCAGCCAGCTGCTGCTCTTCATCGTCCTCAGTGGCCAGCCCAACCGCAGCCCCGCTGTAGCTAGCTGCCTCCGGTGACGGGCTGCCCCAGGCTGTATTGGGCAGGCTGAGCCTCTTTGGAGAGGCTTTGGCCAGGTCTGGAGCTAGAGGTGAGGCCACTTCATCTGTGTAGAAGACACACTCCTCGCTGCCTGCCCGTGTGGGCCCCACATAGCCAGGGGAGTCGGGCACTGTGGGTGTCTTCACAGGGACGATGGGTGGGCGGATGGGGATGGGGCCAGCACTGGACAGGGCCCGGCGCACAGTGGGCTTGGTAGAGGGCGTGCGGCGGATGGTGGCTACACCAGGAGGTGCACCTGAGGGCAGCCCCATGGCTGTGGGCAGCCCCGCAGTGGGCAGCCCAGCAGTGGAGGCTGGGCGCTTGGTCTGGATCAGGCGGCGGTAGTTCTGGGCGATGTTGCTGTTTCGAGGAATGGTGGACGATTTGTCGAACTCAGGGGGACCCTCGCTGTCCGCATCCCCATTCACAGAGTAGCAATCGAAGTCTGAGCCTGGAGACACAGGGTGTGGTGAGCCCAGGGCCAAGGTGCTCCTTGAACCCCATACCTACTAAAGGAAAACACGGAGGGAAGGAAGGCCTTTTCTGTACGACCCTCACCCAAGCTGTCCCTGGGGCTGTGAAGCCCAGCAAGCACACCCAGCCTGTGGGACCCCTCCAGGCCCACCTTGGGAGGGGATGGTGTCCTCGGAGCATGATGGCGTCGTAGTCTGTGTGCTGTAACCACTGGAGTACTGCAGTGAGTCCCGGCTGCTCTTCTGGTGTTCCAGGCTCAGTCCACGGGTCAGCACCATGGCCAGGTCACTGGCTGCAGGGGACACTTCCTCGCCATGCTGAGGGTGGGAAAAATGGCAGACTAAAGCCCCACTCTCCACTTTCACTCTTTTCTGGAACTCCAGGTGACTCCAACAAGGTGGATAGAGTGAGCCCTGAAGACCACCTGCTGGTCATCCTGGTATTGATCTAGGAGTGAAGATGGGGCCTGGCTGGGGAACTGTCCACTTACTTTGGCTGCTATGGTGGCAGGGGACATCCGAGGTCGTGGTACCTCCTCTCCACTGGAGCCCACAGTGCCTCCACCAGTAGGACCCGGCTCAGTGTCTCGGAGGAGCTCCACACGATCTTTCCTTCGCTGCAGGGTGGTGGCCGAGGGCTGTTCATGGGGACCAGCCTTGGTCCAGTCCTGCAGGGTGTGGCAAGCAAGTCAGGAGGACCCTTGACCTCACTGTCCATGACCAAGGAGGCCCTTATTTGTGGGTGAGGCTCAGGGGGTGAAGATCTGTGAGGGGCCTCTGGCTTGCAATCACAGTCACAGTCAGAATCTGGTGGGCAGAGTGACAGTTCCATCCCACCAGCCCAGGGGCGGGGTAGGGTGCTCCAAGACAGAAAGGGATGACCTCTGTGCCTGGTGGCTGTTTTACAAAGACAGGAGCTAGAACATAGCTTTCTTGGTGAATCTAGTTGCCCCCGCTCTGGTGAATGCCCTAGGTCAGGAGGACATGGAGTGGGCAGCTGGTGATGGTAATGGGACACTGGGGCTAGGGGCACTGACCGAGGTGGGGGAGCTGCACTCGCTAACCGACTGGCAGGTTTCTGAGGCCTCGGAGGACGCAGAACTGGAGGACTTCTGCCATGCAGAGGTGAGCGGGTGGTCGCAGATGGGGGCCCACGGGCAGACAGGCCAAGGAGGCAGGGAGGAGAAAAAAGTTCAGGTCACAGCAGTGGCATGCAGTGGGCAGTTTGATTCAGCCCCTCACCCTGCACGCCCCTCCTGGTGTTACAACCATCAAGACCACCACAGAAGGCAGCATCCAAGGGCACATCCTGCAGGGACTGACTTGTCCATGACCCAACCCAACAGCCACATATTTTAAGGCTTCAACTCAGGAGTCACTACTGACAGTTTGTGTGTGGTGGCAAGGGAAAGGGCAACTCTGAGGACACAGACGGGTGTCGGGTTGGGCATCCAGGTTGATGGTGTTCCTATTTTCTAAGAAAAGGATGACCGGGGGAGAAGGGACTACAGAGCCCTGAGCACCATCCTGGGAATGCTGAGCCGAGCTGCCCATTAGTTCTCTGTGCACAGCCACATGTGTAACCTGGAGTAAGGGAAGGGTTGGGCCTGTGGCTAGGCGCTGGGCAGCAGTCAGGCAGGACAAGGCTGATTAGACATGAGGTTCACAAGTGTCTGGGGGTGCTGACATTCTGTGGCAGGGAAGAAGAGGACAGTCCAGTCCAGGGGGTGCAAGGAAGAGTGGACTTCAAGGTTGATGCTGACTTTGGCATTGAGATCCAAGCTGGAGTCAGGTGAAGCCCAGTTATTGCATGATGGATCAGCTAAACCAAGGCAGCCTCAAAGGCACCCTCACCCATCAATGTTTCTATGCCATCCCTGATGACACCTTAGACTTCCTACAGTGCTGGGCAAAGGTTACCCAAATGAGAGAGAACAAAGCATTAGAGGAGAGGACGGAGGGGGAAATAACACATTCACACTCAGCAATAAGACTTAAAGACAAAAACAAAAACAAAAAAAACCCAAAACAAACCCAGTGTTAGAACTTAGCAGGAAAGCTCAATGTCCATTCACAGAAAGATGAAAAGAACAACACAAACCATGAAGAGTAAGGAGCTTCATTAGCCTAACAGAGAAGCTCAACAGAAATACTGACACCTTTCCCCCTGAGGTTGGGGAAAAGACAAGGATGTCCACTATCAACATTTATCAGTCTCCGCCAGTGCAATAAAGCAAGAAAAAACAGGTGGCGAATAAAGGGACTGGAAGAACAAGAGGACAGAATAAAGAGTCTATGAATGATTAAATATCACAAGCAGGACAGCAAAAGCACTAACAGATAAATTGGACTGATCTTAAAATTAGGAACTTCCAGTCCTTCAGAGTTACTACTAAAGGGGCTGGAGAGACAGCTCATCGGTTAAGAGCACTTGCTGTTCTTGTAGAAGACCTGAGTTCGGTTCCCAGCACCCACATGGTAGCTCATAACCAGCTCCAAGGGTTCTGATGCCCTCTTCAAGTCTCTCTAGGTACTTTATGCAGGTGGTGCAATACATGGAGGAAAATATTCATACACATGAAATAAAAAATATAAATATTAAAAAATAGATACCAAAAAGGTATTAATAGAATATTTCTGATGAAGGACATGTATCTTCAATATATATAGAGTTCTAAATATCAACACACACACACACACACACACACACACACACACACTCTCTCTCTCCCTCTCTCTCTCATGAAAAATGGGCAAATTAATACAAATAGGCCCTTCCCAAAAGAAGATATTCAAATAGACTTTAAAAGTATGAAAATACAAGGCTGGAGAGATGGCTCAATGGTTCAAATGCTCTTCCAGAGGACCCGGGTTCATTCCTAGCACTCACATGGCAGCTCACAACTGTCTCCAACTCCAAGATCTGACACCCTTACCTAGACATACATGCAGACAAAATACCAATGCACATTAAATAAATAATGATAGTAAACCAAGAAAGAGAGAGAGAGAGAGAGAGAGGGAGAGAGAAAATATTTGCCAGGTATGGTGGTACACTTCTTTAATCCCAGCACTTGGGATGCAGGGGCAGGTAGATCTCTGTGAGTTTGAGTCCAGCCTGATCTACAGGGTGAGTTCCAGGACAGCCATGGATAGAGGGGAAAAAGTATGAAAGTACATTGGGCCTGGTGGCATACAACTTTAATTCCAGCACTTAGGAATGTAAGGAGTTAGATTAATATAAATTAGATTTAGTAAATATCTAGGGGTTTCTGATATAGTCTCTTAATCCAGGGCATGAAGATCAACTTGGCTGTGGGCAATTAGCTTATCAGTTTATGGACTAAAAACAAGGATGAAGTCAGGTGAAATGAAGAGAGACTCTATGGACTAAAAACAAGGTTTATGGCCTGGCATTGTTTTCAGCTGCTAAGTGGGCAAAGCCCAGAGGCTGAAGCCAGGTGGAACAAAGGAGAGATCCTATTTAAAGACAAGTGGATGGAGCCAAGGAGGTTCCAAGCTAGGGAGCTCCATGCTAGAGAGCTCCGATGCTAGCGAGTCCTCACGCTAGAAAGGACAATGAGCAGTTTGTATCCTCTGCTGAAGAAAGTGCTGGTGGACTGATGGCCAGATCTCCCTGAGGCAGAAAGAAGCTGGTGAGCAGAGAAAGCCTCAGCAAGACAGCAAAAGGCCAAGGACTAAACCCCGCAAGACAGCAAAAGGCCAAGGACTAAACCCCGAGGCTCAGCTTTTGCCTAGAGGGGTTTGACCTGTCTGAACAGTGGCCTGAACGGAACTGTGGCCAGCTTTAAAGACTGAGGCAGAACAGCAGAGTTGCTGATACAAAGGAAATAAATTGGCTTACAGAAGGCTGAGGTCTCCCAGAGAGAAGAAAGCCTCAAGCCTTATTTAAGGTGAAGCCGCCATAGCCAATTACCCCGACGGATCTACATATGAGATATTCCAGAAGAAAGACTGCTAAGTGCATTAAAGGGTCTACCAGAGAGACTGTGTTCCTGACGACTGAGGACCTGCCCCAGAGACTGTATCCTAAAAGGTTACGAAAATAGTTGCAATAGTTATCAATAGGTTTAGTGGTTAGGTCTTAGAGGTTGTAGGCATTCATAGGGTTAGTAGTTAAGTGTTTATATTTGTTATAAGTGAATATAGTTACCAATAAATAATAGTTGAATAATTTTAAAAAGTTCGGTTTCACAAGAGGCAGAGGCAGGCAGATCTCTGTGAGTTTGAGTCCAGGTTGTTCTACACAGTGAGTTCTAGGATAGCTGGGGCTACATAGTGAGACCCTGTCTCAAAAGAAAAAAAAAAAGAGTATGAAAAAAATTCTACCACATCACAAGAAACATTCAAATATAGGGTATTACTATTGTGTACCTACCAAAATGGTTAAAGAGAGAAAGCTATAAAATATCAGGGCTGGTAGGGATATGGCATAGACAATAACTGTCATAACCTTGTTAAATGAGAATCTTGGAACTTGATAGTTCTACTTTCTACCCACATTTCTCACAGGACTTCGAACTAGAATGTGCACAGGAGTACTACGAGTAGCTATGGTCCCTAAGCAAGTGTGATGGTTAGCTTTGTCAACCTGTCACAATATAGCATCACTTGAGAAGAGAGTCTTAATAAGAAATTGTCTATATTGGATTGGCTTGTGTACATGTCTGTGGGGACTGTCCTAAGTTAACTGGTCCAGCCCACTGTAGGTGGCAGCATTCTCTAGGCAGGGGTCCTAATCTGAGTAGAGAGATCAAGCCGAGCACAAGCAAGCATGAATTCATTTATTTCTCAGTCCTGACTGTCGATGTAATTAGCTGTTTGAAGTTTCCACCTTGGCTTCCCCAGGGAGATGGGCTATAATCTGGATTATTAAATGAATAAATCCCCTTCTCTTCTAAGTTGCTTTTTGCTAGGATATTTTATCACAGCGACAGAAATGAAACTAGAACACCAGGGAACTATCTAAATGTTCCCCAAACACAGAATATTGAAATGAATTACATACTGATTCAACAGGATGGTATGTATCAATGAAAATGATATCTGTTTCCAGGTAAACAGACAAATCTCATATCTCATAAACATAATGCTGAGAGCAGAAGTAAAACACACAAGACACATACTGTATGATTTCATATAGATCATACATGTAACTTTTCTGTGGTACTGGGATCAAACCTAAGGCTTCATGCATGCTGTGTAAGTGCTTGACAACTGAATTATACTCCCAGTCTAGTAAGTTATATATGCATAACACACACAC
>CAJQZJ010032054.1:3166871-3213321 GCA_907164525.1 Lophiomys imhausi | reverse complement strand
CACTGGAGAAGCAAGACACGTGGAGCCAGCCGCCCTAGTGCATGGTGAGTTCCTTATTAAGAAATAAGGTGGGGGCTGGAGAGATGGCTCAGCGGTTAAGAGCACTGGCTGCTCTTCCAGAGGTCATGAGTTCAATTCCCAGCAACAACATGGTGGCTCACAATCATCCATAATGAAATCTGGTGCCCTCTTCTGGCCTGCAGATATACCTGCAGACAGAACACTGTATACATAATAAATAAATCTAAAAAAAAAAAAAAAAAAAAAAAGAAATAAGGTGGATGGTTACTAAGAAATAATGTCCAAACAAGACAAAGCAAAACAAAACCTCTGGATGTGTGTGTCAGTCTGTGCAACCTAAGACCCTGACTCATGCACATGGGCTGGAGAGATGGCTCAGTGGTTAAGAGCACTGGCTGCTTAATCACTTCCACACTGAAGCTCACAACTGCCTGTAACTCCAGTTCGCAATCTAATGTCCTCTTTTGGCCTCCTCAGGCATCAGGCACACAGTGGACAGAGACATACATGCAGACAAAACACCCCCACACATAAAGTAATAATAAAATTACCACATATACAAATGGCTAAGGCTGGAGGTGTATCTTGGAGATGGAGTGTTTGTCTAGTTTGTACAAGAAAATCCAGGTATATGCTATTTATGAGACTCATCTAAACCACAATGATGCACTGTTTAAAATCGTGGAGTTGGAGATCAATAGAAACACGGATTAGCAGGAAGGCCATGTGACCAGTCTCCATGAGCTAACTTGCTTCCTCTCCAAGGACAGCCCGAGGTTGGCATAAGGTTCCTGTTCCTCACCCACATGGTCCTCCTGATGTTCTCTCACCTGGCTGGTGATGTCTGAAGGCATGGGCGAAGGGGGCTTGGAGTAGGTGGCATCCTGGGAGACGAAGCCAGAGTCGTGGGAAGAGACACTGGAGAGGCGGGTGGTGGCTGGCTGCGCCAGGCTGCGGTAGCGACAGGTGGAACTGGGTGAGTATGTTTGGGCACCCCCAGGCCATGGGGCTCCGCCACCCTTGGCACTGCTACTGCTGCTGGGGGCGCTAAGGGAGTGAAGGAGGACGGCACAGTAGCCAGACAGGGAGACACAGAGGTGTGTGTAGAGAGGGAAGGGCGACAGATGAGGGTGGGGAGACATGAGGGGCAAAGGAAGGAAAAGACAGTGTCAGACTACGAGGTCTAGAGACTTGGGTACAACCAAGGAGTTCTGGGATGGCAGGTCTCAGTGGTGGGGAGTCCCTGTCAGGGCACACCCCATGTGAGGACTCCCAGTGCTTCCCACATTACCATTAGATTGGTTCTTAGGTTCATGATTGGGCGGCTGAGTCATTAGGCATTGAAAACTGAGAGCAGACACAAGCCTGGTAGTTTCTAAACTGCCTCTTCACAGCCTGATGCCTGCTGTCTAGTCACACTTGAGTACCTGGCATATGCTGAGATGACAGAGTTTGGAAATGGAGGTTGCTTGCCAGGTGGGTCCTACCCTACCATCATCTTGTCACTCCTTTAGGAGGGTAGTTTTCTGTGGCTTTCCCTTTTGCCCAGCATCCCACCTCTGTCTAGCATTCCTGGCAGTGAAGACTCCCCTTCTCCTGGGCATGACCTTGGGTTTCCCCGAGCCCACCTTTGTAATCACATCTCCTTTGTAATCACATTCCTCCTGAGACAGCCATTCTGAGGAGGCCCCAGAGTCTGTGGGCCCACCTCTCCTTGTAGGATACACTGATCACTGGATCTAGCTTCTCTCCACCTCCAGGTGCCCAGACAGAGAGAATCTCGGGGAGAGGAGTGCCTGGGACAGAACTGCTGAGTTCATTGCCCTCCCTACCTGAGGACCCTTGAACTATGAGCATCTCTTTTGAATTCAACCGCAGGGCCAGCCTGATGGATGAACAAGACTCTTAGCTTCTCCCCAACTCTGTAAGACCTAAAAAGTCTACTCAAGCCAGTGCTGATGCCTGTGACAACTTCCTGGGACCAATTTGAGGAAACCATTAAGCTAGAGCGTCCTTTACCCTGAAGCTCAAACACATATTCCCAGAAACCACTATACCACTTCTTGATCTTAGGCTCTTTTTAAGTCTGGTTTGTTTGTTTATTGTTTTTGAGACAGGGTTTCTTTCTGAAAAATTAAAAAAAAGATTTTATTTATTTATTATGTATACAGTCTTCTGTCTGCCTTGAACTCACAGAGATCTGCAGGTCAGAAGAGGGCATCAGATCCCATTATAGGTGGTTGTGAGCCACCATGTGGTTGCTGGGAGTTGAACTCAGGACCTCTGGAAGAGCAGCCAGTGCTCTTAACCTCTGAGCCATCTCTCTAGCCCGAGACAGGGTTTCTCTGTGTAACCCTGGCTATCCTGGAACTTACTCTGTAGACCAGTCTGGCTTTGAACTCACAGAGATCCGCCTGCCTCTGCCTCCTGAGTGCTGGGATTAAAGGTATGCACCACCACGCTCAGCCATTACAATTTCAAACTGTTATGTGGGTGCTGGGATTTGAACCCCAGTTCTTTGGAATAGCAGCCAGTGTTCTTAACCACTGAACCATCTCTCCAGTCCTCTTTTTGTTTTTTTTTTTTGAGACAGAGTTTCTCTATGTACTCCTGGCTGATCTGGAACTCATTCTGTAGACCAGACTGGCCTTGAACTCACAGAGATCTGCCTGCTTCTGCCTCCCAAGTGCTCCACTTAGCTTTTAAATTTTATTTTTTGAGCCAGGGCCTTAATAAGCACCCCAGGTTGGGTGTGAATCTGCTTCCACTTCCCAAGCACTGCATCACCACACCCAACTTGATTTCACCTTCTTAGTTTATACCATATTGTCCCAGGCTTGGCAGAGACCAATGACTAAATCACAACTCAAGTATCTTAGTTCCTCTCCTGACACAACGGTGCCAGGATTCATTCACTGAAGAAAAACCTTGGCACCTGGGTCCCAAGGAAGCTCCATCAATGAAGCTGCTGCTTGCCTTTCCTGCCAACCAACCTGTGGGCCCCCATCCCCTGTATGCGATAAGTCTTTAGATGCTTAGACACCGTTTAAGTTCTGGGGTGCAGAAGCAATTGCCCACCCAGCTTTATTGGGTTTTCCTAGACCCTACTGGGATTACCTCTCCCCCTATCCTCCATGAGCCTGACACCCACCTGCACATGCTGGACTTCCGGGAGCTAGAACTGCTGGGTGACGAGGGTGGTGTCTGGTATGACCAGCTGTAGTCAGAGCCCTTCAGGTCTTTGATCACCTGGATAGAGGCATGGGGGTGGTCACTAGAGGCAGCCCCTAACCTGTAGAGTGTCTTATGCTTCAGGGAGCTGGTAGGGCAGGATATCTTCCACTCTGTCCCTAACTATGAACTACATCTCAGGAGATGAACCAACCCCAACTCTCTAGCCTTCCCCTAACTCAAGTTTCTTACTGTGCACTAGGCAGGAGACAAGGGACAAGCAGATGCTCCTGAGGACTCATGGCTGGGAGCGTCATGTAACTGGTGGTCCCTGGACCTTTCTGAGTGCTGTTGTCTCCTGTGAACTGGAGCCAGCTTAGAGGACCATTGAGAGAATTCAGTGATGTGACCTGAGGGGAGTGTGTTACAGAGTGTGGGGTACATAGGATGCACCCAACCACGGGGGCTGTCCAGGGTAGTGTGTGTGTCTCTGTGTGAGGTGGGTTGATCTACGTTTGGAAGGGCCAAGTCCCAGGGACCTGGCTTCTGTCCATCTGTGTTGGTCTGAGCCCTACTGGGTCCTGAGCACTCTATCCATCACTGGGGCAGGCGTTCCCAGAAATCCCGCAGGGGCTGTTGAATACTGTCTGGCCTTCTTCCTCCAATTACCTCCCCACAAAACTTCCCTTTCTAAAACGGTCCCCACATGAGGGGAGGACCGACTCTTTGCTGATCCTGGTCTTGGCCCCGGACTCCAGGGCTGGCCGCACCTGCTCACTGGCGGGAGGCAGCTTGTGGGGTTCTGCAGTCAGCACCACTAGGTCGTCAATGATCCCCTGCAGGTGGGTGATCTCCCCCAGCATGGTCAGCTCGCCGTTCTGAGGAAGCAGCCAGTCAGTGTCTAGGCCCCTACACCTGCCCACCCACTTTGGAGAAACAAACAGGCCTGTTAGGCTTCTCCTCCTTCACCCTTCCCTGGTAATCAATGCTGATACAGGCTGGGCCTGTCCGACCAAGGTAACTCATGTAATAATCTTCTGTCTAGATTCAGCCAGAGTGCCCCAAGCTGTAAGACCTGATTTCAGGCCAGGTGCACAAGGGCCCTGAATGAATTCACCCAGGATCCCCAAGAAGCAATCGGAGAGCTTAAGAGGTCTACCCTGAATCTGTCCCCTGCCCCTCCCCAGGGGGAAGGCTCCCAGTCACCAAGAGACCCACCACCACAGGCTGAAGGAAGGTGATGAAGGTACAGAATCGACCCCGCTCCTCAATCAGCGCTCGGCGCACGGCCTGCTTCTCTGTCTCTTCCAGCAATAGGTACATGTCATTCACATCTTGCAGTGCGCTGTCCAGCTGAGGCTGCAGGTCCCCTTTCCCTGCAGGGGTTGGGAGGAGAGGCCGCTGGGGACGCTGGCCTAGTTGACTGTACCCACGGCTTAGTCCCTTGTGGTAGTGATTTTGGCTGGGGCTGGGGACGAGGGAGCCAGGGAGCGTGGAGCAGACTCTAAGGCTTGTGGAGGGGCTGGTCCCACCAGAGCAGGCGGAGAAGATGGGCAGAAGGACAGACACACACGGCCAGCCACCCAGGATCTGGGGTAGGCTGGACCACAGGGAGGCCAGCTGGAGCCCTCTGTGGCTCAAGATGCTCGCTGCCTCAGCATGGCAGCCCTGACCTCGAGAGGCAGAGGAGGGGGACAGCTGAAAGCAGGACAAAGGAGGGCAGGGGAGGGGCTCAGCTCAGCTTCAGGCCAGGCCACTAAGAGGTGGGGGGTCAGGAGAGCTATGGCTGGGCCCAGGGGGCAAAGAGGAGTGTCTCAGCAAGGGTTATAACTCAGCTCAGGGACCAATGCACACAAGGACAGCCACAGCAGCACGAAGAAGCAGTGAGAGAGACAGAGAGAGGTGAGAGGGTGAGGTGGAGGAAATGGTGGGGGAAAGGATTTGGTGACAGGTAAGGGCCTGGTGGGAGTGGGGCAGCCAGGGCCTGTGACCCCCACCCTGCCCAGCCAGTGAACACCTCCTGGTCTGGCAGACTGACCCAGCAGTGGCTTGGGACTCATTTCTGGCCAGGGGTCCCAAGGACACCAGGGGAAGTGTGCCCCAGGCCCGTCCCCTGGTGGACCAACCGCCTTTCTTGTTCCTTCTTGGACTGGAGAGGTTCCTTCCAATGGCCCTGAGCTGGGGGGTGGGGGGCGGAGGCAGACAAAATGCAACAAGGACGGAAGGAGCAGCTGGAGGGACGGACATTTGACTTACCAAGCAGCTCTACAGGACGATGTGGGAGGAGGAGAGGAGACAGAGAAAGAAAGAGTGTGTGAAAGACAGCCGGATGAGCCACTCCTGGGGAGGGGTGGGGGCCTGGGCAGTCTGGGGTGCTGGGTGCTCCCTCAGTCCCACCCGACATGTTGGAGTATCCTGTTTTGGGGACAGGCTCCCCCTGGCCAGGATGTTCAGGGGTGCCCCACAGGGAGGTTGGGGCTATAGAACGGAGGGAGCCCGAGGGGCTGGGCCTCAGTAGGGAGCTGCGGCCTCTACCTTTGCGCGCTTTCTTCTGCAGCTTCAACGTGTCAGATGACTTCTTTTTGATTTCATGCCTGGCTCGTTTGTACTCTGCACAGGGTTTGAGAGAGAGAGAGAGGAGATACAGTAAGAGGTCCCTGTGGAAAGGTTCAGAAAACCCCGCAGAACCTCACCCTACCTTTAGCATGGTCCTTGTCCAGTTGGTTGGCTGACTTCTTCCAGTCTTCGATGCGCTCCTGCAGTGGATTGATGAGACTCTCCAGCAGTGCGCTGAGGGAGAGAGTACTGGATCAGGTCTAGGGGGCTGAGCTAGGGCAAGGATGGCCTCTCTAGGGTAGGAAGGATACCCACTCCGGTCGGCTGTGCGCACTCACTTGGTGAACTGCCGCAGCTTGGTCTCGATGCTGCGGTGGCGCATGCACATGCGCGTGAGTGCTGAGCCAATGTCCCGCGTGGCCCCTGGCAAGGAAGCAAGCTGCTTGGGAAGGGTCCTGGCTGGGGGGTCTCTGCAGTCCTGGCCTTGGGCCACTAGGGGGCGCGCGGCTCCACAAAGGCTGCCCCACGCCCTGCCCCCATCACCGGCAATCCTGCAGCTACCGGGCTGGGACATGGGGGGCCATCCTTGTCTTCGGTGGGTGGCTTCCGGTCTGATCCTGGAGATTTCCCTCTCTCTTAGCTGGGACAAGGACACCCAAATAAAAGCCAGCAAAATTTCCGAATGGTTCTACTGGGACCCAGGTGTGTGCAGACTCCAGAGGAAACAGGTGTGGGTTGTGTTCTTATCACTCAACGGTACATAAGCCCAGGCGCTTGCTAGATGAGTCAGGAGGAAAAGGGGCCTCCAAGTCCCCAAGGATCATTCTCCTGTCCCATATAACTTGCAGAAGGCACAAGGATGAGGGACTTTAGAACCACCAACTGCCACTGAAGGGTTGACTGATCTGTCCACAGCAAGAAGATGATCTCTCGGTGACACCCCTGTCACTGCTCACCTGTCCCATGCCATCACAGCAGAAGCCAAAGTCTCCATTCTGGGTTTTGTTATCCTTCCCATGGCCCACATCCCTTTCCAGCTTCCCGGCCCACTGGGCACATCCCCCCACCTCCAACCATGCTCCCTCCCTACCTCTGGTGTTGGTGGCCATGTCAGCTACTTTCTGGAAGGCATCTAGGAAGGCCACAGCAGCCAGCACAGTGGTCCTGGGGAGATGCACAGTGGGGTGTAAGGCCATCAGGTGAGAAGCCCTTCTCTACCCATCCCTCCCGGGCTTGGATACCCTGTGCAGTCTCACCTCAGCTGAGAGTGGAGCTTCGCAGCCTTGGAGTTGAAGTCCTCCCAGATGGGGTAGGAGCTCTGTGGTGAGGCGGGAGACGAAGTAAGGTGTTGTACTATGGGACTACAGGGCTCCCCACATGTTGTCCAAACTCTGGACAGTTACTGAGATGGCCCTGTCCCCACAGAGAGGAGATGCCTGAGCTCTAAGGGGCAAGAGAACGCCCAGGACACAGGAAGGCATGAAAGTCTTACCTGCCTGCAGTTGGTAACCAGGCGGCACCCATGCTCCCGAAGGGGAGACAATGGGTGGCAGACAGTTCCCTTGAAGGCTTTCTCCTCCAATGAAGGGCACTATACCCCTACCACATGTGGTGGGAGGTGGAGGTTGGCAGGATTAAAGGCACTCAGGGTCTAATGTGGCCCGGAAGCTGCTTCGGGCAGGCCAGTCATCTCTGGCCAGCATTGGTGGCTCACAGGCCCAGGGAGGCCATGGCCGCTACACAGGCTGGTCAGCCTGCCTGGGACAACTAGGCCCCAGGCTGAATGGAGCCTTGTGTGGCCAACAGAGCCACCTTTCTCCAGCCCCTCCTTTCCCCTCCAGGGGAACAGTGTGGCCTTTATCCTAGCCTGGCCAGAGGCTCTATGTTGGGAGGGGGTTTCCCAATAGGGAGGTCGGGCTCCTGGTGACTGAGTTGTCCAGTCTGATTAAGGGGCTTTTCTGGCTAATGCTCTCCCTCATGGCTGCCAGGCCTGGAGAAAGTTCAGCCCCGGCCTGGGGGAGCTCTTGCTCTTTGAAGGGTAGCCCAGGTCTAGCAAAGGCCGAGTCCCTGTCCCACATAGGCTGACTGGGGCTGAGGCTTCTCAGTACCAAGGTAAATGGGACAGTACAGCCTCCGGTCTAAGGGTTCAGGGAGGGTTGTGCTTGGCTGGAGCCCCCGGGTAGGTCTAGTCAGCTTCTTCAGGGACAGCAAGGAGGCGGGTTGCTTTACAGACCCTCAAAATCACCCTCCCCCTGCCCAGTCAAGCCAGTGTCAGGGAAACCAAATATTTGAGAAGTGCACCAAGGCTGGGACAAGAAGAGGAGGCTGTGGGTGGGCTGTCTTCACCCACTGAGCTCTGGATAAAAAGCCTGGGAGGTCAGGTAGTCCCTAGCAGTCCTCAGGAACTAACCCAGGCGCCATTCTCTAGGAGTCTTTCAAGAGGGGGCATTCTCACACCCCTAAATGCCACTTGGCAGGGAAGCCTGCTAAGACTGCCCTCCAGAGTGCGAGAGAAAATGCTGGGGTGCAGGGCATCCAAAGTTAGTTTTTCTGGTCCCCAGGAAAGCTTGGTCCCTTCAGCAACCCCTGGGCAGTCTCAGAGAGTAAGGGCTCCCCCAGCAACAAACCATGGCATTGGGGAGGCAAACCTAGTTTCCCCTCAGTAGATGGATCTGAACACTTCAGTCTTTAAGGACCCGGCCTTTTGTCCTCATAGTTCATGAAGGACCGCAGAGGCAAAAGGAAAAGGCCTGAATGACAGGTGGCCCAGGTTCTAAGCCCCTGTGTGTCATCACACGGTACCTGCACCTGCTGGCCAGGTGTTCTGGCCAAGCACTGGCTCAGTCCTTACAGGGTGTGCTCATGCATCTTCCAGCGCCTGGCCAGTGAATCCTGAATGAAGTCCCTTATTGCCCCATTTTCCTTATGGGGAACTAGAGACTCAGCGAGGTTAACTGATTTTCCGAGGCCAAAGGGATCTGAGTCAAGGTCTGATCTTCCATCTGACATATGGAGATAAAGGGATCCTGTTTGCAGGAGAGCAGAGCGAGGAGCACCTACCTACATACACTTTTATGTGGGGAAGTGACAGGGACTGAGAGAATGGGGGAGACAACAGGTCTGCCACAAGCATGGGGACTGCTCTGGAACAGAGGGGAGGTGTTCAAATGGCCAGAATGAGACCGATGCAGCTGTAGAGCAGACGGAGTGTGTCTGGGGCAATCCAGGCTCTAGTCTCAGAAAAGGCTTTCGGGGGGTGACCCTAGCTAGGTATGCGCCCGGCCTCAGGTTTCTTCAGCTGTAAAATCAGAGCCTGTGTGTGGGCTCCAGGTGGGGGCATTTACTGTGGGCAAATCAAAACTGGTTAACAGGGCAAGAGCCTTTCTCCAGGGCCAGAACTGGTGTCTGTCTGACACTCCGCACTCTGGGTTACGATGAACCCACTTTCTGGATAGGCCAGTGTTTGGTGGGGGCCCACGCTGCCTCTGTTGACCAAGCCTATTGCCCCAGGAAGTTCAAGTCCTGGGGTGCAGCTGGCTTGAGACAGAGAAGGCAGGGCAAACTAGCTAAGTTCTCCAGGGCCCTCTCAGCCTCTGGGTTTGTGCCCTCCTCTGCCTCCTTGAACGTCTTCATGGTGGCCACTGAGTGAGACAGCCACAGTGTCTAGGTGGCCGGCCTCCTCTATCATGCCAGGGTCCCTCATCACATGCATGTCATTGACAGGGGCATAGTGTCTGTGATGTGACAATATTTGGTAAAGCCCCTCCCATCCTGCCCCCACGTATCTAGAAATCTTGCCTGCGACTTAGCTCGAGCTCCTTGCTGAGACTGGACTTGTGTCTCATCGGAGTTCCTTGCAACTGGCGGAAATGGAGGACACAATCCTGCTGTCTCTTTTGGGCAGAGGCGGCTGCTTGCTGCAGTGTTTGCTAAGTGGCTGCCAGTGGGAGGCAGTGTGGGTGGCTCCCACCCTCTGCCAGCCCAGGAGTGGCTAGGGGAGGTGGTCTGGGCTACCTACGGAGTTTCAGCAAGGATGCTGGCACCAAGATTAGAATGCTTACAAGGTGGGCAAAGAATGCTGAGGGCTAGTGATGAAGTCCTCAGGTGGAGTTACCAGGGATGGGAGTCCCCGGGGAAAGTACAGGACCATGGGGAGGCACTGACATGCTGCTAACTGACAAGTCCCAGGCCAGTGTGGTTTCAGGCCTCTTTTTAGGGGGGCAAGTATCTGGCAGATGCCTCTCTTCACTGGGGGGTGTTCCCTTTGCAGCACTGGGAGGGGAGCCTCAATCTCTTGCCTCTCTGCAAGCCTTTACTAAAGCACTTGCCTGGAACCCTTGGGTGCACTTGTATGTGGGTTCTGCAGTCCCCAGGGTCTAGTAGGATTCTGGCTTGGTAAGTGTGAGCCTAGGGGCAGGGGGGCCAGGAGTTTCTGTGCTGGGCCTAGTTCCTTCCCTGTCTGCCATCCTGTTCCTAGACTAAGGAAGGGGTTCAGGGGAGGGCAGGAACACTGACTCTGGACTCCCACCCTGCCACTGCAAGCTAGGCTCTCCCTGCCTAGTCAGTCGGAGCAGTACTGTCAAATACTGAGCTCTTTTGGGGTGAGAGAGAATTCAGTAAATTCCCAGATGAATAACGGCTGAAGTCAGAAGCAGTATCCAATGGTCTCCGTGATGACCTTGAGCCATTCCCAGGCCTCAGTTTCCCCATGTGAAAAGGGTGCTTGCTCAGTCTGACCTTGAGTGATCAGAAAGTGGGGGGCTGCTTAACACCAACACACAGCCTTCTCCCTGCCTCCTCCCAAGGTGGATTCAGTCCTATTCTTGGGCTGCAGGGATGACCCCGCCCGAGGACTGTAGCTTGCTGGGGTTGTTGGTGGGGGGTGGGGCTGCGTCCACGCAGAGGCCCGAGGCTGGCAGGGAAATAGTTAACGGTTCTTTGCTTTATTATTTTTTTCCTGCCTTGGTGGTGACAGCATTGTCTGGGCTTTGGGGCGTCGGGGTACGTGTGTATGGGGGGCATTGTAGTGGAAGGGGGCGGAGGCCCGAGAGACCTTGGATCCACTAAAGGGCCTGAAAGGTCGGTCCTAGAGACAAACCCAATTCATAGTTTAGGGGTCTGGGGCACCGAGAGGTCGTGGGTGCTTAGCCTTGGGTCGGGATCGTATGGGGCGACCTCACGGATACCCCAAACTGCGAGCACCCTCCTCCCCAACCGGCACCCTGAGACCTGGGCGCAAGACGGGCGCAGCAGGACAGGTTCAGACAAGAACACACACACACACACACACACACACACACACACAGGTTCAGACAAGAACACACACACACACACACACACACACACACAGGTTCAGACAACACACACACACACACACACACACACACACACACACGCATGCACAACGCACCGCACAGCCACAGCTGGACACCGCTGCCCGCCACGCGTCCCCCAGAGGGGACCTGTGCCCGGAGCCCGCCCGGGGTACCTTCATGTCGTTGACGATGGCCTGGAAGAGCCCGCCCAGGGCGCCGCACTCCTTCTCTGCCGTCTCCATGCTGCGGCCGGGCGCACCGCGGCAGGGCGCGCAAGGGGCGCGGGGAGCGGGGAGCGGCGCAGGGGAGGGGCCGGGCCACCGCTCCTGGGCCGCGCCCGGGCTCCCGCCTCAGGGCCGCGCTCTCAGCGGCCGGCCGCGCCGCGCTCCGGGGTTGCGGGCCGTGGGCGGGCGGCGCGGGCCATGGCTCGGTGGGGCTGGGGGCGCGGCGCGGGCAGTTCGCGGCGCAGCCTCGGCGCGGGCACTGGAGCGGCGGCGGTAATCCGAGCCGCCGAAGCTCGGGCGTCACGTGGGCGCGGAGGAGGGAGGGAGGGCCGCAGGGAGGGAGCGCGGGAGGGGGCTGTGGGAACGAAAGGCCGGGCGGGCGCGGACCCATTCACGGCCAGAAACCAGGGCTTTGAAATCCGAGCCCTGGCGCTGCCAGACTGGTCGGGCGAGAGGGGCTGGCGGGCGCGGGCGCCACCGCGGGTCGGGGCGGCGCAGGGGCGGGGCCCGCTCAGCCCCCGGCCGGGGCGGCTCACGGCTTGCACCTTCAAGGCCTTGGGCTCGCCAAAGATTAGCCCCGCAGCGGACTTCGTCCTTAGCGCTTCCCCGTACGACCGCTGGGTAGCACCGAGCAGGCGCGCAGAGGGAAACGGGAGCTGACTGCTTTGGAGCTGTCCACCATAAAGTCCAACCCTCCTGCACAAATGTCCTTCCGTCCCTTTTCTAAGTGCTGCCGATGCCACCTGGATTGGGGGTGGAATTAGTGATGGTGTCCCGGCCCAACTTCCTCCTGTGAGTAGGGGTCTGTGTCGGACCTGCAGTGTATTGTGGGGATGCACGCGTGTATATGTGGGCGAGGACAAGTACTGCTGTCGTCCTGGAGACTCCAGGTGAACCTACTCTCATGGGGACACACAGTATGGGCTCCAGGGAAAAGCAGGCACAAACTCCTGGTGACTAAGGGGCCTCAGCAGGCAATAGTGGTTTACAAGATGACCAAGCGAAGAGGGCCCAGAGCCTGGTGACAGGTGCAGAGGTTGAGCTAAATGAAAGGTTGGGGCTTCTATCTCTTACTACTTTCCTTCCGCTGCTCAGTGAAACGCAGTGTCCTGCTGTGCCATCCTTGCCTATGGGGGACATTCACATTGCACAGAGAATCAGAAAGCAGGATTAAGGAATGAAAGGACGGCCAAGAGGAGGGTGCTGATCCTGGGTAGAGCTGGGCCCTGGATCCACATCATCAGGGCCCGGAATGAAGCCAGCTTTCCAGGATAGCTGCAGCATCAGGCTAGGCATAGGTGACACCAGACAAGGAGCAGGCAGGTTTGGTTAAGGATTCTGTCATTTCTTTATTGGGGCAGGGATGGACATGGTTCTGGAGAGGTCTTTGTGCTGGCCTGGGCATGTTATCCACAGACGCACATATGCATGCACACCATGCCAGTGCTCTGGGGGCCAAGGCCAGACTCTTCTCCCAGGGGGATTAGAAAGAGGTGCTTCTGGATTCTGAGGCTGTGGTCCAACTCATGAGGGAAGCCACCGTCCCAAGCCAGGATGTAGCCGGCAATGTTGGGGTCCAAACGCTTTGCTGGAAGGAGCTGGGGCTGACAGAACAGACTGTCCCCCTCCCTACCCTGGGCTGGTGTTCAGGTCCAGCCCTGCCCAAGGCAGGTTCTCAGGCTCCCTGTGGCCTCAGCCTGGAGACCCTGAGTGCTTCAAGGGCCATCTGGGCCCTTTTCCAAACCAGGCACGTCAGAGGACAACTCTGCGGTCCAGGTGATCCCCACGCCCACTGCGTTGGTGTCTTACTTCCAGGTGTTGTTTCTGGACCTTTTCAAAGTGCTGCAGCAGCTCTGTGTAGTCGATGCTGGGGGTGTCACCTTTCTGGGACCTGGGGGCAGCTTTCAGACTGTCTCTGGGAAGATGGAGAAAAGCCAGAGTCAGTGTCTGCATCATGGTGGGTACTGGTGGGATTCAGCTTCTGGGCATCTGTGTCCTTGCCCAGCAGCATCTTCCCAGCAGCCAGACCCATAGTGCTTGGGGTAAATGCCCACCCCCTTCCCTGCAGCTGGTGGGAACAGCCAACCGGCTGCTTGGATATCTCTCAGCCTGTGGGCTGTTAATGGCGCCCAGAGCAGGCATTGCATGGGGAAGCATTTCCTGTTTACCAGTGGCTCCCTTTGGGGTGAGAGCCAGGGCTAGCAGCCAGCCAGGAAGCCAGCTGGGGCCTGGAACAGGGTCTGGGGAGAAGGGGGAGGCAGCGGCCCTGTCCTTTCTCTGCAGTATGGCTGGGCTGCAGACAGCTGGGATCACCAAAGTCTCTCTGCTAGACTTGATACTTGGCAGGGCACTGGGTCCCAGTCACTACCTTTCCCCAAAGAGCTTATCTCACCACTGGGCATGCTGATGGCACCTACACTCATACTACCACCATTCTCCTGAGCTGTTCTGTATACCAGTGTGCCTACAGTGCACACAGTCCTCCAACTGTTTGATGTACCAACCCTGTGCTTCACACCAACTGTGTTCAGTTTGACACTCAGGTCCCTGCCCCATTCCTAAAGGTCCCTCCAGCAGATCCTTATGTTTTACTCCCTGCCCCCAACTCTGGCTCACTGGCTTAGAGACCCTGGCAAAGAGTGTCATGAGGACTGTGGCCCACTCAACTAAGCAGACTTCCTGGTACCTCTGAGTTGGTGAAGAGGCCCCAGCATGACTGGTTCTGACAGCAGCTGAGGAAACAGGGTAGGTAGGGCATGTAATTTCATTTCCTAGTCTGTAAAAGATGCTGCCACAGGAGACATGTCATGGCATGGGTGTAAGGTTCCCTCCCTACATGACATGAAAGAAACTTGTCTGGTGTCCAGCCCCAGCTCAGGTATGAGATGGACAGCTACATATAGCTCTGCCACTCCGAGAGTAGGAAGCTCAAGGGCCTGGTGCACCTGGCTGCTCTTGTCTAGAGTAGGGAGACGTAATAGAGCTCCCACAATGGCACCTTCCCCAGTGAGGTTGGCCAGGTGAGAAAAACCAATGGCTGAAGCCTGAAGGCACTGATGTGGCCTGCCAAGCTTTAGGCCAAAACCAGGGCACAGCTGCTCCCAGATGCAACTTTGGGGACTTGATTCTATCTCTCATAACCTAGCCCACACTGCTTTTTTCCTTTCTTTCCAGGAGGACACACACTGGCTGAAAACATCTTAGATAACATCTGTGGCCTATGTTTTCCTGGGGCTTGAACCACAGCCTCCAGAGCCAGGGCTTGGTCACTGTTGGTTGAAGAGTGAGAGTGATCTGCTGATGCCCACTTGATTGTCAGTTGGGGGCTTCTGCTGTTGTTTGACTCCCCTGGAAATGGGGGTAGAGGTACCATTGTCCTGGGGAACAACCTAGACTTCTAAGGGGCAGAGAGACTTAGAGCTTGTCATCCTCGGTTCCACGGTGTGGCTAGCTGTTATCCAAACCATTTAATCTGGGACAGGGGAGAGACCTGAGGTCACAGAGATGACAGTGGGTGGGGGTGTGTGCCCAAGAGTCTACATGCTGTCCTGACAACACCCTTAGCAAACCTGGGGCTGAAGGTCCAGGGCAGGGACTAATGTGAGAGATGGAAGGATGTTTATACTACTTTTGTCAACTTGACACACTAGCTTGACACACTAGAGTTACTTGGGAAGAAGGAACCCAAACTGAGAACCTGCACCAGACTAGTCTGCAGGCATGTGTGTGGGGCATTCTTGATTACTGATTGATGGGGTGGTGCTACCCATGGGCAGGTGGTCCTGTAAGCAAGCAAGCTGAGCAAGCCATACAGAGCAAACAAATATTTTCCTCTATGGTCTTTGTTTCAGTTCCTGCCCTGACTTCCCTCAGTGAGCGACTATTACCTGGAAATATAAGATGAAATAAACCCATTTCTTCACAAGCTGCTTTTTGTGTTTGTCATAGCAATAGAAAGCAAGCTAGAACAAAAAGATACCCAGATTGGGGCTGGGGAAGCAGCTGTACCTTGCTCTCTGGGACCTCAGAGTGGTGAGGTGTCCTGCCTCATGGTAGGGGGATCCTTCCCAGACATCATGACCAGCCTTGCTGCTTGCTTGAGACAGCATCTCATGTACCTCAGGCTGGCCTGTATAGCCAAAGACACCTTTGAATTCCTGGCTCTCCTATCTTTACCTCTCCAGTGCTGGGATTACAAGCATCTCCTTACCCATCACAATGCATGCTTTCTTTCCCACAATCCTCAGGTACTGGGTAACAGGGACACTCTCCCCTGCCATCCTACCCATGTATCTGCCACTAGCTTTTCTTTCAGAGAATCTCTCTTGCCTCACTGAGGATAGTTATAAACTCTGAGAGTGGCCCATGGTCCCCAAACTCTAGTGAGAACGCAAGGAGGGACGAGGGGCGAGTGCATAAACCTCCCCAGCTGTTCTGCTTGCAGGCCGGCTGTCTACCATCTGCCTGCCCCACCCTGGGCTGGGGCTGCCCACAGCCCCCTTCCAGAGTGTGAGCTGCCCCTCTGCACCCCAACCCTGCAACCTGACTCTTCCTCCAGCTGTCTGAGGTCCCTTCCCACCCGCTGTTTCCACACATGTATCTACATTCAACTTTCCCAGGTCCCTGCAAAGCTGGAAGGCTAGGAACACCCCAACACCTCCTGCCCATTTAGCCCATGTGTGCATCTACCAAGAAACCGGGAGCCAGGGAGGGTATGGAATTTGCCTAAGGCCACAAAGCAATGCTAAGAACGTGGGCCAGATCCTATTCTAAGCTTGAAACCATTCACTGACCCACATAAGAGTCCTCTACACAGAGGACTTGGGCTCAAGATTTTCCTGAGGAAACCCTTTTACCTATTTTCTCTCTGAGGATTTATGTTGCCTTGACTTAGACAGCCTTCCCTTCCCTCCCCAGACAAGATATTGCTAGCAGAGCCCTGAGAAAGGGGCTCTGCGAAGTGGTAGGGTTTGTGGCCTGGCCTGAGGCCTCCCCCAGGGCAGTGCCCTTCCTGCTGCCTTCTCCCTTCCTCCACCTTCTTCTCGGTAGTGCCTACCAGGATACTGTGGAGTGTCTACCTCTGCATTGTTCAACAGAGAGGTCAGGCTGAGGAGGCAGGATGGGAAAATGCCTTATATTTCCAGATTTCACTACTCTCAAAAGCAGGGAACACTCCCTTTGAGAGGCATCCAGACACCAGCCCCACAGTGGCTTCCCTAAATGCTGGGTATATTCAACATACCAAATATTTCCCACAGTTCACTTGGCTCACACTCAGAGCTGATGAGACAGTCAGCACAAGGTTGATAGGGAAAAGGGCAAGGAAGGGTAGACTGGGCAGCGGGTAGGGATGACCTATCAGGTTGATCTGGAAGACACAGAGCCATTAGAGACCTGAGTGCAGCAGGTCTATCCTGAGGCTGTCTGCATCTACCCTGAGGGCAAATGCCTGAGGCCTTCACTGCAGCAAGGCGCCATGCCTGCTGAGTGGCTCCAATGGCCTAGGAGGGAATTCTAGACACACAGGGCAGCTGATGCAAGCTGGGTGCACTCCATTCAGCGTAAATCTTCTCAGTGGCTCTGCTTGTTTCCATGGTGACCTGACAAGTGAAATTTTCCATCTCCGATGCCAAATGCCTGTGGATGAGGCAAAGCCTCCAAGGGTTACCAAATATAGACACAGCCCAACAGGCTGTGGGGCCAGGGCCAGCAGAGGGTTCAGGGTGGGAGCCTGGACCCCCCCTGCCCAGAGGATGCCAGGCTGGGACATTCAGACATGTTTTTCCTGAGAGCAGGACCCTAGCAGAGTAGCCCAGGTACATTCTGGCTCCTTCTTCCTCTGGAATGGTGGTGGGAAGGTCCTGGTGATGCTGGTGCTCTCAGAGGGCCAGGTTTGAACACCTCAGAGAACGGAATGGCAAGGCATCAAAGCCTACAAGGTGCCTAAGATTGCACTCTATCTGGCTCTCTGGACCTTCACTTACTCTCCATCCCTGGAGCTCCTCTCTCCAGGGGGCTTCTCCTGGGCAAAGGTCTCAAACTGAGGCCTGGTCTCTCCGAGCTCCCCCAGCCTGCTTAAACACTGCCCCTTAAACACTCTCAGAACCTCCCATCTTGGGACCTGCTGTGGACTTGAAGACAAAAGAAAGGTAGTTTGGATGAATAGGGTTGAGATGACAAAGGAGTAAGGTGACGAATGAGCAGGGCACCTCAGCACCCGACCCAAGGCCCCTGGGTTGCCCATGGACTGGGCCTGGAGCAGCACTCACCCTGTCTGCAGCAGCTCAGGGTTGGGCACACACTGAAGCCGGTGAGAGAGCAGCTGGAAGGCACTGCTCTGGGGCAGCAGCATGAGCAGGCCGTACAGGGCCTTGATCAGGTATGGGTTGTTCTTCACGTCCAGCAGTTGCAGGCGCAGATCTGCAGTAGAGCAGAAGTCAGGGGTCAGGGATCCTGGCCTCAGCATGCTGGAAGAAGGCTGGAAACATCCTGGACCCAGCAGTGCTGGGCTGAGATGCACCTGCCTAGGTTTAAGCAGTGGCTTCTCTACAGCTAGCAGGCCTGGCCCCCTTCTCTCAGAGAATTTTAGCCATTTCTATGACCTAATTTCTCCCTACCCACCCACTTGACTGACCTATCTAGCAGCCCTCTCAGCCAAAGATCCCCAAACCCGCTGTAGGGGCTAAGCCCACCTTCCCCAGGCTCAGCTGCTTCCGTGTAATGAGGGCTGGGGTGGGGGCTTCTAGAGTAACAGATTCCCCACTTGGCTCTGCACGTGCCAGCACGTGAGCTATAAATAGGGTGAGCTGGAGAGAAAGACTGGATTAGGGCTTCGCTAAGGGAGGGCAGGATGGGAAAATGCCTTTGTGTGTATGGAGGCGCACACCAAAGCCCTGAGTCTCCAGAAGGTGATTTGGATGTTCGACTTAGACATAGCCACTTACCACCTCACCCCTTTAAAGGCAGGGACACTCTTGCTCTCTGCCCAGCACCTATGTCAACTGAGGGTATCTGGACCGGCCAGTGGCCAGCTGCATCTCAAGGTGGCTTCAGCCTATGCAAGGCCTGATAGGGAGATTGGACTGGAGGGAGGCTCTCCTTTTCCTCTGGGGCCTCTGTAGTACCACTGCTCCTTCCATATCCTAAACCTTGGCGAACATTACTTGTACACAATGAGCCACACCTTCCAGAGACTGAACCCGAATCTTAGAGAGTGGTCTTGCCTCCCACTAGGAGTCGGACAAGGAGTCTGGAAGGATGCTGGGAGCCTGGGCAGCCAGGCCCTGGTGCCAGATAGCAAAGGACTGTGTGGCCTCTCAGTCTCTCCTCTTATCCCAAAAGGCAGAAGTCATAGGCACCTATGATACTATAACATACATGATATTCATCCAAGTTTCCCAGCACACAACTCCTATAGTCCTTAGAGTCTCTAAAACAAAGTCTTGCGGACTGATGAGTTGAAGACTGAGCTGAATCACCAATGGCCAAAATAAACCAACCATTCTTAAATAACGATACTCCCATAAAACCTTAGGATTGGGTTAGGAGAGGTGTGCTCTCCTCTTCCTCCATTTCCACTGTAGTGCCCTCTATGAGAAGCACTAAATGTCTTCCTAGAGTTCTGTGAGCCACTCAAGCAAACCAAATCTAGGGGCTGGTGTGAGCCCTGATTTATAATTGGGTGCTCAGAAGCCCAGGCCCTGTGAGATTGGATGCTGGCTCCAGGCAGGCTGTATGAAGACTGAAATGCATTGGAGGGTGCTCATCTAGGGGAGCAGGGAGAAACACTAGGATTTAGAGAAGAGCTGATCTTCAGGGTGTGTGCACAGGGAAACATTTTGTTTTCTTGGTCAAGACAGGGTTTCTCTGTGCAGCCCTGGCTCGCCTGGAACTCGTTCTGTAGACCAGGCTGGCCTTGAATTCAGAGATCTGCCTGTCTCTGCCTCTCGAGTACTGGGATTAAAGGCATGTGCCACCATCGCCCGGCTAGGAAAACTTTTTATCATGTACATAGATCCAGAGAAGCCTGAACCTACTTCCAGTTCTTTCTTCTTTGTGGGCCTTGGGGACACTTGGTCTGTCTTCTATCTTTGCTGTCAGCACTTTCCCATCTCATACCTGAGGATGAACCGCTCAGGGTTTCCTCTTGATTAGCCTAGGCCTGCCTTCAGATGAGCCCTTCTACCCTGTGGGGCCCCCAGGAAGTGAGATGCTAGGCAGGGCATGCTTTGGACAGGCTGAGACGAGGGTCTCTCTCCTGTTCTGTTGTCTCTACAGCCTGAGTCTGGTCCTTTAAACATGAGGGAGCCGGGAGGAGGATCCTTGAACCCTGCTTTTATGTTTGGGTCCCAAGGTAAAAGCCAATCACTCAGGCCATCGGTGCTGCCAAGCAGCTAGAGGCCCATGTGGCCACCCAGACTAGGAAGGTGGCTACAGCTAGGGCTGCCTCTGGCTTCTCTAGCACACTGTGAATACACGTGTGTTATTGGGAATGCTGCCTGCTTTGGGGAGCAGGCGCTGCATGTGTAGAGGTGCCAAGAGCTGTGCTTGCCCAGCCAGCTGCTGCTTCTGCACATTCAGCCTGGGTGCTACTCACAGGGTAGTTCTCGCCCACTGGCTCCTGGCACATGCCATCTCTCCCTCAGGAGAGGAGAGGACACAGATCCTGGGCAAACAGGAATACATGTGAGGGGTGCCTAGAACCCCAGAGTCAGGGAAGAGGCAGCAGGCTGGGGAGGGACAGCTAGGGACAGCCCCAGGACAGGGTCTTGTTTTAACATTCTGATGGGTTTCATTTTCAGCACTGGCCCATGCGTATGTGACCCATTTTGAGGAAAGAGACAAAACTAAGTTTTGATGCCATGTACCCTGTCCCACTCCAGCCAGCTCCTTGCCAATCACTACCACTTAGTATTATACTCTTGACATTCTAGAACACTCCTGGGGTCACTGCCCTCTCTTCCCTCTTCAGGCTCAGTCTAGAGTGGTATATGAACTTGGCTCCATACCTCCCCCCAACCCCAGACCACCTGAAAGCCATGGCAAGTCTACGGCTGTTAGAGACAGGATCTTACATGTAAAGATGCCTCCCCCCAGACCACCTGAAAGCCATGGCAAGTCTACAGCTGTTAGAGACAGGATCTTACATGTAAAGATGGGGCACTCAATCAGTTGCACCAGTTTGTCTACCTCTGTGAGGAAATCCACGGTGACTTCCAGGTCCCCACTGGGTATGCAGTCAAGGAAAGTCTTCTCATTGAGAACATCTTTGTCCAAGGAGTGGCAAAGGATGGACTCCAGGACTTGGCCTCAGAATTTCATGTGTCCCTCTCCCAGATCTAGTTTCCATCGAGAAGCCTGGCTTCTTTCAAAGTGGGACTTAGCACATGAAGGACATACATTTATTTCTCTGCCTTTCTGTCCCTGTAACTGGGATGTGGCCCAGCTGCCCCTTCTGCACGGTGCTCAGGTTCTGCTCCTTCAGCTCAGGAAGATACTTACTGTGGCCCTGTAGCTGGACAGCAGAGGGCTGGATAGGAGAGGCTCCTGGTTTTTGTCTGAGAGGACAGCCCATTAGCAGGCCAGGGAAGCTTAGGAACTGGCCAATGGGCTCCTGGTCTCTGGGTCACACAAGTGGCCAAGAAAAGCAGGCTTAGGCTGTGGAAGCACGCCATGCAAGAACACTTGACCCTTCCCTTCATGGCTCCCAGCTTCTGGCCATCATAGCAGGAAATCAGTCTTACTTCCTGAACACTGTTCTGATCCTAGATCATAAGTCAGGTTCAAAGATGAGGCAGTTTTGATTCTCAGTGGTAGATAAAAAAAATTCTGACTACGGATGCCTTTCGGTGAAGCAGGTCCTCATACATCTGGTATGTGTGTGGTAGGCTCCTGGACCTTCTTGAAGTTTCCAAAGTTTCAACATGTGAGCCAGGCCTACAGGTCTCCTCAGCAAGATCTTGTACCAAGGCCTTTTCCAGCCAACAAAGGGGCTAGCAGGGGATAAGGGAGCTGAGTACCTGTCTGTTCTCTGAGGCAGGAGGTGGGGCTCATTCCATGCAGCTGCTTTCCACGCCTAGGTTTTTGCAGGCCTGTGTCCCCTTCAGGAAGTCAAAGGGGCCCTGTTTACTGACTGATAACAGTTCCTTCCTGAATACACACCACACCACACCACACAGCACTCCTGGAGGGAGGTCTTAGTGATGTCACAAGCCCTGGAAGCTGAGTATAGGAAAATGGCAGTAGGGCCACTCCTGACCCTCACTGGGGGAATGAATGAAGATGAGAGGATACAATTTCTGGATGAGGTCATAGGCATGCCGGTAGTTCTGGGTGAGGAAGCAGAGTGACACGGTAGTGACTGGGTTGTGGCACCAGGAGCGGTACAGGCAGCAGAAGAGGTTCTGGCTTTCCTGGGGGAGAGGTGCAGCAGTTAGAAGGCTTGGCTCTCTGTCACTGGGTCTACGTAGAACCTAAGGAGGGAAGGACCTCAAGGGGCTGGAAGAAGGACTTGGGGCTCCTGGGGGGAGCAGGGGTGCCAGCTCAGCACTGGGCTGTGTTTGGCAGACCGGCTGGGAATAAGCTGTCACAAAGGAAATGCTGACAGCTCCTCAGACCCTGTCATTACCTCCTGGCCTCACAGAGCCACGTGGTAGTGGAAGCAAGGGCCTAGTCAATAGTGAGCCTACCCTTTGTAAGCTGGCCTGTCTGCTGCTGCCAAAATGAGAAGAATTGTTTCTCAGAACTCTGTGGTCCCAGAGCCTGGGGCTGGGAAGAAGTTTCCTTGGGGACCAGGCTCTTCTTTCTAGCCTTGAATCCCATTTTCCCCTACCTTGGTAGCCCACCTCATGCTCTCAGTGTATCAGAAAAGCAGTCCTGCAGATGAGCCCACACTTAGGGAGCCCCCGAGACTGAGGAAAATTCTTAAGTCCTCTGTGAATGTCTGCAAGGAACCACAGGAGGAAAGGAGGGCTGTGGCCTGGATCATTCCAAGGCACCAGCCTCAGATGTCCTCACACACATGGGCTTAAATGTCCTTGAGACTCCCAGGGAGGGGTTGAGGTAGGGTCATGCTGGGCAGGGGGCAGAGGGAAAGTGACCCAAACCCAGATTGGGAAATAATCCCTGGCACTCATGTAGCTATGTGGGCTGCATGCCTCCCAGGCCTGCAGTATCTCTCTGCCCTTTCTGATCAATCTTTGGCCAACCTTACCCAAAGCCTGAAACAGGAAGCAATGACATACTATGGCTGATGACAGGCATTTTATGAGACAGATGTGTTCAGCTGTGGGAGAAGGGCCAGAGCAAGGAGGGACATAAGGAGAACAATTAACCCTTTGTTTCCTAGCAGTATTTCAGATTTTGCTACAAGAAGGGACTTTGTTGAGTAGAGTATTCCAGAACCAGTTTCCAAAAGGACAGAGAATAGTGGGGCAGGAACTGGGAAGAGCATATGGACCTGGCCTCAGGCAGGGAAGACTCCCAGTTTACCCATCTCCTCTGTGGGTCTCCTGGGACCAGCTGAGGATTGAACTGGGTCCTGTGCACCCTCAAGCCTAACCCTGGGGTCAGAGGGGAGTACCAGAGTCTTCAGGTCCTTGAGCTGGTTTCTCAGCTGGAAAAGCTCAGTGGAGGTGAGCAAGATGGTATTGAGGGTGTGCACCATGGTGGATGCAAACTTGAGGTCCTCCTCCCGAAGCAGGATGTCTGCCATCGAGTGGAAGATGTTTTCCGCGTTCAGCAGGAGGCAGAGCTGCCTGGAAAACAAGCCAGGAAAGGTTACACTCTGGAGGCTTTTCAGGGTCCTAGTGGAACCTGCTCTTTATTAGGACTGCAGGGTCCTCGGGGTATGTATGGGAACGGGACCTCAGGGATGGCATCAGCATCAGCACACAGGCGGCCTAGCTCTTTACTTCCCAATATCACTTACAGTCACCCAGAATCCATGATGCACAAGATCTATTTGTGTCCCTCCTCCTTCACAGAACAGTTGGGCCTTGGGCTACCAGGAACGCACCAAGATACCTTCCTGGGATTTCACATGTATCAACAAATCTACATGTTACATCATGTGTATCTCCTATATATATCGGCAATGCCTCCCCATGCCAAGGTGTTTCTGCCCCTCTAGGACCTTACTTCTCTCTAGATTTCATCTGAGGATGTCTCTACACACAAGTCATGAAAGCTTCTTGGGATTAGAGTGTCTGCGCTGCTCAGTTGTAGCCTTACCTGGAGGGATGTGCGCAGGTCGCCGGGTCCAGCAGCAGTTGGGGGCTAAACTGACCCTATATAAACCCAGTGGTGTAGGGAGGTAAAGCCACTGGCCCTCACATATTTCCTTTAGTAAGAGACTTCGGGTAAGGAGTGGGCTCTAAAAAAGTGGCTCTGTTACCAAAGAGGAACCTAGAGAATGAGGAAAAACAGCTTTTCCAGGTCCCTGGGGCAAGGTGAAATAATAGCACACAAGCACATCTTGAAGTCAGACTGGGAGGGGCTGTTGGTGGAGCAGGAGTGGGCAAGGGGGTAGGGGCTGGTGAGCAGTAGGTGTGCATGCTTCCTGTTGGAAAGGGACTAGTTGCCCAGCATACCTTGTCCTCATGGTCTCTGGTCTGGGGCTGATATCTTCTGCCTGCCTGACTCTTCCTGTCCCAGGGAAACAACACCACAGACTAGACAAGGGGCAGAAGCTTCAAGTACTGGGCACTGAATCACATGAACCACACTCTGAGGCAACATGCCTAAAACAAGGCTACTTCTTGTATGGGATTTGATCAGGGCTGGATTTCAGGCTTTATTTACTATGAACACTAGCCTTGACTCTGCCACTAGGCTTGAGACAATCCTGTCACACCCTCAGTCCCAGAGTATTTGGTAATGAAGAAGCCAAACCATGAAGTGCAAATATTTATAACCTAGATCCAACGGAACCAGCAGGCTTGGGCAAGAGACCATGAAAGACATCCAAATGAGGTTTGGGCATGATAGGGGTGGGACTGGGGCTGGGAGGAGGGAGGGACTCATGACCAAGGGGTTACTGAATCTCTACTGCACACCCACCCAGGTGGTAAAGACCACTCCTATGTGGGTGGGCAAAGGCCTTGGAGCCTTGTGGCCTTGAACTCAGCCAGGTGACCCCAGTAACTCTGCATAGCAATTTCTTGATCTCTTAAATGGGGACAATACCTGTCTAAAATGGGGAAGCAACCAGAAGGCAGGTGGGAAGACCCCTGTGAGGTGCCCAGTTTTTGGTGTATGGCACCCAGGGACAAGAGCCGTCATAGTACAGATGACAGTAGCAGGCAGGTGGGAGCCCTTCTGTAGAACTACACAGTGCTTCCTGCCCCCCCAAATCTACCCCTGGAGGAGCCCTGTCTCCAAGGCTGTGGGACAGAAATGTTTAAAAAGGGCAGGCCAGGGAGGAAGGGGGTAGTGACAAATGGTCACAAGTGTCCGTCACCTGCAGCTGCTGCCGTCTCCATGACAGAGGCCAGCAGCTGAATGGCTGCCAGGCAGTGTTTCCCAAGGACCCCAGGTCAGCCAGGATGGGACTTGCAGCAGCCGGAGCTTGGGGTGCCACTCATGTGTTGGCAGGTTAGGGATGGTTTGGAGGGGCAGGCAAGGCCGAGAAGAAGCAAGCAGGCACCATGGTCTCCAGAGATACTGGGAAATGCTGACCATGCTATAGGTCAGGCCGGTAGAGCTTTCTGGAAATAACCTCATTGCCACTTGTTCCTCTCTACTTCACCTGACTGTGGTCTTTTGTCTCCCAAGAGAGCTCAAGACCCATGAGTATGTTCAAAGTGGTCTAGAGTCAGTGACTTCCACATGACTCTCTTGCCCTGGGCCTCACTGAAGGGACTCCAGAGAGAACAGTCCCTGTGGATGTCTCCAATGTATTTTTGAGCTTCATAGGGCCACAGTGAGACTTTTGGTGTCCCTGCAGATTCACCTTCCTGTGGTAGTAAACACTATTATCCTGCCCACCCAGCTTCATAATCACCAGCCTGGTCCAGACAGGGGCCTCAAGGGCTTTCTCCCACCTCAGCATCATCTCCTCTGTTCTACCACTGTCTAGGGGGAAAAGCCAATCATGTCCTGCTGGGTCAGTCCTGAGACACCTCTCAGTCTGACTTCCTGCTCATTTAAACATTTTTAAAATTATGTGTCTGTGTCTTAGTACAGGTACCCATGGAGGCTGGGGATCTCAGATCCCCCTGGAGTTGCAGTTACAGGTGGTTGTGAAATGCCTGGCATGGGTGCTGAGAACCAAGCCTGGGACTTCTGTAAAAGCAGTATGAACTCACAGTGGCTAAGCCCTCTCTTTCCAGCTCCTCCCACACCAGCTCTGACAAATCTAAAAGACAGACCCAGGCAGGCCTCTCTCAGGGCCTCATCTAAGGCTTCCTGCTGGATCTGTTGTGAAGCCCAGCTCCTGCTGCTAAGCAATGAACCTCTCCAGTCTCAGTTTGACATCCTTTGCTAGGGATACCTTAGCCTCTGGGCTTGTCTTCTGATGTGGACCTCACCCCGTCTGTTGTGCTGACTTCTGGCCACTGAGGTCTCATGTCTGTTTTGCACCCTGGGGAAGCCTGGGTGTGATGCCTTCTCTGCCTGCCAGGGTCTAAAAACAGGCCCTATTTCTTTTAGAGCACTGGTCATGTGGCTGCACTTTTGCTAGGCTCTTGCCTCCCACACTAGAATATGAGCTACAAAGGCAAAATCTTGTCTGTGGCCCTCAAGTGCCTCAAACTAAGAGGGCCTGATGTGCAGCCGCTGCTCAATCACCATGGCTGGATGTTATTGCATTAAGGGACCTTGCTCATTTTGTTCAAAGGTTTCATGGACAGAGGCTGGGGAAATGGCTCAGACTATGCAACTACAAGGACCTGAGTTTGGATCCCCCCAAATGCATGTAAATGTTGGGTGGGCCTGACAGCCAGCTTCAGAAGGTGGAAGTGAGGCCCTTAAAGCCACTTGGCCAGACCAGCCATATCTGCACAGGTTTGATTGAGAGACCTGGCCTTAGTGATTATGGTGGAAGAGCTATTGAGGACAATTACCAACAGCAACCTTGGACTTCTACATGCATGGGCACTCATATGCACCCCCACATATGAAAAAAAGCCTAGGAAAGAATAATGGGAAGCCCCTGCCAAGGCCCGACTTTGAACCCTCCTGATGTTCTAGGCATCCCATGATAACCAGAGAGACTCTAGACAGAGCCTGATGGGCTGCTCCTCTGGCCAGCAGCTCCCAAGGTTCCAGCTGGGTGGGTGTTTCTAGACCTTCAGCTAGGACTTGTGACAAGGGCAAGGAAACAGAAGTGGGGCCATTGTGCCAGAAAGGCACAAGAGGACAGGAGTAGTAATGATAGTACAGGCCAGGTCAGGGCAAGAAGAGCAGTTCCTGTCTAGTCCAGTCCACAGCGTTCGCCATGTTAAGGTACTGCCCTACGAACGAAGAGGACAGGAGGCAGAAAGAGGGGTGGGGCTTTAAGTGAGAACAGGATGCTTGTATCTCCTCTGTCAGGAAGTAGGGGAGGGATAACCCCAAATTACATCCCAGGACTCACTGGCAGCCCAACTTCCATATGCCTAGCCCTGGAGTGTGAGCCAGGTCTTCCTGTGTGTTTTTGAATTTGCAGAGAAGAGCAGTCTGAGGTTCAGGGAGAGTCTATGCCGCTGGTGACTTTAGAACCAGGAGTCAGCTTTCTGAGCCCGAGACTGTCCTCATCACTTCTCACGTGCCCGTCCCTGCCCGTGGAGGCCTGGCAGATGGCTGCCTTGCAGGGCTGCTGCGTCATCACTTCTCTGCTGAGTCCCAGCCTGGCTTGAGCTGCCTGCTTGGCTTTCAAGCATAGCGTCAATAATGGAACACAGCTTGCAAGCATTACACATTTGCCCATATTTTTTAATACCCACATTAAAGTGCTATTCATCATGAGACAATGGCCTGGAAAGCGCTTAGGGACGAGGCAGAGAACGTGGGGTGGAAGGGAACCCAAATAGGGTCTGCGAAGGCTCACCTGTGCTGACCTGGATGTGGTCCATGTCTCTCTCCTATAAGAAAAAGCCTATAAGAAGCTCCTGGTAGCTGGGTGGTGGTGGCGCACGCCTTTAATCCCAGCACTTGGGAGGCAGAGGCAGGTGGATCTTTGTGAGTTCGAGGCCAGCCTGGTCTACAAAGTGAGTCCAGGACAGCCAGGGCTACACAGAGAAACCCTGTCTCGAAAAAACCAAAAAAAAAAAAAAAAAAAGAAGCTCCTGGTATGGAGCTATGACCCAGGAAATGGCAGGAGGTAAGTGGCTAGGTGTGCACTATTCAGGAAGGGTCTTACTTGGCAGCAGTGGGTTGGTGGCCCCACCAAGACTATCCTGCACAGCCCAGAGCCTTGTGGATGAGATTCTCCTCCCCCACCACTGTGTGCCTCCTGAGTGCTACCTAGACAGTGGTGGCTGCTTCCTACTCCTCCAGTACAGACCCAGGGCTCCCAAGGGAGCAACTGGGCATGACTGGGACCTAAGAGAGGGGTTGTCACTTTCCCTCAGAGCTGAGACAACACTGCTTTGTCCACAGAGATCTTTTCTGGGGGGCCAGTATCTGCCGGAAGTACTGTACCACAACTACCTGTCATTTCACCCACCACCGGCCAAGCATCTGAGGAAAACTCCATCTGTCCAAACTGGACAGCTGGTAGAAGGTGTGTTCTCCAAGCCCTCACCTGGTACACACTCATTAGCCCCAACTCGAGGGAACCACGACACAAAGTAGCTAGGAGGAAGGCCTTACTGGCTTGGTAGTGCTTTGGGTGACTCCAGAGCCACCAGTTACTCTATGTGGCCAGGCAGACAGGAGAAAGCTTGATCCAGAGCAGAAGAGCAGGAACCAACAGAGGCCTCCTTCCAGCCTGCTTCTCTTCTGCTGTGTTCTCCTGGGGAACCTGGGCTCTACATGTGGCTTCAGGAATGTTCTGAAGGGCTCTACTTCCCTACATCCTTCAAGTACAAACTAGTACAGTTGCAAGGCCAAACGAGCCTCCCCGATCCATGTTGTCACCAATCCTTCCAGGTCCCCTGGCCTCACGCTCTGGACATTCATGCTGGCTCCTGGCCAGATTCTTCTGGCTTTGACTCTCTTGAGTCTTGTAAGGGCCAAAGGTTCCCACCTGGCCTAACTTGTTTTATCATGGCATGAGGGTGTGGCAGTGATGACCTGTGACCTCAGGGCAGCTGGGGAGGAAGGCTATGCCACTTACTGGGCAAATAAGCTGTTCACTTCCTCCCTTCCTTCTTCTTTAGCCCTGGCCTGTTTTAGGAAGTGACAAAAGGCAGAAGCAGAAAGGCCTTTGACTTCCAGCAGGGATATTTGTGGGGAGTGCTCAGTCTGGAAGGAAGGGAGAGGCTCTAGTCAATGGATGTTCCTCCACCAGCTGGCCAGATGATACTAGCCTGCAGGATGTTTTCAGGAGCCACGCCTTGGCTAGTGGGCCCAGGCATGGAAAGGGTACCCAAGGTGAGCTGAGGGAAAAATGAGGATGAGTGACCTCCAGGCAGTAGTCTCTGACATTTCCTGACTGTCTCAATGTCACCATACCAAGATGGCCACTGGCAGAGTGCTGAACAGCTGGCCTGTTGGGACAGACTCAACTACAAAGCTCCTGAGCAAACAGAGATGGCAGCTGCAGTGCCCACCTTCCTCCCACTGCAACCTTTCCCAGCAGCTATGAATACCGTCCATTTCTGTTCCAACCCTCACTTGCCGCCATGCTAGCCCGCCAGTAACAAGCAGAAAACTGCCTTAGCTGGCAAGTCCCAGGTGGGGGAGTGTCCCAGTCCCTAGTACCTTGTTTGTGTCACATGAGAAGGAGGTTTTAGTTAAGGCCTTACTGGCTTTGTAGTGCTTTGGGCCTTTGGGTGACTCCAGAGTGTACCTTCTGTTAGGAACAGCCCTGCCTGATACAGAATGGCATACCTGCCATCTCACTGAGCAGAGATACCCAGCTCCACACGCCACCTCACTTAGCTCTTTGTGCCTATTTTTATGGTCTGGCATCAGATCGGTGGATTCTTTCTGTCCGAAGGCCTTTAGTAGGTGTCTGGGAAGGTAACCTGGGCTCAAAGTAATACTTCCAGGCCTGCCTTTGCCTTGGGCAAGGGGCACAAGCTCCAGGTGTCCAGTGCTCCCTGTGTGGAGGACAGATCACTGTATTTCTCCCATTGGCTCAGCCTCCCGTTCAGTGTCTTCCTTCTCCTTCTGGCCCTTCATTCCCACCCACAGCAGCACCACAGATGGAGGGGACTCTCACTTCTTCTCTACATTGGCTACTACTTGATGTTCAGCCACCTTGCTTTCCTCCAAATGCCCAGAGTCTCACAGCCGACCTGGGTATAACCGAACAGGAAGACTAGAAAAGGCAGAGGCCAGAGCCAAGTCCAGGGAAGAGGGCCTGCTCCTAGGTTCCTAACAGCTGATTTCCTTCAGGGGTTTAAAGAGAAAGCAACTTCTAGTTAGCAAAAGCTTGAGTGGGAGAGGGAGTGGGCTCCCAGCCGAGGTTCAGAAAGCTCTAGGGTCCCAATGCACACTGCTCCTCCCCCTATTCCCTTCCCTTCCAACTCCTGCTTCCCAAGTATGAAAGCTGTAAATCTGTTTTCTTTCCATCAATCCTAGGCAGTGTGCCCCTCAGGGCAAAGGCAGTCGTGGTAACCCTGCCAACTCATGCCTTAAAAATCCACCGTGTTTAATGCAGTTGATGGGTTTGATACATTTAAGTTTCTTGGGAGAGGGAGGAGGAGGCGGCGGCATGAGGCCTTGTTTTTCTGGGTCTTGCTGGGAGTTGATGGAAAGGGGACAGAAGATGAAGTGAGAGGAAGAAAGGGGCCTTTTGTCCTCTGTGCTGCTTGTCCCTCTGTTCAATAGAAGCTCCTGCTAGGCTGGAGGAAGAGCTGTCACAGACACCTGGGTGGGCTTATCCAGGATGGTTTCTTTAGGGTGGGAGCTGTCACAAGGAGGCTGACCTTTCGCTGAGGCAGCAGGTCTTTACTGGGAAGTTACTGTAACTGAGGTTACAGGGGACAGCAGGAGAGGTGACTGCTGTTTCTTACATAGTCCAGGGTGGGGTTCAGGAGGCCCTGCCATAGGAAGGGCTCCCCAGAACTGAAGTTGTCTTTTGCTGGCCCAGGGGCCTGCTGGGTTTTATTTTCCACATTTATTACCTGCCTTCCAAGGTACACCCACAGGTACTACTTGAGCCTCCTTTGTGATGCATTCAAGCACTTCACTTCCTTGTCAGGGCAGAATTCACCCTCCTCTTGCCTTATCACCAGCCCTTTCCAGCTGTGGTTGGCCCTTCAAGACCAGCCCTAGATCTTTCTTGGTCAGACAGACTTCTCAGTCAAGGGATGAGACTGGAACGAAGGGATGGATACTTGTGGAACTGAAAAGCAATGGCCAGGAAGGACCAGGGAGCCTGGTCACTTGTGGAGTTCAACCTGCCTATGGAGCTGCATGCTGAAAGGCTGCTTAATTGGAGTTTCTATTGCCATGACCAAAAAACAGCTTGTGGGAGAAAAGGATTAATTTCTTCTTATAGTTTGTAGTTACCTGCCAGGGAATCCAAGGAACTCAAGGCTGGAGCCTGGAGGCAGGAAGGTAGAAATCATAGAGAGGTGCTGCTTACTGGCTTGCTCCTCCTTGTTTAAGCTGCTTCTTACATCACCCGAACACCAGTCCAGGAGTGACACTGTCCAAAGTGAGCTGGGCCCTCCCATGTCACCACAGGCTTGCCAGTCTGGTGGGGGGATTTTCTCATTTGAGGTTCCCACTTCCAAAATGACCTTAGCTTGTGTCAAGCTGACATGAAATCGGCCAGCACAGGGGCCTAAGGGTAAAATGGACCTGGAGTGTGCTCAGGTTTTGTGAGGTATTTGGTTTTGGCAGTTATACTTTCAGAAGCTGCAAAGAGATGTCTGATTCAACAAGGTCTGGGTTTGTGTCCCAGAAGAGGCAGCACCTTCTCTCTTATACAAAGATGGCTAAATAGTAGGGGGCCAAGGCAGGGAGGATGGGAAGGCCCTGGGCCTGGGCTGAGGGAGTGCCTTGGTGCTGGAGATAGAGGTGGTAAAGGAAGACAAGGCTGGTGACCAAGGAGAGAAAATGGCCTTCTGGGCCCTGCCCGAAGGCCAGTTGTCCTAACTCCTGCACCATGGACAGTCTCTCTCTGCTGGAACCTCCATTTCCTTCCTATCAGTGGTCACAAACAAAGGAGAGCTGGTGTGCCCTCCACATCAGATGGACTGTGAGTTAAAATGCCTTTCCATGCACACAGGTGTCAGGGCGGTATGGAGATGCCCTTTCAGCAAGAGGATGCAGATGTGGCACACTAGAGGCTTCGTCAGATCCAGGTGCTCATTCTGCCCAGTGACAGCTGTTCCTTACCACAAGCCCATTTCACACACTCCTGGGCCCAGCTGGCACAAAACCGTGAACTTGGAACTCAGTTTTCCAGGAAGACTCTAAAGATACTTCTGTTATGGTAGCCACTAGAGCCTCCTCATTAATTAATTAATTAATCAATCAATCAATCAATTAATTATTTTTCTTCAGTGTATTCTAGGCAAGAGGTCTACTACTACTCCACCAGCCCATTGAGGCCTTCTGAGCCTGAGTTTCCCAGAAGCTCCCTACGGCCCCAAGGCAGTGTAACTGCGAACCACCCTGCACTTGGGACCACCCCTGTGGCAGTGACCACATCCAGTTGCAGCAATGTTGGCCTGTGATCCATATTTAGTGTTAGCTGCTGTGGCAATGGCCTGTGTTCAAGGGGCTGGGAAGGGAGCAGGGTCTGGAAACTGCACACAACTCACAGTCAGGCTTGAACTCAGACTACAGGAGAGGTTAACAGAAGGTTAACTCCAACAGCAGGCTCCCAAAAAACTGTTAGGGGTCCCAGGTCAGCTGCCAGGGAAATGGCACCTTGAGTCCTAAGTGCCCTGGAGTCTCCTTGGTGACCATCCGAGAGCCACTGACGTAACTGCTTTCCCTCTGAAGCACTCTGGGCTCTGACCTTCTTAAGCAAGACTTCCTCCTGAGAACATGCTATGCTTCCCTACAGAGGTGCTTGCTGCTTCTGACCTCAGTCCTTCCTGCTGTGTATGTCCCTGTCACCTTTCAGCCTGGCTCACGTGCTCCAACTGGTATAGGACAGAAGAAATTTAAGTCCAGGACCACAGTGCGGTCAGAACTTGGTTTCCATTTGGCCAGTGTATGGCAGCAGTAGAAAGACACAAACCACCCTCCCTTCTCCACCTAAGGTCTCCAATCCTTTAACTTGAAAGCCCATGGCAGAGATGGTCCTTCCCTCCATCTGTGTCATTCTCCTCTTCAACCTGCGGGGAAGCAAGCAACAGTAGGGCCCAGTGCCCAGTGGGGCCATGCCACTGTACCCTGAAATAGCTGGGGTGGTCCATGCCCCAACAGTCTTTCTGTCACCACATTGTTCTGCTCATTTTCTCTTACTTCATCTAACCATTCTCAAATGAGTCCTTTTAGGCCAAGGGATGGATGGCTTGTCATAACTGCTCATAGATCCCCAAACATTTACAGATGGCCAGCAATCCCTTCTACCTTGGCAGTGTGCAGCCAGACACTGAGGACTTGGCAGGGCTCCCCTGTGTTCCTGGGCCTACAGCCCAAGCTGGTACCGGTGCAGCAGCTCCAGTGCGCATGTGATCATGGTCTGAGGTGACAGTGCTTCCCTTCAAATGCTGGCCTTGCTCTTGTGGGTCCAGGTGATCACAGGGATCCTCACACTTGCTCGTGGTAAATGTCTTCCAGGATTCAAAGTATTCTGAGAGATCTAACCTGGGCCTGCCACTTTGACTTCTGGTGGGACCTCTCAGCGTAGAGCAACTATGTCTGGTCTTATCAGTGTCATATCTACCCACGTGGTCTCCCCTCAAGTTAGGAAGACCCACTACTTGAAGAGTCCCTGGATCTATGTATATGAAGTTGGAGTTCTGTACCGAGACTCCCTCTCTGGAGGCTAGTGTTCTGCATCCCCAAGCTTCCAGAACAAGCCTGAGAGGTACTGTGTAACCTGCCCATCAGAGTGGCTGCTCCAGGCCCTGGCAATGCTACCATGAGAGAACATGGGGAATTTACCAGCAATTTCAGGAGCTGTGGAGCTGTAGAGCCTAGGCTCTTCTTTGGAGCTTTGGGTTGAAGTCTTCACCTTCACTTCCCCAGACCCTCTGTCTTCATTTCTGCCTGGTACTGCACCCTCTTTCCTGTTGGTCTCTGGCTGTGTACAGTCCTGACTTTCTGTGTTCTGACCAATGCTCAGGAAGACCCAGGACTCTTCCTGGCATCTTCACCTCAGGCGGTGGCTTTCCCTGGCAGTCTTATGACTAGTCTCTCCTCTTGAGGCATTAGCCTCCTGGAGGGAGGGAGAGCAGCTAGCCGGCCCGCACTGGCACACGCTATTCCCACCTTTCTGACTGAATATGATATTCACAGGTGATGGTAGCCCTTCGCTCAGGAGCTGTAACCATCAGAGCTTTTCAGGTCTTCACATCTGGAGTCGGCTTCTGTGAGATTTTTATGGACTAAGGTGGCTTTCTGTGGCTCTTTACATGTGGCACTTAAAGAGCAGTGAGGTAGGCAGTGGGAACAGGAGGATGTGAAGTGAAGTACTAACCCGCTACTGGCGACAAAGAACAGACATCAGAGCAGCTGTGCTGCAGAGCTTTCTAGAAAATGGTAACAAGTTCAGGGCCTGAAAGAGCCAGGAAGGCAGCAGAGAACAGCAGGTACAGTGGGACAAAGATGGCCCAGGGAGAACTGTCTCAGGTACCTGGAGCCAAACAGAAGGAGGTTTTCTTTGATTTGTACCTTTTCCTACTACCAGCCCAGACGGTTGGAAATATTCCCTCTATGACCATCTTTTTCAGGGAATTTTAATATATGAAGCAGGCTTTGGGTACAAATGTTTCTTTCCCAGGAAAGCTTCACTGGATTAAATGCATGAGAACAAGGAAGAGCCTTAGTCATGAGGAGTCCTTGGGAGTCAGCCTGGAAGATGTATCTGTCTGTCCCAGAACATGGTTGTGTGCCAGGTAGGAGGGGAACGACTCCCTTCCCCTCAGGATCCCACTGCAGCCCATGTGAGTAGATATCAGCCAGCCACATATCAAGAAACACAGGAGTTTTTAAACACCCACATGTTCTGGCCTCTGCAGAGAAGAGTCGCAAACCCCTCCCCCCTCCCATACTGTGCTCCAGCTCAGAGAGTTCAAGGCTGCTGGGGCTACAAAGCTTAAAGCCCAGGTAGCTTAGGGAGACCTTATCATAAAATGAAGAAAGCTTAGTGGTAGAGGGCTTGCCTGGTCTGAGCTGGATGGACAGTGTGGTGGTAGGCTGGGGAGAAGCCTAGGCACCTGAGAACCTGGGAATTGCCTTGGGGAAACTATCAGTGGCAGAGCCCTAGAGCAAGACTCAGGGAAGGTGGCACCTCACCAGTGGATGACAGGACCCTGAGGGGTGATAACAGTGGCAGTGGAGGCAGGGCAGAAGGACTGCTGCACATTTAACAATGGAAACATGCATTTTACAACTGAGAGGATCAACAGCCAGGAAATGATATTTTTAGCTACTGTGGCTCTTTGCTTCAAAGGCGTATGTTTCATGTAAAACCAGGCAAACCTCCTACAAAGTCTGCCTGTTTTTCAACCAGTGATTAGCATAATACGAGTGGGAGAAAAAGGCTGGGCTCCTCATGGAGGCAGAACCTACTACAGAGGAAGGCTTTCTCCTGAAATAGAATTTAACAACTGAGGAAAGTATTATCAATGATACCGAAGCCCCCGTCTTCATTTGGAGCAGCCATTCTGCCTCACACAATGTCCTGTTATCACCACGTGTGATACTGCCACTAGTGTCTGAGAGTCTAAATGCAGCCACAGCTCGGCCCTGGCAGGTCACCCTTATGGGTGCCACTTAAATATTACTTCTGGGTAGGTGAGAAGGCTCAGTGGGTGGGGTGCTTGCTGCCAAGACTGATGCCCTGAGCTCTGTCCCCTGCAAGTTGTCCTCTGACCTCCACACCCCATGCCCAACAATATAACATACAGACATAATAAACAAATGTGAAAAATGAAACAGCACTTTGTCTTGTTCAGTTTCTAATTTTAAGCTTAAGAGGTCGTGGGTTGGCCATACAGATATCCTTTCTGAGGGGTTAGCAAAAGCCAAGTCAAGGGTAAACGATGGGTGGCAGGTGGATAATCATGAGGTCATAGGTATTTGAGGGGGTATCCCATTAATGTCACAGACTGTGGGCTGGACAGAATTGCCTCTTATCCTTGTTTCCTTGACCTATGGGTAGGTAGGTACATCTTTAATGGCTGTCTTTTCCCACCTGGACACTTGCCAACAGCCTGAAGACCCTTGATGGTACACAGTGAAGAGACACCGAGATGGTCCTTAGAACACCACAGGAATGAGACAGGCTGTGACCCTTCACAGAGGTGTGACTACAGATACTTATCTGTGGAGTCAAGTCAGAGACAGGGAACACTTGACAGCTGCTCTAGTCTTCTCTTCTGGCTGTGACACCAGGCCTTGCCCACTGTTCTGAGGGGGCTGGGCTTCAGATGGCAGATCTGCCTTCTACTTTATGCATCATTGGTGAATAAGAAGGGAATGGGAGGACTAGTCCTTTCTCTTCCTCTGGGCTTCCCCCAGGAAAAGGATAGACAGGTTTTCCTGAGGAAGGTCAAGAAATGGAGTGCTCTCAAATGAGGCACCCAGCTGAAGATGGAAGAAATCAATTACCATGCTACTGGGGGGTCAGGAGAGGCAGGAGGAGTTGGATTAGGGCAGCCACTCAGGCTTCAAGGGCAGGTCGAAGAAGGAATGGAACTCTGGGACTTGCCAACTGTTAGGGCCAGGCTTCTGACAGAAGTGGGAGGGGTCTCCTTCAGGAAAGGAAAGGCAGGCAAGGAAGTGCTCAGCCCATGGCAGAGGAAGAAAATGCCTCCTCAGGAGAGATGACTGGGTGAAGAAAAGTCCGAATTCAGAGGGACCTGGAGAGAACTGACAGAAGCCAGGGTCCCTGAAGTCATTCACATGATGAGTGCCACATGCTTGAGGCACAAAGGTCTTCAGCTTAGTTCATGTGATCTGTTTAAATCACCTCTCCCAAGAACACAAGGGTCCTTGTCAAGAAAGCTGTCTGCACTAGCTGACTAACCTTTGGTGTTTTATGACACTATCAGCAGGGGTGGGGTGAAAGGTTACAGCTGTTACAGTGGATGAGCAGTCCCCCCCCCCCCCCCCCCCCCCGTTTCTTCCAGCTTTCTCCTGGCAGGCTCTGGGTCCCACATGCCTTCAGTTTCACTGGAAGTTCTAGAAGCATGGAAGGAAGCCAATTATTCACTTCAGGCACAGCCTCATGCATACCTGGAGGCAGCCCTTCCTGTGTGCTTCAGGGTGGCTGTGAGGCGGCAGATTCTCTTGGGGACTTAGCACCCCACATGGGTGGAAGGACTTTTCTGAACCAGCTCTGGCCCTTGAGTGGCCCACTGGGTACTGCAGAGCCACTTGTGAGGCAGCCAGCCTGCTCTCCCCCTCACTTCTGGGCTCCAGCTCCCTGCAGTCACACACAGGTCTGTTTGAGGCCTTGGTCTGCAGCTCATGGACTCCTGAAGCACCTCTGCTTTCCCGCTCCCACTCAGTTCTTCCTGACGTTTCATGGCTCAGCTTAGACATTTTTTTTTTTTTCTGGAAGTTTTCCTGGGCTCTTCCACTCCCCGGGCACCCAACCCCCACCCCATCTGCTCCCACAGAGCACCATCAGGGTGCGATGGCACTGCTTGTGACCCTAACCAACCCCGGTGGGCAGGGACTAGCACTGCTCATTGCAGTGGGCACCAGGCCTCACAGTGGTGAGTACACAGGGCAGGCCTGCTCAGTGATGAATGGATGGATGCTTGGTACTGTCCAGACCAGCAGCAGCAGCAGCAGCAGGACCTTACTGGATGCCAGGTAGATTCACGATTACAGAGCTGGGGAGGGCCTATGCCATTCTCAGACCGAGGGCTTGTGCCTGATCTGACAGCTGTGGCCTAATTTCCGGGCTATCACCGGGCTCCTTATTTTTACCCAATTGTTATTTTTCATTACTGATGTGTGGGGGATGGTTAGGGGCTGGAGGTAGGGGAAGGGCATGGATGGATGGGAGACATGAATGCTTCAAGGCTGCAGTGGGCAGTCAGGTGGGAAAGAGGCAGCAAAAGGAATGGGGTGGGGATGGAGCAAATCATTTTCTTTTTTAAATTTATAAAAGGAACGCCCCCCCCCCATCATACCCCTTGATTTTCCTTGGTAAGCACTTTCCACAAGGTTACAAATGCACCGGCTCTATAGATTTTTGGCTCCAAACCACATTTTAGGCAGCCTTTAAAAGGCAATCTTGGCAGAGCTTCACCGAAGCCTGAGGAGAGGGAATCTAGGGCACTTTTATGCTTTGAGAAAACATCAGATCCAGGTCACAGCTTCCTGGCTTTGTGAAAGCTGTGGGGCACCCTTTTCCTACTGGCCTGAAACTGCACCCTGTGCTCACCACCATACGAGCATTTCCTCCCTCAGAGCAGGAATCACAACACTGGGTGGCATTTCTTTCTCACCACTTACCTATCTATGCCACTAGGATTACCTTGGTGCAGGCAGGCACTACAGCTCAGAGCTGGTGTGAGGCCTGGGGGATTCACAGGGCAGACTGCTGTACTGAGAGAATTTAGGATCCTGCATCCAGCTAGGTGAGCACTCTTCTCCAACTATCCAGACTCTCTAACCCCTCTACAATGCTGCTGCATGCCACACCCTCGGACTATGGGACGTGGAGGTGGGGCTGTGAGGTCCATCCCAGCCGGTGCACAGCAAAGGCAGCACAAGTCAGCAGTTAGTTAAGAGGTAGCGTGTGTGTAATCCCGGCACTCCTGTATCGACAGCAGAATCCCCAGCAGCTCACAGGTCAGCTAGTTTAGCTTAAAAAGCAAGGTGGAGCTGGGCTTGGGGGCGCACGCCTTTAATCCCAGCACTTGGGAGGCAGAGGCAGGCAGATCTCTTGAGTTCAAGGCCAGCCTGGTCTACAGATGGAGTCCAGTTCAGCCAAGGCTCCTACACAGAGAAACCCTGTCTTGAAAAAACCACCCCCTCAAAAAAAAAAAAAACCCAAAAAGAAAAAAAAAAGCAAGGTGGAAAGTAAGGACTTATGTAGGGGCTGATAGATTAATATAAGTTAGATTTAGTGAATACCTAAGTTTCTGATACAGTCTCTTAATTCGGGGCATGAAGATCAACTTTGCTGTGAGCAATTAGCTTATCAGCTTATGGATGAAGTCAGGTGAAATGAGGGGAGTCTCTTTGGACTGAAAAACAAGGTTGAAGCCAGGTGAAACAAGGAAAGACTTTATGACCTGGCATTGCTTTCAACTGCTAAGTGGGCAGAGCCCAAATTAAGCTGAAGCAGGTGGAACAAGGAGTGATCCTATTTAAGGACAAGTGGATGACGCCAGAGAGGCGCGTGCTAAGGGCCCCCGATATGAGAGAGCTCCGAGAGTCCTGCTGGAGAAAGTTCTGGTAGACCAATGGCCAGATCTCCCTGAGGCAGAAGGAAGCTGGTGAGCAGAGAAAGCCTCGGCAAGACAGCAAAAGGCCAAGGACTAAACCCTGTGGCTCAGCTTTTGCCTAGAGGGGTTTGACCTGTCCGAACAGTGGCCTGAACGGAACTGTGGCCTGGCTTTAAAGACTGAGGCAGAATGGCAGAGTTGCTGATACGAAGGAAGTAAGGTGGTCTACAGACGCTGAGGTCTCCCAGAGAGAAGAAAGCCTCAAGCCTTATTTAAAGTGAGACTTCGATAGCCAATTTACCCTGACGAACCTGCGTCTGAGCTATTCCAGAAAAAGGACTGCTAAGTGCATTAAAGAGTCTACCCGCGAGACTGGTTTCCTGACAACTGAGGACCTACCCCAGAGACTATCATTCTAAAAGGGTATGAAAGTAGTTGTTATGATTATCAGTAGGTTTAGTGGATAGGTTAAAGGGGTTGTAGGAATTTATAGGATTAATAGTTAAGAAATTGTTGGTGTTTGTTATAAGTGAATTTAGTAATAAATAAATAAGAGTTAAATAAATAATAATTTAAAAGTTCGTTTACAGACTTATACCCAAGGCTGACCTCTGACCTCGGCATATACTATGGGATGCATGCACTTGCACACACACAGCTTTAAGAAAAGGAACCCAGTTGATCCTTAAGGCTGCTGCTTGAGACTCTCCTTTTGTCTTCTTCAGTAATGGCCTGTGGCTTTCATCTGGGGGCACAATGTGGGGAGGGGGCATAAAGCTGGCTCTGTCAGCGCCAATGTTTCCAGTCTCTAGCAAGTGTAGTTTAGCTAGTGAAGGGGAGGCACTGGCCTTCCATGTGTGCTGCCCACATCCCCTGGCGACCCCCTCACTGCCTGTTCCCATGTTGTGCCTGGGAGAGGGGCCACACACATTGCTTTATTCCACTCTGCTCTCTTGGAGGGATGGAGTGCATGGCTGACAACACCCAGAGGCTCTCAGTGGCCTTGCCTCCACTCCCCTGCAGTTGGCATTTGAATCCACACACAGGTGTGTCTTCCCACTGTCTACTGTCTTAGACTCTGCTTCCATAAAGAGATCCTCACCTGTGCCCAGGATGGTCACATAGCCAAGGGTGGACAAAGGACCCTGCCAGGACAGTAAGTTTCTGGTGTTCTCTGGTCACACTGGTCTGATGCAACTCAAGCCTAGGACAGCTGCTGAAGGCTTTGGTGCTGAGTGAGCCATTCTGCCATTGGCACACGTGTGGAAGTTCACCTTTTTGTGGCTTTCAGGGATTAAACTCAGGTCACCAGGTTTGCTTGGCAAACACCTTTACCTGCCTAGCCATATTCTGGCCCTCTTTCTATTTTAAAAGAATCTAGTTTATTATCATTGTGTGTGTATGAGAAAGAGATAAAGAGAGAGGGAGAGGCCCCAGTGCAAGAGAGAAGGGGAGGTGCACGTGAAGGTTAAAGGGCCCGCTTCAGGAGTCAGAGGGATCTTGGCTCTGGGGACAAGTCAGGCTGTCAGCTTTGTGCAGCTTTTATCAGCTGAGCCATCTTACTTGTTATTTTTATTTTTGAGAATGTAAGGCCAAACTGAGAGTGGTGGCGCACGCCTTTAATCCCAGCACTGGGAGGCAGAGGCAGGGGCATCTCTGGGAGCCTGAGGTCAGCCTGGTCTACACAGCAAGTTCTAGAACAGTGAGGGTCAGGGAAAGACACCGTGTCAAAGGAAAAAAAAAAAAAAAGAAAGCCAACGAGCTGAGGCTAAGGGGGCAGCAAGGGCAGTAAGGTAGGAGGTTGGGCTCAGCCTAAGAATGAACACTCACCTACCTCCCGAGACTCTGTGACAGCTATCACAGAATGGTGGCCACTCCTGACACCAAGCTCTGTCACAAGGCCTGCCTCTCTGTTATGTCTCATTTAAGCCTCAGAAGCAGAAGATAGTGAGGGTCCTTTCTTTTACTTTTCACTTAAGAACAGGCAAGGTGGTGTGTACCTATAATTTGAGCACTTGGGAGGTGATGGCAGGAAGTCCAGAATTTCAAGGCCACTCGTGGATATACAGTAAATTTGAGGCCAGTTTGGGCTGTCTGAGACTCTGCCTCTAAAAACTCAAACCAAACCAAACTAACCAAATTAAATACATTTAAAAATTGGGCATGGCAGCAGGCACCAGTGCTGGAGGCTGGGATAGGGAGGGGGAGCAGAGACAACAGTAGGATCCCTGTGGCTTTGTAGGAAGTCATCTATACAATTGGTAAGCTTAAGATTCCTTGACAGACCCTGTTTTAATAATAATAATTTAAAAAAGAGAACAGAAGACACCAATGTTGGTCTCTGGCCTCCATACATATAGTATGCACACCCACACTCATGTATACACTCATGAACATGTACAGACAGAGAAAGACAAATTCAGGGTTGGGAGAGTAGCTGGGTAGGAAAGCACATAGTATGTGAAATGTCCTGGGTTCAATTCCTAGCATGGCCAAAAACATACAGAAAAAACATTGTTCAGGAAGGCAGCCATGTGTTCTGGACTGCCCAGCATCTTGTAGTAATACTTATTCCTTTCCCTTGGAGATATGCTGTTTCCTACTCTGTGCGGGATTTCCTTAGGCTGCTCCTCCCAGAACCCCACAGCTCATTCCTGCCTCTCCTGTCCCTACCAGACACACATGACACTGTCTACACCAGTCTACACCAGTTTCCCTAGACTACACCTTCTGAAACATGATGGCAACGTGATGTGGTGGTCATGTCTTTGACTTAAAAAACCCAAGCAAGGATGGTGGGCCCCTTAGGGTCTCCAGGTCCTTGGCCCGAGCAGAGTTTTAGGTTTTAGGTGACCCAGCAATGTGTCCAGCTCACAGCCAACGTCTCACAGGCACAAGCGGGAAACGGGCAACTCTATGGGACAGATGGTCTTAGGAGCTTCACCTACGAAAGCATGCAGATCACCAACCATGCCAACTGCAAAGGAAAAAGCATCACCTAGATGTTAGATGTGTGAGGCATGCCACAGAGGGAGTAATCGAAATGGATGCATGTAGGGAAGGCTTGAATTCAGAGTACACAAAGACCTGTCCACAAACCAGTAAGAAAAACACTGGAAAACCAATGGAAAAGTGACACAAGCTCTCGGCTCGGCACAGGAGGATATCTGGAAGGCAAATAAGCTACGAGAAGTTGTTCAGCTCCATCAGTCTTTAGGCAATGTGACTAGAGTACAAATGTACCAGAAGGGTCAGCATTAGAGAATGATGATCACCTTCCTGACAGGAGAGAAGTGGGTGCAAGAGCTCTACAGAATATCTCCTAGAATTTGGAATGTATGTCCACACACAGTCCCACAATTCCTAGGTATAAACCTAACAAGAATATGTGTGTGTGTGTATGTATATATGTACCCCCAAAGTTATGCACAACAACATAAACCCAGAGCAGCATTATTCAGAACCACACTGACTGAAAAGAACCTATAAGTCCATCAGTTTTAGGACATGATAAGTTATGGCATCTTCATAGAGCGGAAGATTTTATAGAAACATGAACGACTGCTACTATCAACACAGGAATCCCAGTGAGACCAAGAGAAGCCAGGCTTTGTAAGAGACGAACTGTAAGTGATGTTCAGAACCTCTAGGAGGTTGGGAGGGACTACTTGGGGAAGGGCAGGGAGGCAGATACTTGTAAAACACATGAAGGAACTGGCCAGTGCTGGAGGGCTCTATTTCTTATCTGAATCCTCATTCCATGCATGGGACACTAGTGAAAATTAGCTGAGCCATAATATATTCATGGCTTATGAACTTTTTGGGTTTGACACAGGGTCTCTCTGTGTAGTCCAGGTTGGACTTGAACTCATAATCCTCTTGTCTCAGCCTCCTGAGTACTAGATTACAGGCACATGCCACCTGTCTGGCTCCTGTACTTTCAGCAGTATGTTTCTTAAAATTTACACGCACAGAAGGCGTCATAGAATAGAGGGAGGGAAGGCTGTTATACAGGCAGGAGAAGGAAGATCAACCCACAGAACTTAAGCAAAAGTGTGGTTAGGAAAAGGAGGTGGCTTTACCAGAAATAGCAAAATCAAGCTGAAATCAAGCTGGAACTTCTTGGCACAGGATGGAGTCTCCAAATCATATTCTTTGGGGCAGCAAGAAGGGGTGGGCATTCCCAAGACTGGCTATAGGCGTAGAGTGGTCTAGCTAAGAACCTGCCTGAGGCCATGAATTCTCTGATGACAAGGCTGGAGGTGAAGCACAGACACAAGTGTGGATAAGCTGGGGATGTGACTGTGGCTGGGGACGAGGTGCAGAGCCCTTTTGGAGAGTGTGGAGAAAGAGATAAAAACTTTGCTGTTGAAAAAGCAGTATCTAGAAGGCAAGAATGAGAACCCAGACTCAAAACACACCTCACATGCAACTGATGGGAACCTAGAAAAAAACAAAAAGAAACAAGAGCTGACCAGATTCCTCTTGAATCCACCCCAAATGAGAGGGGCCAATGTGGAGGACCCAAGCAACTGTGGAAAGCCAGAGGAAAAATGAGCCAGAAGAAAGGGATGAGATGTGCCTCCTTGAGCAAGTCAGAAGATTCTGACCAAGACAAACACTCACTGTCAAACATCAGGGGGTCCAAGGAAATAGCCTGGCTCACCAAAGACAGGGAGTGGGGTGGGGCAGTGTGGAGGGCTGGGGGTCTAGGAGACAGGCTGGAAAGATTCAATCAACTGAGCACTTTACTTCTGTCTAAAATGATGGCAGCCAATAGAGCCAAGCAGGATAAAGGGCTGGAAGTGGTCATGTCAGGAGGGGTCTATGTGGATTGCTCTGTGGGCTCACAACCTGGGGACAATGGGAATGCCACCAGAGCAGAGAGCACAGTTGCTTCTGAATGAGAGCTAAGATCCTCCCAGGATCCCGGTGGAGTTCAGCACCATGGTTCTCCAGGCCAGTTCCGCCAAAGGTCATTGTCAGCCGTTCTCCAAGAAGAAGCCTCTGATCTGTGAAAAGGGGAGCTAGTCTATGGAGTCTGGCCCTGGTGTGGAACAGGGAGACTGGGCTTTCAGGCCTGCTTTGCCTGTCATGTGGGACAGCCACTGCACTTCTCTGGGAGGGACAACATGAACTTTCTGGGTCCTTCCTGCTGTGCCTTCTGGGGTCTGTAGGCTGAATAAAGCCCCTGGTGGGAACACTGAGGCAGCAGGGGGAGTCTTTGAGCTTGCCTGCTAGTGTTCATGGCTGGCGCTTCTGAACATCTGTCTCACTATTGTGACAATTCCTTTTTCTTTCTTGTACACAAGTTCCTATATTTGGGGAGAAACTTCAGTTTTGGGGTCCACACTCCCGAAGATCATAGCCGAAATTGGAGAGTGAAGGCTGTGGGGTAAATGCTCTGCTGTTATAGGGACATTAAAAAAAAAAAAATGATGACAGTAACAGACCAAAAGCCTACACTCTCTGGAGGGCTGAGGAAATCAACTCTACAGGAAGTTCCACTGTCCACTTCAGATTCTAAGGGCCTCTTTGGTGGGCTTTCTCAGCCTGCATTATGAAGAGGCACCTGGCCTGACCTTCCCTGTGGACTGCCTTCTATGGCCACCATCTGGGGCAGGGTTTGGCACCACAGTTTCCCAGGCCAAGCTCCTCTAAGGGCTATTGTCACCTGTGCTCCAAGATGGTGGTCTCTCCTTTTCTGCAAGGGCAGGTGATCTGAGGCTTTTACACATGCACATGAGAGAAACCCTCCTACAGTCAGAGCCCAGGGTGTGCCGGGCTCTGGAATATCCTTATGTGCTAGCAGCAGTCATGTGAGTGACAAGAAGGGAGAGCCTCAAAGGCAGCCCCAGGAAACATGTGCTGACCTGACAGAAGAAAAGGACGTTTTCTGAGGAACGCACCACAAAATGGATACACAGGGTGCATCGGAGCTGTCTTTCCAGGAGTTTGCAAACACTTGGAAGGAAAGAACCCCGATGCTTATCCTGGCTCTCATGCAGGGGAAGGCAAGGAGGATGCAACATGACTTCTTCCATGGGCCATTTCCAAACCTGCTGCTAATTTTTTTTTCAAGACTCTACACTCGGATACACTTTTAGCTGCTTGCTAATTCACAAAGTTGCCTGAGTTACCAATGTCAAAACTTTGTAAGTTTCCTGGCATACTTAAGTAAAGTCTAAACAGATCCAGAGAGTTTTGTAAGTCCCTGGAAACAAGTTCACAAGCTTCAGACTGGAATTCGTTATCTAGTTCCAGCCCCTGAAAAGCGCTCTTGATAGCCACCTCCAGTGCCGCCAGCTGCCTGGGCTATGGGCTGAGGTCACAGGTGTGTGGAGTACAAAGTAGGTGCTGCACGGGAAGCTGGATGGGAGCCAAACAGGTGCCACATCCCCATGGTGAGGCTCTCAATACTGCACACCCACAGAGTGGGCTCTAAATGGAGCAACTTTCCCATCTGTCTGCTGCTCAATCTTCCTCTCCTACCAGGGCCACCCTGGAAGCTGTGGCATATAAGTTGGCTTAGGGGGAGCTTGGCAGCGTGGCCTTTGGTAACAGGGGTTACACTGAAGGACACATGGACTCCCTCTCTGCCCGTTCACCTGTGCTCTGTAACCTCAGCACACACAGCAGATACATGGGGGTGCTGCTCTTTGAAGTCCTGGGCTCCCTCTGGCCAGCACTCTACTCCTCCCACAGGCCCCAGGAGGACCTAATCACTCCCAGTCTGGCCTAACAAGGCCCATCACATGTGGTTTCCATTTTCCAAAGAAAAGACTGCCCTCTCACAGGGAGTGCCAGCGGATATGCTGGGCATGGAGACTGCTTGGAGGAGCGGGATGGCTCCAGCTCCAGAGAGTTTCTAGACTGGGATGTTAATCACTTGTCCTGGCTCAGGGTACCTGCATTTTGTCCCTTGCGAGGACATCTTTTTATCTTTCTGTGTCAGACTGGACTCCACTTCCATTGTCACAGAATCGTCTCCAGTTAGATCTGAAGCTGAGGGCTGCTTATGCAAAGTGGCTTCTGCTGCACGCTCCCCAAAACAAGAACATCCTTTACCCAGTCCCCAGCCAGGGTCAGGCGGGGGACAAATGGGGAAAGCTCTAGGAGAATCACACAAGGAGCTGGGCAGACTGTAATTAAAGCGGGCGAGAACAGAGGCTTCTTCTGAGCAGGTGCCAGACCTTGCAAGGTTTCCTCCAGCTCTGTTCAACATCCTGTCTCCTTCTCCCTGCTGGGGACCCAATCAATATGGCTGCCAACTAAGAAAAGATCAATTCCCACTGGCAATCCCAGCAGGAGGATCAGGATATTTTCTCACAGGTAGATTCAGATTGGTGTGTGTTTGTTGAGGCAATTTATTTTTCTTTTGAGCAAAGGAAGGCAATCCACTCAAGGGCAAGAGGAAGAGAGCTGACTGGGGTCCTTTAAGACCACTCTTGGAAGCAGGGACCTGGGAGCCAAGCATGGCTTTCTGAAATGCCAGTTTAACCAGGATAGTGGATCTTGACCCTTTGCTTTCTGT